>CM060322.1:56928493-56965993 GCA_030674155.1 Stramonita haemastoma | reverse complement strand
AACTGGTCCAGAATCAGACTCTTTTTTCTTTCAATCCACTAGATTTAGAATGTTCCAAGTGATGATTTGGGTGGTTCAATAAACACTGTGGATTAAACAGTGCATAAAAAAGAACCCATGGCAACAAGACTGCTCCGCAACGCAAAATTCTGTTGTGAATGCCTACTTTCAGTGATAAACAAATGAGTAATAATGCAAAAAAAAATATGCACAAAAAAGATGACAACAAGGAATAAGTTGTACTGAGCACTGATACTAAACTCTCCATGGGGTAGCACAAGCAGCTTTCAGAAATATCAATAATGATAAGATAATATTCTCAACACAGTTTTCATTGGGAGTCAATAAACTAATGAACCATACATATTCCATGTTGTTTTTACTTATCCATTGGAGAGGGAAGAATAACTCTCTCTACCAAATAAAACAGACAAAGGAGTAAATGAATAGATCGTTTCTTCCCCCCACCCCCAACCCCCTCCAAAAAAGACAATCTAAAAATAAAAACAAACAAAAATCACAAAATAGCAATAACAGGCACAACACAAGAAAGAAGACCACAACTATTTGGATAAAAAAACAGACATGATCTTGGCACCAAAAACCTTGAAACAAAACATGGGATAGTGAACAACCCCGGGCACAGCTCTGCATTTCTTCTGACAATGGACACAACACAAACTAGAACTATAATTTATCACTATGACCACTTCAAATGTTTTCAACAAAAACCCACACCTGACTTTGAGGGGGGGTGGAATACAAAAGGAATATCACACAAAAGGGCACAAGGACTTTGTCACTGTACAAAGGGCACACAATGACTTCAATAACAAGGCCACAAAGAGCAAACACACAATGCCTCATAACTGCACAAAGGGCACACAATGACATCATAACTGCACAAAGGGCACACAATGACTCATAACGCACAAAGGGCACACAATGACTTCATAACTGTCACAAAGGGCACACAATGACTTCAAACTGCACAAAGGGCACACAATGACTTCATAACTGCACAGAGGGCACACAATGACTTCATAACTGTACAAAGGGCACACAATGACTTCATAACTGCACAAAGGGCACACAATGACCTCATAACTGCACAAAGGGCACACAATGACATCATAACTGCACAAAGGGCACACAATGACTTCATAACTGCACAGAGGGCACACACTGACTTCATAACTGCACAAAGGGCAGAGTGGCTTTTGTAACATCAAGCAGAGGGAAGCAAAAACGTAACCCAAGGAGAATTAAGCTTCAAACCACTAAACCACCAAAACCAGAACAAACATTACCTTGACTTCTTAAAATGATCAAACTTTGACAACACTGTGCTCTCTCTCTCTCCTCTCTCTCTCTCTCTCTCTCTCTCTCTCTCTCTCTCTCTCTCTCTCTCTCTCTCTCTCTCTCAATGAAAAACAGCAAAAGCACAGAATATTTCAAAGTAATACCCTAATTTTATGTTTTTTGGACACTGTTTAAAAAAAAAAAATCCTGGGTGGTAAATAATACGAGGCAAAGCTTAGCAGGAGACAAATATTGAAGAAAACACAAATAAAAAGCATGAATATAACATGAAAATATGTCATAAAAAAAACTGCAACCATAAAAAGAAGGAAAAAGCCAGTAAAAACTATTGAATTTTTTTTTAAAGCAAATTAATCCCTATACCTTTTTCTTTGTTTTATAGATACATATTAATCATGATTAAGCCTACCTCCAGAAATGGAGAAAAAAAGACTGGAGGAAAGGGGCAGTAGGAATGTACAGAGTGGTACAGACCAGGGAAACATTCATTGTGACAAAACTCATAAGAAAGCACCTCTCACCAAAAAATATTAAACTTGTCATACCCCATTGTTTAAAAACCAACAACAACAACAAACCACACAAACATACATATATAGGAAACAACACACTTCAATAAAAACACACATGGCACAGGAAACAGCCACAAATTTTTCTTAAAAAATATGAAGCCATACATCTGATGACAGATTTATTTAATAAACATCGAACTCTATCCAAAACTATTCCCAAAAATACACATCTACAACAAGGGTTTTTTGTAGATATAACATCAAACTCTGCTGAAGTATTCCCCAAATCCAAACATTATATGGATGGCTTGTTTTTTTTATAAACGTCAAAATCTACCCAAAAACTGTTTCATATTTTTTGTCACTCCCATCCCTTTGACATACAGGAAAATAGCCTGGCTTTTGAGCTGAAGTAGAAAGTGACATGTGACAGAGAGAGTGACATCACCACAAACAAAAGAAGTGAATAAATGACATAGCTAAGGTGACACTGGGTGTACACATCATACATGAAGATACAGAGTGTGGCAGACATGCCAGTGATAGGCACAGCCCAGCACATGCACATTCAGGGCAGCAGTGTGTCAACAAGCCAACATCCTTAGACTTATGCTTGTGGCTTTTTTTTGTTTTTGGGCTTTTACAGTCGGTTCCAGAGTTGAGATATAAATGAGAAGAACAGTTATCATCTGAGAAGGAATGCGGTGGGAAATTACAGTGAATTTTTTCTGAGTTTATCACCTCAAAAATATGTAAACAATTCACAATAATTGTAAACTACAAACACACATGTGTGCAGTGTATGCATGTACACACATATGCACACAACTTACTACACACACATACATACATACATACATACATACATACATACATACATACATACATACATACATACATACATACATACATACATACATACATACATACAACACACAAACACACATGAAAACAAACACCATCTATGATAATTTTCAAAATGTAACATCTGACAGAATGTAACCCTTACAAACCATACAGATCTATCATAAGATTTTTTTTTTTTTTTAAAATCTATTTTCGTAATTATTTCTATCTTTAACATATTCTAAACTATATTTTCCTTCATGTTTTGTGAGTCAGTAGGACTTCAGCATCCAGGCATCAATCACCCAACAAGAGCTCTCTTGTTCATCAGAACACCATGCTCTGAGCAGGTCAGGAATGCAACTTGCACATGGATCCCAGTCACACATCATTCCAACACCTGTCCAATCCATGCTCCGTTCCCCATTCCACAGTTCATTGCGGGGAATGAAAATGTATCTGGAGTGTGAGCAGGTTACACAGAGAGCTGTCTATCCTACACTGATGAGTCACCTTAATTAATTTAACCCAACGGCAGCCATCAAATGAAGCAAGCATTGTCTTCGGGTTGACAAACATTGTGTTTGGAGTCGACACACTTTTCTCTCTATCTGCCACCTTGGTGGACGGACATACATGAATGGACAGGGGGAGCTGGTGGTCAGGGTGTTGAGCTCGTGATCTGACCGTGCAGACTTCAAGCTACCACCAAGACACCTGTTCAAAAGGATTTTTTCCCCCTGAAGTTAACATCAGTACCAACTCCACTGGCCCATAAACCTAGGTCCCATGTACAAATGCATACAGAACATATAGCACCTGTTCTGCCATTTGGAAGAGAAAGCTGTTGTGTGCCGGTAGGAAACAGATTACTTTTTTTTTTTTTTTAATGATACTGGTGCCATGCTTAGACACCATCCCTAAAGTCAAAAATGTGGCTGTGGGCAAACCCTGGAATAGAAGCAAAACCTCACCACTGCTAAACCTTGCAGCTCTAGCCCCAAAACAAAAAAGAATGAAGGGCGATGTCCACCACAGACTCCTATTTGCCAGCTTCTACACTTGCTTCATGTCACGGCCGGGCCCCCTAAGAATCAGTGTTACTCCTGTGCCATGCTAGCTTATGCAGCACATGTCCTGTAACGATGCCATGAGTCCAATCATCCCAGAAACTGAGGGTGACGTGTTAACAAAATCATGAAAATTGCTACATGACTGTGTATGCTCTCCTGATGAATTCGACTTGACCAACAAAACTTGCTGGTCAGTCGAAATGTGTATCACAAAAAAAACTGAAGAAGTGCAATTCATCAAAAGAGCACATCACCGTCAATCCCATTCTAAACAGTATAAAACATTATTGGGGAGGAAAGTATGATTTGTTATTATTGATTATGAAAGGTGAATATTTCTAAACGATGCAACAAGGTATGAATATTGGTTGATTAAAACAAAAAGGAACCAAATCAGAAAATGATGATATATATACCTGAAACTTGGTAGTAGTAAGGGAAAACAATCTCGAGATATGTGTGTATAAAAGAAGTAAGAGCTGTGCATAATTAAACATACCAGGTGAAGTTGTTCCACTAAATAAGAGAAAAAGCAAATCTTTAAAATTACATTGCTAAGAAAAAAAACCCAATCTGAATGCAATAAATTTACAATCCTTCATTCTCCTTCCTTCCTCCATCACACACTTACACACACACACACACACAACACACACACACACACACACACACACACACACACAACACACACACACACACACACACTCACACACGGGGGGGCGGATAGCCTAGTGGTCAGAACATTGCGCTGGCAATTTGAAGACCCGGGTTCGAGTCCGGTCGAGGAAATTTTCTTCCTGGAGTTAACATCAGTGCTGACTCCACTCTCCCCAAAAGTCCTTCGGATGAGACTTTAAACCGAGGCCCCGTGTGCGAACGCACGCAGAACATCTTGCGCACACGTTAAATCCTGTTCCGCTTTTCGTAAGAGTAGGCCATCGTGTGCCGGTGGGAACAGATGACAATATTTACAAAACTGCATACACACGGGGACCGGATGAAAAAAAAGCACATGATTGCTTATTCTGTTATCCTCGATATAAAAGAATAAATAATAATAATAATAATAATAATAACACAACGCAACTGTATGTCTATATTTCTACTGTCATTGTATGCATTTCCTTTCATACCCCCCACATGTGAGACTGCATCAACACAACACACACACTTGTGCCCATGCATATATCACACATCCTGTGACTGTGCATGCGCACACACGCACGCACACACACACACACACAATCAATCAATCAATCAATCAACCAACCAACCAACCAACCAACCAATCAATCAATCAATCAATCAAATGTGACTTTTGATTACAATTTCAATTTGCATACATGACCAAAAAAAAACTTGCAGAAAACAACAATTAAACCATCGCACCCCAACAAACAAAATTCAAAACTCTCTAACGAAACACGCATAGATCTGCTTCTACAAAATGGTAGCATGATCACACCTTTTTCATAAACTATTGGGAACAGAATCCACACCTGACAAAAGAGTGGGTTGAAGACACAGCAGACAGACACAGAGAATGCTGCCTCGGTTCACTTCAGCTTGGGGAAAGACAGTAAAGGCACAGGGGCAAAGGACACAGATCATGGATCAATTCACAGGCAGACTTGGGAGGGGGGTTATAGGCAGGGAGAGAGAGAGACAGAGAGAGAGAAAAGGGCAGAGGGCATTGATCGATCACTTAATCTAAGAGGGAGGAGGAATCAGCGGGGGTGTGCTACAGGTACCTGGGGGGAGTCCTCTTTACTGAGGCTGCGGTTGAGGAGGGTGCCGGTGCCGCGCAGCAGATCCTGCGACTTGCGCTGGATGCCCTCCCACAGCTGCTCATGCAGCGACTGCGACTTGGGCAGAGTATGACTCTTGGGGCGCCCACTGCCGCTGCCACTGCCCCCCGCCCCCTCACACCAGTCCTCCAGGGTCTCCTCCGACCACGAGCGCTGGGACAGGCTGTCCAGGCAGGGCAGCGCCCATTTGGCCTGGGTACGGTACGGTACCATGGTACAGTACAGTGTGTACACACATGTACACCACACTGACTTCACTGTCTGACTGTCTGTCACCCTCCCACTGCTTGATCAGCTCCTACCTACCTCCCTACTCCATGCTTAGTGTATATACCTTCTCTGTGACCTAAAGCTTCTGGCTTAAAGTTACACTGCTTACACATGGGTTAGTAGTCTTGAAATGACAAATGTATGTTCACGGTTAAAGGAATGTATATTAGTAAGACAGATGACCTTAATCTGAGAGATTATTTTTGTTACTTTGCCACTGACAATCATGTGTAATGAATGAGAAATCAACCACACACAACTCCTTCATGGTGCATTGTTACTGATTCCAAAAAAATAGTAATGGTAGTTCTGTCTTCGTTTTTCTATTGTACACTGCCTTCTTTAAATTGTTCATCTACAAAATTCATTTCCTTCAACAACAACAAAAAGTTTTCTTTCTGATTTCTTTGATTTGATTTCTGCCACAACCTGCATGCTTTTTCAATGTGGCACATGATTTTTCTTAGCTTCTAGTATTCTGCAATATTTTCTTTTATATATATCTCTTTTTTTTTTTGGCAGTCTCAATCTGCTGGATTCACTCTTTTCATGAAACATGCTTATTGTAAACTATTAACTATTCTTTCACTACTTCTGATGTGCTTATAGCTTGATTGATATTATTTCATACTTCTGATGTCTTATAGCTTATTGATATACTATTCTTCCTACTTCTGATGTGCTTATAGCTTGATTGATGATACTATTCTTCCACTACTTCTGATGTGCTTATAGCTTGATTGATGATACTATTCTTCCACTACTTCTGATGTGCTTATAGCTTGATTGATGCTACTATTCTTCCACTACTTCTGATGTGCTTATAGCTTGATTGATATACTATTCTTCCACTACTTCTGATGTGCTTATAGCTTGATTGATGATACTATTCTTCCACTACTTCTGATGTGCTTGATAGCTTGATTGATGATACTATTCTTCCACTACTTGTGATGTACTTGTGCCTTGATTACTGATGCTCCAATTACAGAACTAAATGCTACTTTCAGAACTTCCCAAAACTACAAAGCCAGAAGCAAAATTTCTACCCTTGTCAAACAAACTTTGATGTTACTAACTCAAAGGCACTACGCTGCAGAATGAAAAAAATGCCTACCACCATGCCCCCCAATGCTAGGGAGATTGATACGCAGGTATGGACAAAGAAGAGGGGTTAATCAGTGCTTTGTAACCACACTCTGCCTACAAGGCTGCCGGTGCAGGTTAAAAGCCAGTGTCCTCACAGAGACAGACAGAGAGAGGGGGAGCGGATGAAATCAGTGCTAGCTGTCCCCACCAGCCATGTCAGATGGATCAGCTACAGATTCTACAGCTATGGAGGTTACTGGTGCAGACAGGCAGGCCACAATGCAGGTTAGCCAATATTCTGACACACCAGGGATGAAGGACACTGAACATGGGTCTGTTGAAATGAAGAAGGAGGTATCCCCTACTTTCTTGTCTTTATTTTTTCAAAGTTTTATTTGTGCCTGAGTTTGCTTTAGGCAAGGCCACAGTCCCTATCCTAGAACCATCATCTGGGTGTGAGGGAGGTGGCTTAGGTCTCTCTGAAAATCTTCCAAGTAACTTGTTCCACATGGTGTGAACATTATCAGTGTAACAGTTGCCTCTTGCCGACAACGCCTGAAGTGGACATTGGAAGTCCTCAGGAAAGCTATCGACTTTGACCACCGAATGAAGGAATTTCTGACTGGTTTAAAATTTCTCAATCTCGTTTGTTTCATTCCGAAAATGTCTGCATGTTCCTAAAGTGACGTCTGAATACAGGTCAAAGTTCTCAACTTTCACAGCCGATGTGCTTTCTCTGATCTTTTGGACAGCTGTTCAGGTCAACTTTTGTTCTGACGGCACACAGCAGAATATGTTTTAAATGGCTGAATGGCGGAAAACCTTTATATAAAAAAAGGTGGAAATTGAAGTACTGATGGTGGAATTTCGCAGAATAACGGATAAATCTCATGTCTGCTCTCTCTGTGGATACCCACAAATCCTCTCACATACCAGATGAAGGCTCCAGAAGTTTGTCATCAGTTTCAATCTTTAACTTGCTGGTATAATGTAGGTATCCCATTTCTGTAAAGGAAGGGTGATGTGCTACTACTGTGATGCCAGACCAATTATTTCATGACATAATCACAGAATTAAAAATATTTTTGCATGATCTTAGATCACACTCTAATTATTTTCAATGAGAAGGTGAACTAGTGGGCAGGGGGGGGGAAAGGTTTTGAAAGGATATGCAGAATCTTTTCATAAGAGATTGAAAAAAAACTGGAAAGGTCACTGCAGATGAGCACAGATTTTAACTTCTTTTCCTGCCATAAAACAAGTAATAGAAATGCCAGACATCAAATTTCACCAGCGACTACCTCTGCAGAAATAAGCCTGAATGATTGGATAAAGTTAGAAACAACCACCTTTGCTAAAGAATAGGAGGGAGGGGAAAAAACAAAAGAAACAAAACCAAACAAAATGTCTCAAGCCAAACTAACCCTAGACAAGTCACACCTTGTTGAGAAATCCCATCTGCCAACTCAACCAGGACAAGCCCCACCCTGAAAAGTGACCAGGAAGCAGAGGGAGAGGCAAAAAAAGAACACAAGGCAAAGAGATCTGCAGGCAGAGCTCAGAAGGACAGGAGGACAGGAGGACACACACACTTAACCACAGAATGGGAAGGTTGGCCGGCCAGGACAAAACAGAACAGCAGGAATTTTGATGGCTAATGACCTATGGAGCTAAAAAGGTCTACATGAATAAACAAGTAGCAAAATGGTGTGAAAAAATCTGCACATGCCGGGCTAAAGACCATTTTCTACAGATATAGACACTTTGTGGAAAAAATCTCTCTCTCCCTTTGTCCCAAACCCTGACAAGAACCCTATCAAGGTAGAAGATCAAGGGGGAGAACCAAAACCCAACCAAAAAAAAAAACCAAACTTGGAAAAGTTCTGCAGTGTTCATCTAATGAATATTTCTCCCTTCTCCAAATCAACAGATGGTCAATGACCTGTCAACCCAGTGTGTCCAGTACACTTTTCTAGCCATCTGAGTTTAGATAAGAGTTGTTACAGGTACACATGTATACACATACATACATACACAATCCATGCAAACAATAATCATTCTTCACTCCAAACTCAGGAGTTCCAGCTCTTCATTCTCAGTGATACCTCTCACCCCAGTAAAACAGTCTCTATCCATCAGCATCGCAATACACTCTTCAGAATTTGACAGCCCACACAACAACAACAAAAAAACAGATCAGTAACAGCCATACATCTCAGGAGAAGTATTTAACTCCACCTCTACTGCAGCAACAAGTCAAGTCAAGGCAAAAATACTTAAAATTATCGTCCCATGAGAGGACAATCACAGAACTCAACACATGCTTTCACTCCCTATCATAGGATCCTCTGAAGCTTAGAAGTTGCTCTCACCCAAAGGTTCTACTTTTAAAAACATTGCTTTGATTTGTTTGCTTTTCAAGATTCAGCAGTATAAAAAATTCCATACATTATTATTATTATCAAATATCTGTCTCCTGCCTCTTGTGATAAAACTGTAGTTACTATCATTCAAGATTCTATCCTTGTTTTATATATCTGAACATTCACTGGGTAACATTTGCATCACTTATAGTGAGAAAACAGGCCTATGAAGCCTCTGGGTGTGAGCAACTGATAACACAACATACTGCTTGATGAACATCTGCTAAGTAAAATCCCCTGTCCAACCCACAACTTGGCAAAGGATGGACCAAAGTCTTAAAAGAACTGACAATAATGTCAAATGTATAACTATGTATTAGTGGTACGTGAAATGGTACACATTCATGAGCATGAACAACGTTGCGGCACCAAACTGTTTTAGTCAGTTATTTGATGAACAAAACACTGCCACATCACAGTCACCGAGTGCATTCACTTCAGCCATAATCATCACCAACTCAACAACAAAAAAGAAGAACAGAAATGTCGACAACACACTCCACTTCCATTGGCAGCTTAAACCCCTTTCTCTTTTCCAAACCCATTAGTTATCACAAAACAAAGCCATCATGATGCAAATGTAACCACTGTCCAATGCCATTTCCTTCTACTCACGGTTTACTTCATACAAAGCGTTAACTGATATCATAACAGGGATGTCGGAAGAAAATGAATAGAAAAATCATGCTATCATTGTATTCTCAGCTGGCTTTCCATGTGAAAGCATGCATTCAATACGTATTAACATAGATTTACACAGTCACAAAATAAAAACCACATATATATGTTCTTATTCAATATCTAAGTTACTAATGTCAAGAAATTCATACACTGGAAAGTTATTATTGTTGCTTTTGTTGTTGTTTTTTAAATCAAACCTAATACAACCAAGCTGGCCACAATTTATCAATTTCTTGACAACTAAAAACTTGAAAACCCCAAAACAGCCCAGCAGTATATGCCCCTATATGTGGCTGTGTAATAGTATCATCCAAAGTGCCTCCCTTATTACTTGTTATAACTAGTTGGGGGGGGGGGGGGGGGAGCACACCATTCTGTGTCGCTATTTTGGGACATTCAGTTAATTGTTCAAAGCTCTAACTGCTTGTGTTCTGACTGCTCCATGCAGATACATCACCTATGTGGTGATAAGCAGCTTATACAGCCTTTTCCCTATCTAACTTATACAGTCGAAAGAACCCACCACAGGCAGGGGGGTACCTCCTGATTGTCCTGACATTCCCACTTTGGGGACAGTCACTTTGCTATCTGATTTATACAGACTCTTTGCCAAGGCCACATTATTTGCAATTTCACTGCCTCTCCCCCAGCACTGCAAATGACACCTATGGGTGTGGAGGCTTGTGTGCCCTCTATAAATCATAGACGTGACCCACTCAATCATTGTCCAGTTCACCTGGTTGTCATCTGGAGAAGAGATCCAATAATGATGTCCATACCATCATACACTGGGAGAGAGAGAGAGCAGCAAAGATTCCCATCACCATGGACCAAAACAGGAACACACAGGAAGGCTGACAGTGGTGGGAAGCAGTGAGAATAGGGTGAAGTGGGAGGTAGGGGTGGGTAGATAGTTCTGAGCTGAGTGCTCTAAGGCATTTTTCAGCTCATCTACAGGGGTTGGGTAGGTAGTTCTGAGTTGAGAGCTCTAATCCTCTTGCATTTGGATTCTCTAAACACAAACTGCCCCTAGATTTTGCATTTCATCACGAAATCAGGTCAGGCACACATGCTCACTCGCCTTTTCCTCCTTCTAAGTACATACCAGCAGCTATAATTACTTCCAGACTCTCACTCCTTTAGTCTGATACTGCTTCAGCATGTGTTGGCGATCGGTGAAGGTCACTGTGTGATGGAAAACTACTGTGTGTAAATCCCCACAAATCTTGGGTCAGGATTCTGAGTGGGGATTCATTTAATCCCCGCAAATCCCAGGTCAGGACTAAGAGGGTCTTAAGGCACTTTTCAGTTCATCTAAAGGGGTTGGGTAGGTAGTTCTCAGTTGGGTGCTCTAAGGCACTTTTCAGCTCATCTGAAGAATATCATCCCCCCCCCCCCCCCCCCTTTTCTTTTTGGCCAATGGTTCCTTTCCCTAGTTCTGTTGGCTGTTGCATTTTTATGTTGAGTCTATTGTCCAGTTATCTTTTCTGGGGTGGGGGTGGTAAAAATAGTTTTATACTAGTAAGTAAAATTGTTTGTTTCTGCCCATACTCTGTGTGTATGTGTGTTGTCCAGTTAACGTCTTCCACTAAATAGTGTATCAGACAGATGTGTTGTGTGTGTGTGTGTGTGTGTGTGTGTGTGTGTGGTGTGGTGTGTGTGGTGTGTGTGTGTGTGTGTGTGTGTGTGTGGTGTTTGTGTGTGGTGTGTGTGTGTGTGTTGTGGTGTGTGTGTGTGTGTGTGTGTGTGTGTGTGTGTGTGTGTGTGTGTGTGTGTGTGTGTGTGTGTGTGTGTGTGTGTGTGTGTGTGTGTGTGTGTGTGTGTGTGTGTGTGTGTGTGTGTGTGTGTGTGTGTGTGTGTGTGTGTTGTGGGGTGTGTGTGTGTGTGTGTGTGTGTGTGTGTGTGTGGTGTGTGTGTGTGTGTGTGTGTGTGGTGTGTGTGTGTGTGTGTGTGTGTGTGTGTGGTGTGTGTGTGTGTTGGGTGTGTGTGGTGTGTGTGTGTGTGCGTGTGTGTGTGTGTTTGTGTGTGTTTGTGTGTGCATGGTGTGCGTGTGTGTGTGTGTGTGTGTGTGTGGTGTGGTGTGTGTGTGTGTGTGGTGTGTGTGTGTATGCCTGCAAGAATGTATGTATGCTTATGTGCATTAATTACAATGCATCCAACTGAATAGAGCATCTCATCTACAGATCCATTTTCCCTTTGAGTGAACATCAATTACCATTCTATATTCCACAGCATATTGAAGCTCTAAACTATGGTGCTCTCAAGCTGCATGTTACATCTTTACATGTATAGAAGTGAAACACCTTCTGAAGCATATGTGTGACCCTCCATCACATAATGAGTCGCATTGCATGAAATGTCAATTTTTAGATGTTAACATGTCATTAATTTGCAATAAAAAGGCTATTCAATAATAAATAAATAAATAAAAAACAGACTGAAAATTGGACAACTCTATGAAAAGTTATTACAAACTGAAATAACAGACTCCAGGAAGTAACAAAAAGAGAAACTGACAAATTTTTGGGCTTGGGTGTTTTTAAATGTGTTTTGAAGGCAGAAGGAAACATAATTACGCCTTGATACTCAAATACAAGGAAGAAGAAAGCTCATAGTTTTATAATCAATGAAACTCTCAGAACTGACAACATGACCCCCAGCTGCCTAAAATGGCTCCTAGCGGAAAAGATAATCAGGTGCAATACGACTCATTTTATCGAGGAGGGTCATATTTCAAGAATTCAGCATACAAATTTTGAAGTTTCAATACCACTGGAAACCTTTAAAGCTGAATATCAGTAAATAATTGGCAGTCACATAAAGTGTGTGGTTACATGTTCACTAGTAATGACTGCTTTACAAAGTGACAAATACACAACCATACATTTTCTAGATAAATACAAGACTGAGATTTATTCTACATCTTTGTGTATACACCATGTGCTGATACGCAGAGGCACAGAACACGAATAAAAATGATGAGTATATATCATATTTTACTATATTTTGTACACAGATAAGATGATAAGAGAAAGTATCAGTAAAAGTTGTACCAAAAAAATGACTGTTGAAATTGTTTCCATGGTATACACAGAAGAAAGAGCAAGTGGGACAGAAATAAGAATACTGGTACTTTGATGTCTTATTCTATTTTCTATTTGAAATTAGTCTATGAAAACCCTTACTGTAGAAAGCTTTTTTAAAAAAAATTTACAACACGGTGATACAAAGTGCTATTGTTTCTTAAAGTGTATAGTGCAATATGTAACATGACAACAATATCATAATAAGTATCCATCCTTCTAGAAAAAAAAAAAAAGAAAGTGTTCATTGAATTATCTGACTTCAGTAACATTCATATCTATAGACAAGTATTGAACGTAGGGGACAGAATCTTCACAAAAAAGTGAGCAAGCGAGTGAGTGTGCGTGCGTGTGTGCGTCTGTGTGTGAATGTATACATGTATGTGTGTGCATTTGTATCTATGTAAGTGTATGTGTAGGTGTATGACTGTGAAAGTGTGACAATGTTCAAATACATCAATCCATGTGTAAGTTTAGTACTGGCAAGTTTATAGGTTAGTGTGCATGTCTGAATACATGTAAGATTTAAAGGTTTACCCTCTCCTTTCATCTTCTACAGTAATGTGGTTATCACTTTTTTTAAAGATGTTTCTAACTTTTTTCTTATTTTTTTTACTCCTCTGCTAAAGCTCCAAGGTTCACCAATGGTGAGATTTTTGCGTGATCCCCCCCCCAACCACCATTTAGGTAGCCACACTCCAACTTCAGAGGTTTTTCAAGATTAAGTGTAGCCGTTGGTTGTTTGGTTTGGGTTTTTTTTTTACATTGAGTAAAAACTAGTAATTCTCATGATGACAATTCATCAATTTCCACTTTTTTTGTGTTCTGAATTATCTTCATTAAGTAAACATCCAAACTGATACAAAAACAGTGAATATATATATCTGGTAAGTCTATATGATACTGGATCTGTGTCCATATCTGGCTTATCAGGGTTACAGTCCAGTGATAAAAATGATTCACTATTCAACAAGTCTATCTTCAGATTCGCAACACCATACTTAGAAGGAAAAAAAACCCTTCTGTGTGTGTGTGTGTGTGTGGTGTGTGTGTGTGTGTGTGTGTGTGTGTGTGTGTGTGTGGTGTGTGTGTGTGTGTGTGCATGCGCACCCACATGCGTGCATGCACATGTATGTTTTTGGAGAGAGTCGGTTCAGTCTGTACGCACATAAGTTTGCAAGTTTGTATACACTGTCTTTGTATCCACACGCACCAACACAGGTGTGTGTGTGTGTGTGTGTGGTGTGTGTGTGTGTGTGTGTGTGTGTGTGTGTGTGTGTGTGTGTGTGTGTGTGTGTGTGTGTGCATATGTTGGATATCTGTGTGTGCATGCACTTGCAGATGAAGATGAGTTTGTGTATGATAGCACAAAAGTGTGTGTGAGGAAGTGCATGTACACACATATCTGCATATGTGCAAATGTGTAGATAACACAAACACATGTGTGAGGATGTTAAAAAAAGGGGAAAGAGATTGAGACCAAAATATACGGTTTAGCAATATTCAAACAAAATTTTGACAATGGTTTTAGGATTTTTTTTACTCAAATACATGGTATCTACTTTCCAATAATTAACAATTCCAAGTTATACAGAACCACTAAAGAACACTATAGCCATGTGGTTAAAACCATTTAACCTCGATCTCATGGATCCATGAAGTTGTGGGTTTGAATCTCTGCAGTGTCTCGAGAATGAAAGAAGGGGATTTTTACCATCTCCCAGGTCAACTACACGAACAGACCTGCTAGTGCCTTAATTCCCCTTGTGTATACACACATGCAGAAGATCAAATATGCAACTTAAAGATCCTGTAATTCATAATCTGGGTTCAGTGGGTTATGGCAACACAAACATTCCCAGTATACATTCTCCAAGTTGGAATGCTGCTACCTTCAGGGTGTGAGCAAAAATGGTCACATATGCAAAATATCACCATTGGTCAACCTCAGAGTTCTAACAAGGAAGAAAAAAAAAAGAAAAAATACAATGCCACAGTTTACTCTTAATAATATATCTCACCTCACACACACACACACCACACACACACACACACACACACACACACACACACACACACACACACTTGCACTCACATTCACTCACACAACACACTCATCCACTCACAAACTCTACTCTCTCTCTCTCTCTCTCTCTCTCTCTCTCTCTCTCTCTCTCTCTCTCTCTCTCTCTCTTTCTCTCTCTCTCTCTCACACACACACACACACCACACGTTAACTGTTCCGCTTTGTAAGAGTAGGCCATTGTGTGCCAGTGGGAACAGATGAAAATATTTACAAAACTGCATACACACGGGACTGATGAAAAAAGCACAGATGCTTATTCTGTACCTTAATATAAAAGATTAAATAAAAAAAATAAAATAAAATAATAAATACACACACACACACACACACACACACACACACACACACACACACACACACACACACACACACAAGAGTGCCAAAAAAATCTTAATTCAAGAAGCTAAAGTAAACAAGAAGTCCAGTTTACATACAACAAAGTTCCAAAACTTTGTTGAAAATGACAACTTTCATGGAACACAACAGCTAATTGTAGACAGGCCCCTCCTCACCCAAACCCTTGTCATACATCTATTACACAAGAAAGATGAGAAGAGAAAGAGGACAGATGAGATAGAAAAGGAGCAACACCCACTCTTATAATATCATCATGTGACAGATTTCAGAAAAACTGGTACATTTTTCTTGGTATCTCTTCTCATTTCTCTACAGTGTTTTAAGTCTCCAACGTCCAATTGATGTAGATCTACATGGACTGATATAAAATCCATGTCTACAAACATCAAGCTTGTATGACACTTACCTACCGGTTGACGTTATGAACAGGTTTTGAACACGTAATCAAGAAACAGAAACTGCTGTGTCACTTATCCCAGGAACAAAGTGACATGCTATTGTCAGTGTAAAATAGCAAATACACAGAGTATTGGATTTTCCTCAATTTACAAAAAAAATCTGGACAGCACATATTCATGTTTAATTTTGGTCCTTTAATTATTCCTTTTCCCTCAGAAACAACAACACCAACAAACAACTCTGAAGCTCCTTTGTCTGATTAATAGTCAAAATATACATGTGCACAATCCAGGAACAAGCCCAGGCTCAAGAATGGTAGAAGAAGCAAAATAAAACATAAAAAGATGAAACCGAAAAAAGACAAAAACCCAAAGAACTCAAATGAATTATAGCATATCATGGCAAAGGGAATAGGAAAAAAACAATGGTAAAAAATATATACACACTACACAGGCAAAAGGGATTGTGGTATGTGATATCATGAACAGAAGCAATCCACCAGCTTATTTGATTTCTCTTTCTGACTCAAACATCAGAATGTGTTCATAATTTGAAAAGAAACCAAATCAAAATAACTTATTTCACCAATACACACATCTCTAAAACATCGAGACAAAAATTTTTTTTGTTTCCTCAGCTAGAGCTCCCAGGTTCACTAATAGTGAGATTTTGTGTACACAACCATTTCTGACCACCTTGAAGGCAGTCACATTCTAACTTCTGGGATAGTTTGATAATCAAAATCACATCGAATCCATAAAATCTTATGTTAAAATAAATTTTGGAAAAGCACAGGCCGTGTGTACAACTAGTGAGGGGAACCGGTAATGTTTCTGAATAATGTGAAAAAAACACAAAAAAGCCGGTGAATTGCTTGCTCTGTTAGGCAAATGATAAAAGCCAGGCTACACCCCATGTCAGGTTACTGGGTTAAATATTCAGGTTAATTAATACAAGGCAAGGGTAATCAGAAAGGGTAAACCATAACAATGATCACTGCACACACTTGCACCACACACTTTTCCTAACTTCGAAATATTAGATAATATGACACACAACTACAAAAAAAGAGATATTCTTCTGATGTATAAACCATTTTTATCTTCACTTTATTTGTTTTTTTTATTTCCCATGTACAAAAAAAAAAAATCTTGAGTTTAGAGAAACAAAATTCCTCTACAGCATTTTCTACAATATCCATGATGGATCAGTTGTCTGCTTTTTCCTGAGACTACTTTGAATACTTTGGCACATGCACACAGATAATATATACACATATATAAACATACGTTTTTGCATGCTCTTTCTTCCCTTCTTATTGGCTATAACCACCATCTAAAGACTCCTCTCTCTCTCTCTTCTCTCTCTCACTCCCACACACCTTCTCCTCCATACATATCTCCTCCCTCTCACACGCAAGTCCACACACACACACACACAACCCGGAAACATAAAACACACCCTCCACAAACACACAAACACTAACACAACATACACACACATACCCACACACACATAACCACACACACACACACACCACACCCCCACACACACACACACACACACACACACACACACACACACACACACACCCCACCCCCCTACATCACCCACACACACACACATACACACACACCACCACCCCACATACACACACACACACAACACAACAACACACAACACAACACACACACACACACACACACACACACACACACCACACACACACACACACACCCCTACATCACCCACACACACATACACACACACCACCCCCCTACATCACACACACACACCACCATCCTACATCACCCCCCCCCCACCACCCTACATCACACACACACACACCACAAACCTCCTCCCCCCCCCACCCCCCCACCCCCACACTACATCCATCCCCCACCCCCACCCACACCACACCCAACCCCAAAAATCACTCCTCATTCACCCTCACCACCTCCACATTATCATCATGCAGCCTTCCCGCTGTGCTCACCTTGTACTCAAAGTTGGAGACAGCCAGGTAGAGGACCTCCAGGATGCGGGCCAGGCGGCTGATGGGCATGTCGTTCCACCACTGCCGCAGGAACGTCTGCTCCGAGTTCTTCAGCACCCACAGGAAGCACATCAGCAGGTTCCGCGACGCCTCCGCGTTGATCGGACTCTTCCGCAACTGTTCCCACAAGAAGAAAGAGTGTTGGGGTCATTTCTTTATCACTGAACGCTCTGACAGTAGTAATTATTGTTGTCTGTCTTATGAACAATACATACACGCATACTGTGGTGATATTCAGCGCCTGACAAGTTAGGCCTTGATCTTAAGTTTAAATCACACACAACAGCTTCACTTTCCACAAGATGCAAGATTCCCCTATTTCGACATGGGAGAGAACTTTTATTTTAAGACTTTCTGGAAAATAAAAAAGATGGTAGAATGAACCAAGAAGGCATGCTTTTTTTTTTTTTTTAATCCTTTTTAGTTTTTTTAATGAATTTTAGGCCCATTCTGTCTTTGTCTATCACTCCTGGCAAAAACCATCAAAATGTTCCCATGAAAATAAATTTTCGACACAAACACAACCTTGACTGAGTGAGTTATGCTGTATTTGTGTGCTGTGGTATGTCCACACCCTGGACTCTTGACCGAGTTATGCTGGATTTGCATACTGCGATATGACTGACTGAGTTATGCTGGACTTAAGCACTGTAGTATGACCACACCCTCACTCACCCTTGACTGAGTGAGTTATGATGGATTTGCATGCTATGGTATGTCTGAGTGAGTTATCTAGACATGCATACTGCACTGTGTTATGCCCACACCCTGACTCACCCTGGACGCAGCATCATCATTGGACATTGGGGCACGTTGATGCCGCGGTTGCCGATGCTGGAGCCGGCAATCGCCATGGCGACGCGCTGACTGATGCGGTCCCCTTCCTCGTCCAGCCCAAAGCCGCCGCTCAGCTTGCCCTCTAGACAGGGGTCATACAGCTGAGCCAGCGTGTCCATGGTGATGCCGATGATGGGCAGGTACAGTGCCGCTAGACGAGCCTGGAGAGGGAGGGGGGAGAAATGTGGTAGTTACACAGGTGAGTGGAGGGGAAGGATAGTTTAATTTTGAGGAATAATTTTTTGGGTTGGGATTTTTTGTTCTTGTTTTCCTCAGCTAGAGTTCTGAGGTTCACCATTGGTGAGATTGTTGTGTCTGTGACAGTTTTTTTGTTTTTCTACAACTTAGGTAGCTTCATTCCAACTTCCAGGATGGTGTCTAAATATGACGCCTGTGAGCACGCAGAGGTTTTTTTTTTAGTGAAACTTTTGTATATATTCCCACCAGCACAAAATGCCCTTTTCTTCTGAAAGACAGAACGGCTTTTAACGAGTGCAGAAGGTGTTCTACATGCGTTTGCACACAGGGCCTCAGGTTATAGTCTCATCTAAATGACTTTGACATTCTGTTCAATTTTCCATAAAACTGGGAAAGAAAGAGTAAGAATCAAGCCCAGAGCCTCATGGTTTGCTTGTTAAGCAGGTGAACGTCTTACACATCTTGATACCTTCCTTTTTAAAGGAATAAACATGAATCAGGAGGCAACCTTCAAGACTATAAGAAATTACTTTTTTTTCAAAATAAGACAGGTAAAGGTATGTAACATAATCAATGTTAATCAAGCCAAACTTGCACACTGATGCAAAACAGTACTATAAGATAACAAAATAACTGTTTTCTTTTTTAAGTATTTCACGCATTCTTTTATTTTCTTTTAGGTTTGTTTTTTTTTTTCCTTGGCTGGAGCTCTGAGGTTCACCAATGGTGAGATTTTGCGTATGCGACTGTTTTTGCTCACCAAAAAGCAAGCCACAATCCAACTTCAGGGATATTTCACACATTAAATAAAGATAAAAACTCTTCACAATTACTCTTCATACACAACGATTTTCTCTTCCTCACACGACACACACCAGATTGTGTGAACAAACCAACACACGGGCAGCTAAGGAAAAAGGCCTGTACCACCCACCTTGATCTGTGGGTCCGTGTATCTGACGTCCAGGTCATGGTTGTACAGCAAGTTACACAGCACGCCAATGGCTCTCTGGTGCACCACCTGGTTGCTGAAAAGGACGTCCACACCACACACAAGTCAGTAACTCATTCTATACTGCTCCACTGGAAATTTCATTATGCGTTCTATACTGCCTGGTTTGTATCAGTTACAAGTAAAAATACTTTAAAAAAAACAAACAAACAAACAAAAGAAACCCCCACCTAACCCAAACCTGTGAGCACACATAGCTTTCACATTTTGAGGTGACATGCAGTATGGGACAGACTAACTAAAGGCAAAGTTTCCAGCTAATCACCTTATTATTTTATGACTTGTGATTTTTTTTAAAGGTTTTTTTTTGGAGGGGAGGGGGGGGGAACAAGCAAAAAGGGGTGTATCACACCAAAAGAAAAAAAAAAATCCACAAAAATGAATGTAACTCCCTCACTCTTTCTCACACTCACTCACTCACATCACTCACTCTCTCTCTCTCTCTCTCTCTCCTCTCTCTCTCTCCTCTCATCTCTCTCCTCCTCTCTCTCTCTCTCTCTCACACACACACACACACACACACACACACACACACACACACACACACACACACACACACACACACACACACACACACGCACACACACACACACACACAAATCCACCCACTCACCCACCTACACACCCAACCCCACACAGACAACACACTCACTCACCCATCCAACCTAACAACCCCCCTCCCCACCCCCCTCCCCACCCCCTTCACACACACACACACACACACACACACACACACACACACACACACACACACACACACACACACACTTCTGCCCCAACACCCACCCCACCCTTCCGCCCCAACACCCACCCCACCCTTCCACCCCAACACCCACCCCACCCTTCCGCCCCAACACCCACCCCACCCTTCCGCCCCAACACCCACCCCAGCCATCCCCACCCCCTCTCAAAAACAGACGCTGTACACAAGGCGCAGGTTACCTGGCATCAAAGCCGTTGCTGAGGTCAGAGAGCATCAGGCCGGCCAGGTAGTGCTGCTGGCGAAACTCTGGGTCAGCTCAAAGAAGACGCCCTTGTCTGTCAGGGTGCTGGTTGATGTGTAGGAGCTGTGGGGACATACAGACATGCACACTGAGTGAGATTTGTTGGGAAAATTATTATCTCCTGCAGGGGTAGTGTGGTGTTGGTTTCTGTACAGGTTTTGTTGTTTTTTAATGGGTGCATACACATACAAATATGCTCACATGCTCATACATGAACACGCATGCACGTGCACGCACGAATGCACACACACTCACAAACTCACACACCCATACACAGTCCCACTCACCGACTCTCTCTCTTTCTCACTCTCACACACACACACACACACACACACACACACACACACACACACACACACACACACACACACACACACACACACACACACACACACACACACAAATGCACACACACACACAACACACACACAAAAATCTACACCTCCTTCACTCTAAAAAATAAATGTTAAGTCCCCTCCATACTACACCAATTGCACCCCCCTCCCTTTTTCAGTTATGGTATTGCCCATCACTGACCTGTGCGAGGCAGCGCTGCTGATGCTGCTGGTAGGCGAGTTCATTCCGGAGGGGGTGAGAGGGGTGCCGAAAGGCAGGTTGAGGGGGAAGAAGTGTTCGTGGCTGCACAGGATGCGCACAAAGTCCAGACGCAGCAACAGCAGACTGGTGGCATCTGACAGCTGGCAGATCTTCAGGGACATCTGCAACAACAACAACTTGTTGGGGTGAAAATTCTATCTTTTCTTTCACTGATTTTTTTTTTTTTTAAAGAAAAAATGATGTTTTATAAATTTGCTATGGCCTTCAATACTGGCTGTCCATATAGCATCGAATTTACAAATAAAGTGAAAGAGAGATTGGTATAAAAATATATACATCAGTAAACCCTGAGCCCAACTGCATACACACACACACAGACACACGAACACACTCTTCCCCCCCCCCCTCTCTCTCTCTCTCTCTCTCTATCTGTTTCTTTCTCACTCATTCACTCTCTCTCTCTCTCACTCTCACACACATACACACACACACACACACACACACACACACACACACACACACACACACACACACACACACAACCAACCCACACACCCACCCACTCCCCTACAGACTGACCTTCTTGATGTACTGTCTGATCAGCTGGAAGACAAAGCCGCGGTCCATCAGTGACAGTAAGTCATGCAGGAAGAAAGCCAAGCTGGTGTTCAGGCTTTTGATCAGCGGAGGCTCCTACACACACACACACACAGAGTAGCAGTGATATCTTCTGAAGGCAGAGTGTGGCTGTCTATACAGCAAGGGTTTTTTTTAACCCCTACACTGCGCTGTTGACGAGCGCCGCTCGTCATAGAAACCGCCACCTGCAATGCTGTGTTGACGAGCGCCGCTCGTCATGAACCAACGCTCTCTCTGTTTCGCTCAGCATTGCTGAAAATCCTTCTTATTATGATTTGTTTAGCTCCCTTGATGTATCTTCAACCCATGAGTCCCATTTGTTCAAGTTATTTGCATATTTTATGACGTTCAATCGGCAAGGTAAACGAGGTACTGCGAAGTTCAATTTTTGGGTTTTCGAAGCAATGGCTGCCCCTCAACTGACCTATACAGTTGCTGAAGTTATTGATGAAATTTATAGAGATCAAGATAGTGGAGATTAGGGTTGTTGTTTTTTTTTTTTTTATTCAGTTGACATCGAACTTTGCGATGCAAACGACTCAGGTTTTGATCGGAAGAAACTTCGGCGTACTCGTTGTCTGAATCGGAACATGAAGATCGTATCGTTCAAGATGCAGTTGGGTATAGTTGAGGGCTTTATTCGTTTTTATAACATAATTATATTGCTTTTTTTCTCTGTTTATTCATAAACAGAACAACTAAATGTGTGTATCGTATGGTTGCACCTTTGGTCAGGGCTTGGTCAGTGAGCGAGCAAGCCAGTCACTGAGTGGCCGATGTGTTTGATCTACTTTGAAGTAGTTGCGACCTCATGTGTCACTTGTCACCTAGGCTACTCATTAGCTGTCAGTTATCAGTGTGTGTGTCTTTGTTTTGTTGATGAGCTATTGTTCTTGCTGACATCTGCCCTGGCTCCCTGGCTGTGTGTTTGTGTGAAGAGCAGGTGTGTGTGTGTGTGTGTGTGTGTGTGTGTGTGTGTGTGTGTGTCTGTGTGTGTGTGTGTGTGTGTGTGTGTGTGTGTGTGTGTGTGTGTGTGTGTGTGTGTGTGTGCGTGCTTGCGTGCCTGCGCGCGCAAGTGTGTCTGTCTGTCTAATTATATATTTTTAAAATTGTCACAAATACAATCTTCATTCAGTATATACTTTTATGTAGCTATCTTAGGAATTTCCTGAATTAAAAGCAATTGAAAATTATATGCGATTTTTGTCTGTTTCTGAAAATTTCTTCAGCATAGGCCTGAGCAAAATAGGTCAGCAGCAAAAAGGTTAAGGGGGTGGGCTGCGTGTTGTTTTTTGTTGTTGGTTTTTTGTTCCACAACTAAAACTTGGAGGTTCACCAATGGTGAGATTTTTGCATATGCAACCGTTTTTGCCCACCATGAAGGTAGCTGCATTCCAACTTGGGGATGTAGGCCAGCTATGTTTGTATTTCCATACCCACTGAAATATGACGTGAATTGTGGGATCTTTAACATGCATATTTGATAATCTGCGTGTGTATATATACATGAAAGAAATTAAGGCACTGGCAGGTCTGCACTTGAAGTTGACCTGGGAGATTGTAAAATTGCCCACCCTTAATTCACTGGATGCTGCCAAGATTCGAACCCATGACTTCATGGACCTGTGGGATTGATGTCAAACAGTCTTAACCCCTTGGTTAAAGGCGTCTGTCTTTCTCATATCTAAATTATATCAAAAATATTTTTAAAACCCAACTGCTATCGAACTGCTAAAACAGAGAAACAATTCTAATGAAAATTGCTAGAGGAAAAGAAAACTGAACTTGCGCAAAGCTACAGCAGAAACACTATGATAACTGAATTTTCATGAATACACAACACACACACACACACACACACACACACACACACACACACACACACACACACACACACAAAACACACACACACATGCACACTTTCACGATAAAATCAGAAGAAAAGAGCCCACCTTGATGTATCTGTCAGTGATGTCTTTGATGAGCATGCTGACCAGAGCACTGATGTCGTCTATAAAGTGATCTGGGAAGCGCATCTGTCGAGGGGCACACAACTTGTCTGTCTGAGACAAGTGCTCTCCCATCGCCTTCACCTGCAGACCAAGAAGAAAAAAATCAGAATTCAATATGTAAAAAAGGCGAGGTAAGAAAGTTACAAAATGTTATGAATGTGTATACCTATTTATGATTTTGGCAACGAGCATAAAACTTCTGCCTTTTATTCAGAAAGATTTAAAAGATGACTTCTCTCCCATACTGAAGTCAGATGCATTTGGCCTGACTTGTCAGGCGCTTAATGGCAGCGCAACGCATTTTCGCTCATACAACAGACAACAATAGTTGCTGTCTGAGCATTCAACATAGAAGAAGACACAGAGTAAAACAAGACACAACACAACAGCCCCACCACTACTGACCATGAGTTCAAAGAAGAACCAGGAGTTGCTGACGGTCAGTTCTCTGGAGGATCCACTGGACACCACCCACTGCAGGGCCAGCTCCTCATGCACCAACTGAAAACACAAACAGTTATCAATAATTCATCAACTCTGGCATCAAGCGGGTGTACACGCACACGCTGCAGATATGGAGGTTCTGTCTTTCAAATACAGCATTCCCACAGATATCCTTGCTGTGATTGTTCAATTTCTACAAATGAACCAAAAAAATTAGATCAAAACTTTCTTCTTTAAAGTACATACTTCTTGCCCCCCCCCCCCCCCCCCCCCCCCCCAAAAAAATTTAAAAAATAATGATAACAGAGCAAAATAACATAAACACAACAGTCATATAGGCATGCACACATGAATGCATTTGCAAGCACAGAGTACTATCTGGAAATAAACATTTGATTTGACTTGACTTGACCTGACACACACCTTAAACTAGATTTTCAGATTAACTGAACTGTTGAAACCCTTGTAACCCATCCATGCTGGTGAAAACAACAGAACTGTGGTTTGAGTTTCACACTAGGAACATTTTCTCCTTCTGCAATCCATAATACTTTCTTTAATATTGGTGGGAAAATATCTTCATAATAAACCCAACCAAGAAAACAAAAAAAGAAAAGCAAAGAGTCAAAACTGCTCACCTTTTTCCCTCGCATTTTGGGAAAGTTGGCTCCGTTGAAATCATCTGCCTTCATGCTGCCTGTGCGATCCAGTTGTTTCCCTGCAGCACAGAGCACAGTATACAACAATACATATTTCTCTTCCTCAGTGCTAATTCTGCCTGTACAGAACATACATACCTTTCAGATTCTCGTGGTAAGTTTTGAGGCACAACTCACTACAACACAACATAAACAGTATCAAAACTCATGAACTCGCCACAAAAATATCCCCAACCCGTCACCCATCACCACACAACCACCCACCTACCTACCCACAAAAACCCGACATAAAGAAAACCTACCTACCCACAAAAACCCGACATAAAGAAAACCTACCTACCCACAAAAACCCGACATAAAGAAAACCTACCTACCCACAAAAACCTGACAAAGAAAACCTACCTACCCACAAAACCCAACACAAAGAAAACCTACCTACCCACAAAAACCTGATAAAGAAAACCTACCTACCCACAAAACCCCTACATAAAGAAAAAAACCTGTCATACCCATGTAGGTGATGACCTCGGCGTCAGGGGAGGTGGGTGTGTTACCGGCCAGGTCTGGGTTGCTGGTGCTGCGCTGGTAGCTCTGCTTGGACAGGGGCAGGGAGGAGGGGCGACCCAGCGTGTTGTACCCTGATGTAGGGCTGTTCAGCTGGGGCACCGAGGCTGTGCACAAACACAGGGCATGCTACGTTACTGTATGAATGAAGGATGCTATAGCTGTGTGGTTAAGACTGTTCAACTCCAATTCCATGGGTCCA
Source organism: Stramonita haemastoma (assembly GCA_030674155.1). Lineage (NCBI taxonomy): Eukaryota > Metazoa > Mollusca > Gastropoda > Neogastropoda > Muricidae > Stramonita > Stramonita haemastoma. The sequence continues at coordinate 56,939,858 of CM060322.1, read as the reverse complement.
TGACTTCGATCCCATAGATCCATGGAACATTACTACAGACACCAAGGACGCTATAGCCATGTAGTTAAGACTGCTCAACTTCAATCTTATGGATCAATGGAACATTACTGCATACACCAAAGGACATTATAGCCGTGTGGTTAAGACTGATTTCAATCTCATGGGTCCAAGAAGTTGTGGGTTCGAATCTCAGCGGCGCCATCTGGTGAATGAAGGGTGAGAAATTCTACAATCTCCCAGGAAGCACTGAGGCTGTGGATAACCACACAGCATGGAACATTACTGCAGACACCAAGGACGCTACAGCCGAGTGGTTAAGACTGTTCAACTTCAATCTCATGGATCCATGGAACATTACTACATACACCAGGGATGCTATAGCTGTGTGGTTAAGACTGTTCAACTTCAATCCCATAGATCCATGAAGTCCTGGGTTCAAATCTCGGCAGTGTCTGGTGAATGAAGAGTGGGGATTTTTACAGATCTCCTAGGTCAATTTTGAGTGCAGACCTACCAGTGTCATAATTCACTTTACGTATATACATATGCAGAAGATCAAATATGCATCCCTGAAGTTGGAATGCGGTTACCATCATGTTGGGTTAAAAACAGTTGCATAGGCAGAATCTCACAATTAGTGAACCTCTGAGCTGAAGCTAAGGAACACACACAAAAAAGTTCATAAACCTGTGGAACCTTATTTTCAGGAGGGTGGCAGGACAGATAAGACATTCACATGCCTAACAAGTAAACTGTGAGGTTCTGGGATCGATTCCTGGCCTTGCCCTTTCTTCCTGGTTTGACAAGAACATCGAACTGAATGTCAAAGTCCTTCAAATGAAAGTGTAAAGTGAAGCCCCATGTGCAAATGCATGCAGAACATCTTGCGCATATGTTAAAAATTTGTTCCGCCTTTCGGAGGAGTAGAACATTTTGTTGCAGAAGGAACGATGACAATTTTTCTTTTCAATACATACACACAGGCGTTGTGTTTAGATATCATCCCCGAAGTCAGAATTCCATGTCCAAAATGGTGAAAAAACCCCAAACAAACAAGTCAGCTTACACAAAAATCTCACTACTGGTCAACCTTGGAACTCAAACCAAATAATCACAACAACAACAGAAATTCATTAAGTTTTGTTTTTTACTTCTAGTTTATTTTTTGTTCTTTTCATGAAACAGCTCTAGAAGCTACACAGTTTTATGGCAGTCACACAAACTTCTCATCTAGAGTGTACTTACGGTTTCACAGTAAATTCCCAAATGGGCGGGTGAGACAATGCATGTTATGGATAACCCCAAAAAGTTGTTAAGCTAGGAAATGTGCAACAACAACTACACCAACTTAAGCCCCTCACTAACAATATAAACAGCTTAGTTGCAGAGACTAACTTGTGCAATTGAATATTCAACCCTTACAACTGCTTACAGATCAACACAAGTACAAGCTGTAACTAGACAAGTTTCCTTCCTTAACCACGCCTCTTTCCTCACCTATGTGAATCATGCCAGGGTGGGGCAGGGTGCAGCAGTACTGGATGTAGGCGGCCAGAGCGGTGTTGCGGCCGTTGTGGTCGTTCTTCTCCTCCAGCAACTCGTGCACACGTCTCACAATCTGCGCTAACGCCTCAAATGTCGCCTGACCCACGTTCACTGTTCACACACAGAACGAGGTATGGTGGATGTGAGACGATGATGGGGTGGGGTGGGGTGGGGTGGGGTGGGGTGGTGTGGTGTGGTGTGGTGGGGTGCAGTGTAGTGTGGTGTGGTGTGGTGTGGTGTGGTGTGGTGTGTGGTGTGAAAACACACAAACACACATACAGAGAAAACACACACAGATTCCCCCCTCCACCCACCCACCATACACACACAGAGAAACATACAAAGAAAACACAAACACAGAGAAAATACACATAAACCTTCCCCCCCCCCCTCCCCCAACATATACAAAGAAAACACAAACATACACACACAGAACTCACCCCCCCTACACACACACACACTCGTACACATACATACACACACACACTCACAAACATACACACACCCTCACACACATACATACACACATACACAAACATCCCCCCACCCACCCACAAATACACACACACAGAACACCCCCCCCACACACACACACACACACACAGAACACCCCCCCCCCCCACCACCACCACACATGCACCCTTCCACACACACACACACACACACACACACTCAGAACTACACACACACACTCCTCCCCCCCCCCCTCACACACAAACAGAACACCCCTCCTCCTCCACCCCCCCCCCCCCCCCCACACACACCCAACCCCCACACCCCCCTAACACCAAAACTGACCGATATTGCCACCAATGACTGGAGGTCGCACCATGAGGCAGATGAGTTTGTCGAGGATGAGGTGGAGGAACTGCATGAGGGCCTCCCCGCGGGCGTTGACGATGTCCATGATGCTGCGCTTCAGCTCGTTCTCAAACCCGTTCTCGCTCATGCGCGGCGGCAGCTTCTGCTCTTGCACAAAGTTCCACAGGTGCATGAAGCGGTCAATGTGCTCATCCTGCAACAGACGGGAGGTTTTGTAGGCACAGCTGTTGTTGTTGTTGTTGTGCTGGTGGGGACGGATGACAAAACTACATATAAACGGGGACTGGATGTAAAAAAAAAAAAAAAAGCACATGAGTGGTTATTCCTTTTACCTTGGTATAAAAGAATAAATAAATAAATAAATAAATAAATAAAGTTCAGCGATCTATGATGATGAAATAATGATAATATCATGGAGGTGTGGGGTGGGGGGGGGGTCTTTTCTTTCATTTTATTTCGTTCTTTTGTTTTTCAACCTATTCCCGGCAAAGAAAAAGCTCAACATTAATAACATTATACACTAAAAAAACAAAACAAAAGAAAAAAAGAAAAAAACAAAAACAAAAACAAAACATTATACAATAATAATAATAAATGGAATTTTTATAGCGCTGTATCTTTCAAAAACAAATCAAAGCGCATATGTGTGTGCACACATACTCTACAACCCAAAGAAAGAGCGGACTGCTCAATGGCTGTTAGCAGTGACAGCAGCGTACAAAGTGTATCATACCTGAGCGTGCACCGAAGACACGGCCTTGATGTTGACAGTGAACACTCCTTTGTGGTTGTCCACCCACTTCATGTTGGGCAGCTGAGCCTGAAACAACAACCAACCAACACGTTTGTTTTGTGTGTTGTACTGTTTTTTTGTGTTGTATCCTATCATATCTTGTGTCCTATCATATCTTGTATCCTATATCTTGTATCCTATCATATCTTGTATCCTATCAGATCTTGTATCCTATCATATCCTTTATCATATCATTATACATATATTGTATTATATCATATATTGTATCGTATCATATATTGTATCATGCAGCTCGAGAGGACAGGATAGCTCAGTGGTCTGAGCACTCACTTTCCCCAAGCTAAGATTAACACTTTCTACCCCGGGTACGGATTAATCCGTACCACACGATCATCTCCCCTGGACGGGGTACGGATTAATCCGTACCACAGCAGGTACTTTCACTTTCGCCCTCCCATTCTGTTCTATTCTCACATGGTCGGTTTAGCTTGTTGGCTTTAGCTGCCACGTTGGTCGCACATCGTTCACAGCTAATTTGCATATAAATTGAGCGTGTTTTTGTTGTGTTTATTGTTGTTTTACGTGTCATATGCTTGTAGTATGGCTTTGGTACATCATACTTTCACTGCTGACGAAGTAACAGAAGTTTTAAACGAGTTATTACGTTGCCGATAAAGATCGTGTTTTGGATAGAGATCGTGAGAGCTTTGAGTCTCGTGATACTCACTGTGTGCCGCGAGGAGATAGGCCAGCTAAAAGGGGTGGGAAGTGGGGGGGGGGGGGGGGGTGACTGGGGAGGGGCGTGGCCTTGGTACTGTGAGTACCCCTACGATAAACACCAACTGTTTACATGAAAATGAACTACAAGCCACCTGGTGAAGTGCAAACATTCTGTACATATGATTAAAGTAGTGTAGAAAAGTTCAGGAACTTTCTTGGGCTAGGGAAGAAATGTTATCTGTATATTCCATGATCGTTATTGTGACAGTGTCGTGTCTACAGTTCAGTGGTTCCCTTTGATTATATTACATTTGATGCATGCTGGAAGAAAACTTGTATAGTACCTATGTTTGTCCCTGTTTATTTGAGATTCTTGTATAGTTTTGTTGTTGTTGTGTTGTATTTGTTGCATACATTGTGTAAAAATTGTAAGCCCATCAGTGGGATCACCACTTAAAATCAGAGCAATTACGTAATTTGACACCATAATTAACATACTCTTTTTTATGCAATATGAATTTTTATGCACGCATATAATGGGCAGTCATTTACCCACACAATGCCATAGTTTCATAAGAAATGGGCTTCAAACAAAAAAGATATGAGGATTTTACTATGATGACCCAGTGCACACTGCACTCAGCTGCTGCAGGGCTGGTCCACAGAGACTGCAGTGCAGCTGCACCCTTGGGGTACAAAGTGTTAAGCAGCATCACGCGTAGTTACCAAATGGATGGGTGACCATTTGCGCGCTTTGGCTTCAGAACAGTTCCACCAGCTGTAAATGGGTACCTGCCCTCTAAGGGGTCAGGGAAGGTAAAGCAGCGAGGGAGAGGAGATGGGCGCCGCCCTCAATATGCTGGCCCCTAGAGAAGCTGAGGTCTCTGATGCCTCACTCCCCTATGACCACATAGGTTATGGGACACTTTCATCTTTACTATCATGTTGTAGTTGTGTTGTTGTTGTGGCTGTTTCATGTCATGTGATGTGGCTGTCTTGGTCTTGCTGCTGTGTTGTTGTTATCTTGTGTAGTGTTACAGATAGTGTTCGATTTATACGCAATTGTTGCATGGTTGTTGAGAATGTTCTTTATGTTGTAGTGTGGAGTTTTGTTTTATATGGCTAAAGAATCTCTCTTAGTTTCGTGTTTTTTACAGAGTTGTGTGATTGTTGATATAAGTTTTTTTATGGTGTGTTGTGCTACTATTGTGTTATTTGGCTAAAGAATATCTCTTGATATCATGTTTTTTTTATGTGAATAAATGCTTGCAGGAGGCTATTTATATAGAAAAAAAACAACTTCCAATGACTGAGTTAATTTATTTAGTAACAGTCTGCCTACATACAGTCTGATTTTAGAAAAAGTTAACATCAAGAAAAAAAATTAGAATTTTTTTTTTTTTAACTCAAGATCCTGGTCTGATATTGCACCAACAATGGTAAAATTCAGAACTATTTCACAATGATTTTCCAACACACAGACTTCTGAATGAAAAAGTAACTGCCTAAACAAAACAAAACAAACCAAAAAAAAACCCCAACTGACCGCTACCAACACAAGTAGCAGAAACCCACTTACATCAGGGTGATACATGGAGTAGTGAGGGGGAAGCTTCTCCACAGACACTGGCAGAGTCATCTCCCCTGTGAGAAGGCGGCCTTCGTGGAACAACGGAACCCACTGAAGGAAAGAACAACAACAAAAAAGAAAAAAATATTTAATGTGTGAGTACACAAAAAAATTATGTCAACAAGAAACAAACAATTACAAAAGAACAACCAAAAATTGTATTTTGAACCATAAAGACTGAATGTGAATAAAAGAAAAAGCACACACACAACCATTCACTTACACAAACAGACCTACATACAACACACAGCCCCCCCCCCTCCACCCACCCACCCCCCTCAACACATACACACACACACACACACACACACACACACACACACACACACACACACACACACACACACACACACACACCCCTTCCCCCACACAACCTCCCCACCCCTTCCACACACACACAGACAACCACCAACAACCCACACCCACAGACTAACCAAACAACCAGCAGGTACTTACGGTGTATCCGACAGGCACCTCAGTGGGGGTGGGTTCGTTCTTCTTCACCTGGCAGCTGATGTGGTAGAAGGTGAACAGCAGGTGATGAGCAGCGGTCAGACGACCCGGCACCTTCATCTTCACTTCCTCGTAAAAGTCAGGAGACCTGCAACCACCATTTGCTTGTCCTATCACATCAACTTCTCAAATCAACCAAAAAAAACCCCGAAAAACATTTTAAAAACCCCTAACATTTCTGTGGGGTGAAAAACACTGGATAGCAGATAGTACTAGGGAGTGTACTAGATAATACCACAGCTCAGCAGAGAAAAGCGCACTTTTTGTTGTTTTGGGGTTTTCAAAGTTAAGCAGCATCAAGCCCAGATGGATGGGTGACCATTTGCGCGCCTTGGCTACAGTACAGTTCCCCCAGTTCACCCAGCTGTAAATGGGTACCTGCCCTCTTTAGGGACAGGGAAGGTAAAGCAGCGAGGGAGAGGAGATGGGCACCGCCCTAAATATGCTGGCCCCTAGAGAAGCTGAGGTCTCTGATGCCTCGCTCCCTAGGTCATGGGACACCACCACTACAGGTCAGATTATGCAATCAAAATTTCTGGATATTTTTTTTTCTTTTCGTTCCTCAGCTAGAGCTCGAAAGTTCACCAATGGTGAGATTTTTGCATACGTACCCGTCCCCCCCCCTCCCCCCAATTCTGTAATTCCAAAACTCACTTGTTGTGATAGGTCACTGCAGCATATGTTTCTCTTGTGAACTCCGGGCAGCTGGATTTACCAAAGATGACCTGCAAAACAAATTTTTAGGTTAAAATCCACAAAAACAAAATTTTTCAATGCTGAACAAAACAAAAAATAACAGAAAATACAATACAAAAAAACTTCATAGATTTTGGGGGATATATTTTCAGGTGGGGGGAGGGGGTTGTTTCATTTTGTTTTGGCTGTAACATTGTTTTCTGAATTTAACTTTCTCTGAGGAGAACTCACAGGCATGGCCAAGCTGTCGTCCTCTCCAGCCATGAACTGCACACGCACGGCCAGGTTGCGGGCTGACCCCTGACGGTTCACAAAGTTCAGGCTGCGTGGGTACACGTACAGCAGGTTCCTGTTCACAGAACACACACACTGCATCAGGTGCTGATGCAAGACACTGGTTTTCTGCTGATACAGACAACAGGTCAAATCTGTGTAATCAATGCAAGCTTCAGGTTTTCTGCTGTTACAGACAACAGGTCAAATCTGTGTAATCAATGCAAGCTTCAGGTTTTCTGCTGTTACAGACAACAGGTAAAATCTGTGTAATTAATGCAAGATACAAGATTTCTGTTGTTACAGACAACGGTAAAATCTGTTTCATTAATGCAAGATACAGATTTTCTGCTGTAACAGACAACAGCTAAAATCTGTGTAATCGATTCAAGATAGAGGCTTTCTGCTGTCACAGACAACAGGTCCAATCTGTTTCATTAATGCAAGACACAGGTCTTATGCTGCTACAGACAACAGGTAAAATCTGTGTAATCAATTCAAGGTAGAGGTTTTATGCTGTTACAGACAACAGGTCAAATCTGGTTAATGCAAGATGCAAAATTTACGCTGTTGCAGACAACAGGTAAAAATCTGTGTAATCAATGCAAGATACAGGTTTTCTACTGTTACAAACAAAATGTAAAAAAATCTGTGTAATACAAGATACTAGTTTTATGCTGTTACAGACAACATGTAAAATCTGTGTAACCAATGCAAGATACAGGTTTTCTACTGTCACAGACACAGACACACAGAGAGCAAGCTGACCTGTAGACCACCGAAGGGACATAGACCTCCCGGGAAGGGAACTCCAGGATCTCTTTGATGGGTCGGCCCTTGTCGTCAGGGTAAGGGTCCACACGCATCAGCTCTGGGGTCAAGGTGTAGCGAATTTCTTCAGGGCACGGGGAGATGTCCAACTTCAGAGTGGCTGTGTCAACACATTGCAAAGTGTGAGACCATTGCAGCAGAAGACTGAACAATGTCTTTATTGTTCTTTACAATGGTTACGCATTTACAGACCGGAAAGCCGGAACAGCCTCTGAGACTTTTAAAAGCAATTTTTGTCACTCTTACCTTAAAAATTTCAGTTTTCACATTTGCGTCAGCCTTATATACTTTGCTTCTAGAATAAAATACATGCTCAATTTAAATCAAAGATGGAGCAGAGTTGACAAACTAACTAACCACTGAGAAATCCAGAGCAAACACATATGACATCAATTCAATATGCATATGGTGACTCATTCCCTCACATATTTGGGAAGTATAATCTGAAGTTACCAAAGTAGAAAAAGAGAGAAAAACCACAAGAAAATACACTTCTGCAATTAACAGATTAACTTATGTTCTCTATACCTTTACACTTCCCCAAAGCAAACATTTGCCAAGGTGTTCCCCAGTACCCCTCATCTTCCCGAAACATTGAGTTGCAGGGTTTCAAATGCATTACATATTAAAATGGTGCACCTTCCGTTTCAGACAAAATTGTGTTATGAAAGTTCTGAAATAAAACATAAGCAGAATATGAGGAGAGGATAGGACACTGCTGACAAAAAACTGAGAGAAATAAACTATATATAAAATAAAGAAACAAACAAGTACAGGGTGGTAGTATTTTGGATGTGAAGAAATCTCTTGGGTCAAAAACAGCAAACCTTAAGAGGTCGTATTGCTAACGCATTATCAACAAAAACTGGCCACTACTACTGGTTTATTGGTCAGAGCTTATACCAGACAGACTAAAAACAGTTTAAAACATCAGAAGACAGCTATCATTATCATCTAGCGCAGGAGACAAAAAACAAACTCACACACCAATATTCAACAGGGAAAAAAGAAAATGCAGTAAACTAAGTGCATGCAGCCCAATGCCTAAATCAATGGACCAGTCTACACACAACCTGGTCTTTGTGGATACTGGTGGCGCTGTCTCTATAACAATGGACCAGTCTACATACAACCTGCTCTTTACAGATCATACTAGTGCAGCTGTCTCACCTGGTATGCACTTGACGCGTTTGAGGACGGAGGAGGGGCGTTTCAAATCGGCCAGAAACTTGTACAGGTCTTCGTCACTCAGCTTCACTCCCTCCTAGTGTAACATACACACAGGCAACATTGAAGACAGGAAAAACATTCATTAAAAAAAAAAAGGTTCTGCTTAAGACTTTATTTTTAACTAAGGACTGTAATATAACTTTAGTTGCAATACTCTTGAAAATAAAATGTTTGTGGTGTCCTTCATCACACTTGTCCCACCCCACCCAGGTGTAAAAGGGGTACCAACCTTGTGTTGGGGGTTAACCCTGCGATAAGACTGGCGTCCTATCCAGGGGGGAGTCTATGACTCTCAGTCGCTTAACGCCACAGAAACTGGGATAAGCACCGGCCTGATGAGCCTTAGGCTCGGGACAGACTTTAACTTTAACTTCATCAGACTTGTAGTTTGTGTGTGAGTGTGAATACACATGCATAACCATAATGGGGAGCGCTGAGTTTGTGTGAGTCCTGAACATGCAAAATGTGATTTCTTGGCAATGCTTAGTGATTCATAAAGATTAAGTGCAAAATATGTTCATAGGAAATCTTAAGAGGTTGTCTTGATAATACATTATGCACAAAAATGGCCAACACCACTGGTTTATTGGTCAGAGTTTACAGACTGACACAGTACAGTTTACAACAATAAACGATAAACAAATTTATTCCCAAATTCAACACAAGTAAAAACAGCATCTAATACCAGCCGCCATGGTGCAAGGGTTAGCACCTTGGGTTAGGGACTGGAAGGTTTCAGATTCGAATCCTATAAGAGTCAAAGGGATTTTTCTGACTCCGGCCAGCTCCCACCCAGAGTGAGTGTGCTGTGGGCTCAGTGAGAGGACTGGGACCACACAGTTGAGCTCCATCCACTTTATGGATACGAGTCTGGAAGTGTTGCTGAAATTACCTGACCAACACTGCAGATGTCTGTATCTCTAAGGCCCAGTTGACAACAGGATACATTATGATAGAAAGTGTTCGGACTTTGACATGGTAGCAGCTTAAACTGTAAAGTTAACTTATATCGCGATCATTGGCATACAGAATTGTGATTGTCAGAATGTTTCATGTGTTCATGCGTCATTCATAAAAAAACAACTAAATAGCCAACAATAGGTTAAAAATAGTTTTCTGTAATTGTTTCTGAATGTTTTGGATTTTATTTAATCAAAATCCATCCATGCATTCCAAAGTTATTGCAACACTAACTGTGACACACACAAACTGATCAATGACAATGTGTTTATATACATTATGATTCTAAAAGAAAACAAAAATGATAAAAACAAGCTAGGAAACACACACACACACACACACACACACACACACACACACACACACACACACACACACTACAACCCCCCCCCCACACACACACACCCACACACACACACACACCCACACACACACAGAACACACACACACCTGCTTAAAGAAGCTGGAGACAGTCAAGGTCACAGGTCGAAAGTTGTCCAAGTTTGCGCCATACACGTCAGGTGACCAGCTGTGGTGTTTCTCGTACCCGCTGCGGCCACGGTCAATGGACCCACGCCGACCCAGGAGGCTGTTGTCATCTTTGGAACGCTTCGAGCGAAATGACTCAAACTGCCCAGACCCCATTCCGCTTCTTCTGTCTGCAAGTGTATCATACTGCAATGCACCGTACTGTATTGATTTGTAATGTGGTGAGTCGTATCGTGTTGTATTGTGGTGTGTTGTGTTGTGGTGTGTTGTGTTGTGTTTTGTTGTGTTGTGTTGCATTGTTGTGTTGCATTATGTTATGTTGTGTTGCATTGTGTTGTGTTTTGTTACATTGTGTTGTTTTGTTGCATTGTGCAGCATTGTATTACATTGTGTTGTGTTGCATTGTTGTGTTGTTGCATTGTGTAGCATTGTGTTGTGTTTTGTTGCATTGTGTTGTGTTGTTGCATTGTGTTGTGTTGTGTTGTGTTGCACTGTGTTGTGTTCTGTTGCATTGTGCTGTGCTTTGTTGCATTGTGCTATGCATTTTGTTGTGTTTTGTTGCATTGTGCTGTGTTTTGCTGCATTGTGCTGTGGGGGGAGGTTTGCACTGTGTTGTGTTTTGCTGCATTGTGCTGTGTTTTGCTGCATTGTGCTGTGGGGGGAGGTTTGCACTGTGTTGTGTTTTGTTGCATTGTGCTGTGTTTTGTTGCATTGTGCTGTGGGGGGAGGTTTGCACTGTGTTGTGTTTTGTTGCATTGTGCTGTGTTTTGCTGCATTGTGCTGTGGGGGGAGGTTTGCACTGTGTTGTGTTTTGTTGCATTGTGCTGTGTTTTGTTGCATTGTGCTGTGGGGGGAGGTTTGCACTGTGTTGTGTTTTGTTGCATTGTGCTGTGTTTTGTTGC
>CM060322.1:56913493-56925993 GCA_030674155.1 Stramonita haemastoma | reverse complement strand
GGTAGATGACTGTGTACTTGTATGAATTAAAATGAATTGTGATAGAAGAGTGTTGGGCTGAAAAAAAGAATATTAGTTGGAAATAATTGTCAACATGTTTAAGGAGCTATTTGTAACTTTAAATAATAATGTGGTTTTTTTACATCATTTAGTTCACTTGAAGGACACTTTTCCTTACGCAAGTGGACAATAAAGGTTGTATCTTGTATCTTGACTTTGTATCATGTGGACCTTCACAAACCGCTTATTTTTTAAAAAATCTCACAGGATGAAGCCTATATATTCAACATAACTTACTGTTAGTTTCTTAAAAATGTCAGGATCAAACACTTGGTGTCAATCAATCACTGCTGGTTCTGGGTAAAATCCTTCGACAAAATACTTTTAACAGAGAGTTCAAATTACCAGCAGTCATTGCGAGACCTCAGAAAAGTCTTTTTTCATTATTCGCTTACAGTTCCAGTGAAATATTGGGAGTCACTTCTTATCTTACAATGCTCACATACTGTTGACCTCAATAAATCCCCCCCCCCCCCCCAACCCCCTTCCCAGCCCCAAATTTTGGGGAAAAGTTGTTACAAAATTTTTCTGCACAGCTGCATACCCACCCGAACAACCAAGAAGACGTCAGGAGACGGGTAGGTGATGGAAAAAATGCAGGCACGGCTAAGGGTGGAGATGTCCTGCCGCGTCACGTGACCCGAGATCATGCGCTTCGTGGTCTCTGAGTTCAGGTCAAAGTGGAAGGTCTCCGAAATCTGCAAGTGAAGTAGGATTTTAACAAAATTAAATGTCAAATTATGAACAAATTTATTTTTGAATATACTTCTGGTATTTAAGCTGAATTGTTTTGAGTTGGTGTTCTTTGAATTATTGTTCTGTCTTCAAAAAGTATTTATCACTGTTGAAATAGAAATGTTTTTAGAGTTCATAATAAAAAAGATTTTTGGGTCTTTTTTCACTGTTGTTACCATGTAGCGTTCATGACTTGTCTATAGCTTTTGCCTTTCCTTACAGTTGTAATTATCCATATATTATATGACACATAAACAAGTTGAACAACTTTTTTTATTTGTCGTAACATCAACAAGAACAATAATTTCAACAGTATATATTAATCACCATTATCATCACCAGCAAAAGCAAAAACTACAGCCATTATTTTGTACTTCCCAAGTATTTATATTCCCCTTCCATTGATGTAGCAATTTCAAGTACCCACTAGTTAGTTACTGTCGTTTTTCCAATGTATGACCAATAACCTGAAGAAGAAGAACAGGAGGAAGAAGAAGAAGAAGAAGAAGAAGAAGAAGAAGAAGAAGAACAAGAACAAGAAGAACAAGAACAAGAAGAAGAAGAAGAAGAAGAAGAAGAAGAAAAAGAAGAGCAACAACAAGTGATAATGACAATGATGACGATGATGGTGATATCACCACCACCAACACCAAAAACACCAAAAACATTCTTGCACAGTTCAAAACCTTGCATCATCCACCAAGTAATCAAAGCATCATTACCGTTTTATCTCATCAAAACATTGTATGATCAAGACACCCAGCCCACATAACAACTGCATAACGCTAAATACATCATTATGACACATTCCAGAAATGGATGACAAAATTTACAAAACTGCGTACACACAGGGACTGGATGTAAAAAAGCACATGAATGCTTTTTCCACTATCTTCGAAATAAAAGAATGAATTTTTTTGTTTAATTCCATACCTTTTTCCTTTCCCGAGAGTCGTACAATGCCATGGAGACAAAGATTGGCTCCACATCCATCTCCAACCTACAGCACATCAAATTGACAAGTTTAATCCAGGAATGTCAGGATCACTGTCACTGATGCATGCAACCTCATTTTATGAAGCAATTTTTGTTTAATCAGAATAGATTATATGAAAAAAAAATGTTTTTCTCTCTTTTTCAAAATACACAGGCTTTTTGATCGATTAACCAGAAAGGTATTGAATTATCAACTTTCTTGACAATCAAATCAATAAGTAAATACATAAAGAAATTAACACTGGATTGTATTGCATTTATTGCAACACACTGCCTTGTATTGCCTTACATTTTCAATATATTGCATGGTATTGTATTGTACTATGCTGTTTTGATAATGATAGTGGCAACAAACAATATTTATGTATCAAGATGAAAAGCATAAAAATAAAAAAATAAACAACAAAAAACATGACCTGGTGTGTACTTTGTTGTATGCAGAATGCAGGAACTATTCTTTGCAGCAGAAGATGGTGTGTATAGTCTATATCTTTCTTTGATTTAGTAGCTATTGAAAGAAAAATGGGATTACATATTTTACTTCTTTTTTTTTTTAATTAGGTAACTACTGAAAATTTTTTTAAACATTTCCCTGGACATGGGATCAAATTTTCATAGTGTAATTAGTGCCAAGTGACCTGGAAAAGTATAAATGAAAAGAAATTACAGACGCTATAGCCGAGTGGTTTGGACCATCTGATTTCAATCCCATGGGTCCATGAAGCCACGGGTTTGAATCTCGGTGGTGTCTGGTGAATTACCAGTGGAGATTTTTACAATTTCCCAGGTCAATTTTCAAGAACAGACCTGCCAGTGCCTTAATTCCTTTCATGTTTATACACATGCAGCAGATCAAACAAGCACTTTAAAGATCCTGTCATTCATGTTAGCGTTCGGTGGCTTACTGAAACACGAACATACCCAGCATACATCCCTGAAATCGGAATGCAGCTACCTTCATGGTGGGCAAAAACAGTCACATACGCAAAATCTCACCATTGGTGAACCCTGTGAAGAACAAAAAAAAACAACTACAAAGAAGCAAAAAAAAGAGCTTACGACAGCTGCAGGCACTTGACCAGAATGCGATGGCCAAAGTGTTCTTTGGGCAACTCAGGCAGAGCACGCCTCTCTATCGGTTCTTCCTGTAACAAACACAAACCTCTTCATCACAACCCATCACTTTCTGTTCTTCGTCATCAAACGCTCAGACAGCAACTATCAGTGTCTGTAATTTGAACATTAATGCATAAGTTGCAAATCACACTTACACACACATGTGCTCCAAAAACAAAACATACTTGTGTACACATCAGTCGACATCCAGAAAACTTCAGCTAGAAACGAACTAAATACAAATGATAAACATTATAGGCTAATATTATTTGTGATACATTTTCACAAATGGTACATTAAGTGCCTTTTTCTCATTTTCCAGATTTTGATTCAGTGAGAAAGTTCTGCCATTTGTTTTTATAATGATGTACTTGTTTTTGCTGTAGCTTGACAAAAGCAAAGTTCTAATAGTTCGAATTCACAAAGTGGTGAGGTGGCCATTTTGATAAATTTGGGTTTAAAGTTTCTTGAACTGTATACTTTATGTCTTGATCAGAAGACCTTAGCAACAGGGCTTTTTATTTAAGATTTATAAAGTAAATTTGGCTCTAATACTTTGGAATATGATTTTTAGACAGTTGAAGAAACAAAAACTACAAAAACATAAAAAAATCACTAAAAATAGGTGTAGCCGCCTTTTCCGGCCCATGGGTGAAAACTCTCCCTGCGACTTATGTACCTTTTGTGGTAGTGCGTCACATCTTTCAAAACTCAACAAATAAAAAAAAAAATTTTTTAAACCCTCACACGACTTTCAGCTCACCTCTTCAGACAAGGGGTAGAGGGAGAAGATGGAGTCCTGGCGGTTCTGCTGTCGCTGTGTGTCGTTGTTGCGGTCCACCTCATCGTAGCTGGCGCGGTCAAACAGGTTGGGCAGCAGGGCATCAGCCTGCGACTGCTTCAGGTCAAAGATGCTGCTGGCCCAGCTGCCCCGCGGGGTGTCGTTCATGTGGATCGACTGTCGCTTGCTGCTGTCCTGCAGACCACATCAACAACCACATCAGTGAATATTTTGGGGGGGGTTGTATTTTGTTCCACTTTATGTCACAGCAGATTTCTCTTTGTGAAATTCGGGCTGCTCTCCCTGGAGAGAGCGCGTCACCACAAGTGCAGCGCCTACCCATTTTTTTTTTCTTTTTCCTGCATGCAACTGTATTTGTTTCCCTATCGAAGTGGCTTTTTTCTACAGAATTTTGCCAGGGTCAACCCCCTTATTGTCGTGGGTTCTTGTACGTGCGCTAAATAATGATGTGTAACACACGGGATCTCGGTTTATCGTCTCATCCAAAAGACTAGCGCCGAGACCACCACTCAGGGTCTAATAGATGGGGAAAAAATTTGGGGCCCAAAAGGGGTATGAACCACCGCACACTCCAACCCAGACTTTTGCTTTCTAGGCAAGGCGCATTACCACCTAGACCACCGATCCATAAATATAGCACACTATGGACTGTCGCTTGCTGCTCTCCTGAAGACCGCATCAACAAACACATCAGTGAATATGGCACACTTTATCTTCCACTTCCACAGTCACTATAGCCAAGTGGTTAAGACATTCAACTTAAATGTCATGAGTTCATGAAGTTGAGGGTTTGAATCCCAGAGGTGTTTGGTGAATTATGGGTGAGGATTTTTTCGATCTCTTGGGTCAACTTCAAATTCATGCAACACCACAGCTGTGGTCATGTGCTCTCCCTAGGGACAGCAGCAGAGCTAAAATATAAAAATGATTGTGATTATCTGATATGGTTCTAGTATACAACAACAAAACAATGTAACGCTTGCTTTTTGCAGTTTTTCTCACTTCTGAGAAATGAATTGATTTTGAAAAGTGACTGAACAATAACACTACATTTTGATGAAAAAAGAAAGAATCAGCTTATGTTTAGATATGACTGTGAATACTCAAATTCTGGAACATCATCTTATATCAATATACAGCAAAAATATGAATAACTAACAAAATAATTTTCACACAAAATATCATCATTTTTTTTTTCGAGCAGCATTTGTTGAAACACAGATCCAAAACTTATTGAACACAAAACTGCTGAAGCAGGGGAACAACTTCAGAATTTGCACTGACAAACAAAAAAAGAGAGGAAGAGTGACCTTTTCCTGCTCTGGGGGCGCATCCTCCACATCGATCTCATAGTCGTGCTGCACCAGGGCATGCTCCGACAGTCCTCTCCTTGCTGCAGCGACTGGAGCTGTACACCTGGTACCTGCACAACACAATACACACACCACGCGTGAAGAACAATACATGACTGAAATCATCAAAAACTACAGTCTTCTCTTGCTTTCAGCGCCTGGGCTTTATCACTGATCTTGATAAAACATTGATGCTGGGGCAACAAAAGTGAGAGCGTATGATCAGTGCTTTCCCACTCATGAATTTCACTTTACAGCTATCTTTAGATGATCGACTAGACTCTGATAGGAGACTTGATTGCACAGTCCTTATGTGCTGCAGCCTGGGGTTGTTGCCTTTGAGAACATCTCCAACGCTGACTGTCCTACCCATCTTGCCAGAGTGGATGTACGTGGGCAAGGCATCTCCTCATAATCAAATTCCTGCCCAGTTTCAGAAACAGCTCTGCCTCACTATTGTTTGGAGGTCATCGCAAACACGACGGACAAACAAAGTTGTAAAAGGTACTAAAGGTAACCTATTGGTCATAGGGAGCGAGGCATCAGAGACTCAGCTTCCTAGGGGCCAGCATATTGAGGGCAACCCCATCTCCTCTCCCTCGCTGCTTTACCTTCCCTGACTCTGAAGAGGGCAGGTACCCATTTGCAGCTGGGGGAACTGGGGAACTGTACTGAAGCCAAGGCATGCAAACGGTCACCCATCCACTTGGTAACAATGCTCTATGTTGCTTAACTTTAGCTTGGGGAAAGTGAGTGCTCTAGCCACTGAACTATCCCATTCCTATGATTGTACAATAGTTATATCCACTGATAACTAGCTCCACTTCTGTGCCCCTAAAGTTACTTTAGCCAAAGTTGACACTCGGGCCTGAATTCTGAGTCGCTTAAACAGAGCGCAATGCATTCTCACTCATATTAGAGACAACAATAGTTGTCTGAGCATTTGACAAAAAAGACATTACTTTAAACAACAGACTAAAAACAAATATGGACTCCACAACGGTAATTAGTGGGTGAGTTCTGTGTGTTTGTGAAGGGGAGGGGCCAGGAATACAGAGTTGGTGATGAGTGATGTGACTGTAATCTGTAGGATATGCGTTTTTCTTTTTATATATATATAGAATCAGGACTGTTAGAGTTTTGCACTGTGCTGATTAGTTTTTTTTCTTGATAAGTGTTTGAAATATTTGAATATCTATCAATCTTGTCAACAAAGGCACAATCAAATAGTTCTGACACTGATCACTCAAAACTGGCCATCCCCGTGTGGGAATGCCAGGGGCCCAGTCAAAAAATAACCTCCCCACCTCAAAACATTTTCAGCTAGAAATTCCCTTTTCTATCCTTCTCTTTGTTTCTGCCTTGTTCATTTTCTTCCTGTCACCTCCTTCTGTCTTTTATCTACCTTCTTGCTCCATTCTTCTGCCTTTTTTACCTGAAAGACTTCAAAGATAATAATTCTCTCTCCCATGCAAGTTGGATTTCACTGGGCCTGAAACTGTCGGTGCTTAATGGCAGCGTAACGCATTTTCGCTGATATGACAGACAATAGTTGTACAATAGATTTGAAGAACGAGATCACATCTGTCTAATGGAAAAAAAAAAAAAAAAAGCTAATTCAGGCAGTCAAAAGTATCAAGTGTGAATAAATACATTACCTTCTGTTGACAGTGATGTAGTCTGAGGTGTACCTCCGCAGGCAGTCTGTGAGGTGATGATCGCCATCAGCACTGCACACACACACACATGAATCCCATTCATATACCATTATGGAAGGACATTAAACTGGACACACACACACACACACACACACACACACACACACACACACACACACACACACACATACACACACAAACATTAACAATAAATTTCCAAGGTTCAGTTTGTATGGGCTATACACATAAGAAAATTGGGAAGATACGCGTGCGCCCCCCCCCCACACACACACACACACACACCACGCAGAGATACACATGAATTCCCGTTTCATATACCATTTAGTGGAAGAACATTAAACTGAAGCACTATCTCACACACACACACACACACACACAACACACACACACACACCACACACAACACACACACACACAATCTCAAACATACATGCAACACACAGCTCAACACACACAGACCGACACACACACACACACACACCACACACACACACACACACACAACACACACACATCACAACACCACACACATATGCACACACACACACAACACACACACACACACACACACACACACACACACACACACACACACACACAACACACACACCACCCAGGTTCTGGGATGAGCTGTGACTGGGTGCGGCAAGGTTTGGGTATCCTCTGCACCTCGATGTCATCTTCAGGGTACAGGAGCAGGTCGCGGAAGGGGTCGCGCTCCACCAGACACTGGTTCTGGATCACAAAGTCCTCATAGTCTGGCGGGTCCACCACGTCTGTCAGTGTCAGCTGCAAACACAACATCACCACGCCACATGTCACTCTCATTATGCTTTGGTTTATGGGGGTGATTTGTCAGGTTTTTTTCCCATTCCTTGGCTCTGAGGTTTACCACGGTGAAATTTTTCTGTCACTTCTTTCATGTCTATTTTATGCCTTCTTAGTCTATTTTCCTGCCTTTTTTTTTCCAGAAAGACTTCAAAGATTCAAATTCTCTCCCATGCTCAAGTCGAAATCGCTGAGCCCGACTTCTCAGGCGCTTAGCAGCGCAACAGATTTTCACTCCACTCATATGATGTTATAGACAACAAATTACAATAGTTGCTGTCTGCGCATTCTACGAAGAAAAAACAAGGTTTTGTCCCTGTTTGTTGCTTTTGTAACTAGGTCATAGGAGAAAGCATTAGCGCTTCCTATTTTTTCTTTACCATAACTGTCTTAAGACATAAACTCAGAATTGAATGGGCATAGAAAACATTATACCAGCTTTTATCTAAGTAAAATATAAAACAGACATAACGCACGCACACCAAGCACACATGCATTCATGCACGCACGCATGCACCACACACCAACACACACCCACAACCACACACACACACCACACACACACACACACACACACACACCATAGAACCATGGCTGCCGAAGGACTGGCCACTGATACTGGTGCGAGCACCCTCATGACTGGCAACACTGCTGGCTGTGCTTCCAGAAACTTGCCGACGTACTTCTGCAGCTTGTTGTCTGAAAAAACATCATCATATTCATGAACATCTTTCTTGTTTGTTCTAGTTTTTTTTCTTCTATTTTCTTTTTTTGTTCCTTGGTTTGAGCTCAAAGGTTCACCAATTGTAAGACTTTGGGTATGCAACCATTTTCACCCACCATTAAGGTCGCCACATTCCGACTTCAGGGATGATGTATAAACATTACACCTAAAGGTACATAGAACTTCAAAGCGTACGATTTTCTTTTGTCATCTGCCTATAAACAATTCTCTCGTTCGCTTTACACCATCTGATGTTTTGGGAAAAAATAATGGCATGTCTTTTCCAGCTCCTCTCCTGAGCCTTAAAGCTTGGTTTGCACTTGCAGGGTTATCACCATCCTGCAGGCACAAAATGGCTGATTCTTCCGAAAGGTAGAACAAATTTGTCACATGCATGCACGTGTTCTGCACGCATTCATACATAAGGGCTCATTTTAATACCGTTTCATCCGAAAGACTTTTGGTCTTATATTTTTATAGATCTATTCATTTCCATAAGAAAAGTTCTTTACCTTTACATTCAACACAGTTATTATGAAAAAGTGTTTGAATATATATATATATATATATATATATATATATATATATATATATATATATATATAAGATAATCTAACAGTTGACAGTCAGTGTTACTTTAACAGTTTCAATTCTGGGTTCATACAGATTTTTGGGAAGAAAATTCAAGGACTTTTCAAGGACTTTCAAGGACCTCACTCTCAATTTTCAAGGACCTCCATTGACAAATAGTGCTTGCATTTTAACAATGTCTACACACTTTACAGCTGAAAAGAAAATATCTATAGCCATTTGGTCCAAATTTTCTTCATAACAAGAATCAATATTTCTACTGCAGTTAACTGGGCTAAATCAGAAACAATTGTTGGCCTAAAGTGTGCACTTAGCTTAAAACAATTTCAATCTAAGTGATCACCCCATCTGTTCATTCATAATTTCTCAGCATACTGGTTCTCAAAGTCTAAATATGTGTAAAGCTCCCTGTGAGTTACTTTACCAGGAGACTAATAGTTTACAATAGTAAACATTCATCCTCCTGGATAACAGGTTGGAAGGGAGGGGGGAGAGGCTGGAGAGGGGGAATAGCTGATGGTATTGCTGTGGACAGATTTTCACATCACAACACATTGACATGTGGGTGAAAGTGAAAAAATCTCTCAATCCTGAAACCCCAATTTTTTTTGTCCTCTGGACATTCCAAATCCTGAAGAAAAAAAAATCAATCCTGAAGCAATTTAAGTATAATTCCACCCTTATATAACTGTATGCACATCCCTGTGTGTGTCTCTGAATGCCTCATCAAGT
Source organism: Stramonita haemastoma (assembly GCA_030674155.1). Taxonomy (NCBI): domain Eukaryota; kingdom Metazoa; phylum Mollusca; class Gastropoda; order Neogastropoda; family Muricidae; genus Stramonita; species Stramonita haemastoma. The sequence continues at coordinate 56,916,378 of CM060322.1, read as the reverse complement.
TTCAATGTTGCAGGGATAGGAATTGACAGACTCCAAAAATTGTGAAAGGTGGAGGGGTTCAGGGGGCATTGCCCCCTGGCGGGGTCAAGGGGCAGAGCCCCTTGTGGGGGTCAGGGGGCAACGCCCCCTGAAGCTGAAGATTTTTCAACAATTCTAGCCTGTTTAACGGCCTCTCCTTGAACTAATTTCAGTTCTTGATTCTAAGCAATTTCTGCCCTGAAATAAGCTCTCCAAGTATGACTTTTTCTGTCATTTCTTCAATCTAAAGGAGGTTCTATTCCCAAGTACTCACATAGCAAAAATGAGTATATTTCTAGACAAATGTGCACTAATGCAGATAGAGGAAGAAAGAGAAAGAAAGGACAGACACACATAGACAGAGAAACAGAGAGAGAAAGAGATAAGGGGGGGGGGGGGGGGGAAGAGGTGTGTGTGTGTCTGTGTGTGTAAGAGACAGGGAGAGGTGGAGAAAATGAGAGAGACAGAGATAGAGAACATGAACATGAACATGAACATGAACAAGATTTATTCTTCAGGCCACCAGCCCCAAGAATGGGGTAAACAAAGCATAGCAAAGCAAAGAATGCAAAAATAAAATAAAACCTCATGACATATATGGCAACTGCTAAAACATATCAAGTGTGAACATGTGTCCTTTTAGATTAAACTGACCTCTTTTAAATGATGTTATTTGTTTGTCAAGTCTCCAAGTTTTCAACAAAATCCTGCCTTATTTTTAAGGCATTGAAAAGATATAAACTTAGCCTACGAATGGTAAATACACAGCCATATTTCAACACATTTACGTATGGTTGATCGATTGGGACCAAGTACTTATACCTTAGATTTTCATACAGAATACAATTTCTTATAAAATGTTCTTCATCTTCCACTACCTTACACAACTTACACATGTAGTCAGTATCCTTCTTAAAAGTTCTCCTGAAAGATGATCCATTAATTGGTAGCAAGCCGAGACGAAGCTTAACTAAACAATCCCTAAAACATTTTATATCCATGTATTTGAAATAAAGTTCACATCCAAAGTCAGCTTTAAACAGTCTATATGTCTGATATATGTCTTTATCCACTATAGACCCATTCCACTCTTGTAAATATACATCTATCATTCTTTGCTTAAACAACGATATAAAAGTATGTTCACAACCAACTCCTTGCTCCAACCAGGCATACCCAAAACCAAGAGTAAACAAGGTATGTTTAAGTAAAGTTACCCAGCATGTTTTGCCATATTCGTCCAAGTTAACAAGCATTAGATAAGCTTGCTTGGGAAGTCTATCTATGTCCATTTTTAAAAGCTTAAACCAGTATCGAATGCACCTGACTGCACTGTTTACATATAATGGATAACGTCCTATTTCTCCATAAACAAATTTATTTGGTACCCTAAGTGGAACGTTTAGAAAACGTTTACATGCCATGGTATGTATCTTTTCAATATTGCTCAGTCTATGAAGACCCCACATCTCAGATCCATACAAGAGAATTGGCAGTACCTGCGCATCAAAAATTCGAAAAAAACAATCCTTTGAAATGTCATTTAGTTTTGATATATGTTTCACGCATTCAACACATGCATGCCTTCCTTTCATGGCAAGAGCATCTACACCTCTGTTCAGGCTCATTCTCGTGGTAAAAACAAATCCTAGATAACTGTATTTATTAACCACTTCTAATACACTGTCACCTAACTTCCATTTTTCCTTCTTACCCAAAAATCCACCTTTGCGAAAAACCATAACTTTTGTCTTGTCGATGTTAACATTCAAAAACATTTTTGTACATGCATTGTATAGACTGTTAATTTGGTTTTGTAAACCATCTGCAGTATATGATAACAGAACTATATCATCAGCAAACAAAAGAAGATACAATTCAAGAAAACTGGGCAACAACTGTATACCATGAAGACCGTTAGTATCAACTGCTGAAGCTACTTCATTTATATACAATGAAAACAATATCGGACTCAACACACATCCCTGTCTTAGACCGATTGGACAATCAAAAAATTCAGTTAGTCTGCTCTCGATACGCACACAAGACACCACCGATTCATACATGGCAATAACAGCATTTAGATATTTCCCCTGAATTCCATTTTGATTCATAATATTGAACAAAGGCTGACGTTGAACAGAGTCAAAGGCTTTCCTCAGATCGACAAAGCATGCATAAAGTTTTCCTCTTTTCTTTGCTAAACACTTCTCGACCACTGCTTGGAGTGTAAAAATATGATCTGCTGTGGAATAGCCACTTCTGAATCCAGCTTGTGACTCTGTCAGTTTTTCATGATCTTCAGCCCACTGCACAAGTCTTTTGTTTAGAACCGACGTATAACATTTACTAGTCAAGCTCAATAAAGAAACTCCCCTGTAATTATCAGTTAAACTGTCATCTCCCTTTTTCAGAATTGGTACAATAATGGCTTTTGCCCATTGATTTGGGTACACACTATTATCAAACAAGATATTAAACAATTTGGTTAAAAAGCGCACAGCCAGATTGTCTGCTAGCTTTAACATTTCTGCCAAGATGTTATCAACACCACAAGCCTTGCCTCTTTTTAAGTGTTGTAAGGCATCAGCAACTTCCTTTTCAGAGATAGGCTGATTAAGCTGACAGCTTAAGTCATTGCCTTCTGCTTGTACAAGGCCAGTAGCTGGTCTCATACTGGTGTTTATTGTGTTTTCGTTAAACAATTGCTGAAAATGATTGAACCACTGATCATCAGTTATATCTTTACAGATTTTTGTTTTTCGCCTTCCTGAAACTTGCTTAAGTTCTTTCCAAAAGTGCTTGCTATTTTTACCAAGAGAAGCCAAGTACTTGGCTTTTTCTCGCTTATGTCTAGTTTTTTTGCA
>CM060322.1:56870993-56908493 GCA_030674155.1 Stramonita haemastoma | reverse complement strand
CACACACACACACACACACACACACACTCTTTTCGTAAGTGATGGCTATTGTGTGCCAGTGGGAACAGATGACAATATTTACAAAAATTGCATACACACGGGGACTGGATGAAAAAAAAGCACATGAGTGCTTATTCCATTATCCTCGATATAAAAGAACAAAAATAGATTAAAAATAAATAAAAATAAATAACACACACATGCACCCACGCACAGGCACGCACGCATGCATGCACACACACACACATGCACACACACATTGCACAAGACAAACAAAAAGACTACACAAAGTGAGGGGAGGGGGGGGTTAACCTGTAAAATTACTTGGAATGTAAACATCTAAAGTAAAACTTTCTTCACTTCATTGACTTCAATATAAAATCTTGCAGAGGATCTAAGTTTCACTTGCAGTGGCATTCGAATCGAGTTTCGAAACTTTAGTCATATATTATCTAGGTAATTAAAAAAAAAAAAAAGGGGGGGGGGGTAAATTATCCATAGGCCTAAAAATATCAAAATTGATTAAGTTACGTTTTTGGCAGAGCAAATCAATCGGGCAATCGATCATGAACCTTCACTACCTTCCAATCTCGATTTGGAGGGTAAATAAACAATCAAAATGTAAAAAGTGCACATAATATTGCCAATGACATAAGAGAATTATTGCGTGTGCATGTCAGCAGGTATAAGCAGCCTGATTCTGGAATGACTCACGCACTGAAGATGCAACAACAGTAGGCCCAACTTCCCAGTTCCCGTTCCTTGCTGTCTCGCTTTCATTATGGGGATGCCCAAACATCAACTGCTACAGCACATCAATTACGCTTTCAAATAGGCACGATCCACCATAACAGTACTAGAAACTTTAGCGATTAGCCTTTGTAGATTTAGGTAATACAGAGGATAGTGGCTAATAAACACCAGATTCCACTTACTTGCTGAGTTTTTGAGCGAATGCTCTCTGTCCGGAGGCCACAGACATTTTCTCCGGCTTGTGTACTACGTCATCAGTTTTGGGCTAGATTGGTCATCATTAGCCTAGCCCAACCCACTAGGCTAGCCTATTATTAGGCCAGCCTAGCACATAATATTCTCTCTCTCTCTCTCTCTCTCTCTCTCTCTCTCTCTCTCTCTCTCATGATATATTATTTGATTCTCTCATTTTGATTTTATATTATTTCTAGAAAGTTACTCTGGCAAAAAAAATGAAATAAAAGGAGAGCAGTACCCTACGCCAGGAACATAATAAAGAAAGGAAAGCAAGAATAAGATGCTGGGTTGCATTGTCTGATGTAGGCCTAGCCTATGTATGTATAGGCCTACAGCCCAATTTTGTTTTCACTTTTCATCAATGAGCTGGCACTAAAAATAACCGAAAATGGTTGACGTGGACTTAGCTTAGCTCTGAACTGATAGTTCTAACTGTAGGCCTGTTTGAAGGTGGTGTTGATTGTGACAGGGTTTTTAACGGCAAGAGAGCCTAGTAGTAGGTCTAACTTACAAAATGTTGCAACTAGCTTGGAACAAAGTAAACACAGATAAAACAAAATATTTCTATCTTTCGCAAAAGAGGGGGAGGGGGGGTGTCAAACAGTGAAAAGTTGTCCCATACAAATGATAGAATTGCTGTGGCTAGCCCAATGTGTTTTATGTAGGCCACCTTGGAATTTATTTCATCTATATGATGCGCTTGTCAAAAAGAGGTGTAAGTAGTAAAGCAAAGAAGGCCGTCATTGTAATAATCAGAATTTTATATTACTTTAACAATAGATCTAGACAGTAGATCTAGCTCCTTTTGTGTTTTGAGCGATTTACTCTGATCTCCAAATTTAATATATTGCAGTACAGAGCCGAAACCTGGACTCTCTGATAACAGAAATTAAATGGGGAAAATAGGCTACATCGTTTGCTTTGAAACAATATTTGAAATGTGGACATTCCAACACTGAAGAAATTATTATCTCGTTTGCTTTTTTTTTCTGTTTTTCTGGGGGGGGGGGGGGGGGGGGGAGATCGCATATGCAGAAGTCTCACCATTGGTGAACCTCAGAGCTCTAACCGAGGAACAACAGAAGAAGTTTGTTGTGTGTTATTGTTTTGCTGTTGGGTGACCATTTGCACCCTTTGGCTTCAGTGCAGTTCCTCCAGTTCACCCAGCTGTAAATGGGTACCTGCCCTCTTTAGGGTCAGGGAAGATAAAGCAGCGAGGGAGAGGAGATGGGCGCCGCCCTCAGCATGCTGGCCCCTAGAGAAGCTGAGGCCTCTGACGCCTTGCTCCCCTACGACCACACAGGTTATGAGACACCTTTTACCTTTGCTTATGGTGCACTTGGCTGATATTCTGTTTATTTCTAGAAAAAGTGGGCTCAACCCAGCCCTTTTTCAGTCTCCCTTCCTCCTTCCTTCCTTTTTTATCTTGATGTTATCCCTGAAAAGGGCAGGGAATGGATGTAAAAAAGCACACAAGTGCTTATTCATTATCCTCAAAGAAAAGAATTTGCCTTGCCTTGCCTCCCTGGCATATTGCACTGTTCCTTGTGTAGTAGCCCCGAAGTCGGAATGCGGCTACCTAAATGATATGTGTGTGGTTTTGTTGTTGTTGTTGTTTTTTTCTTTTTTCTTTTTTTTTTCGGGGGGGGGGGGGGGGGGGGCAGAAGTCTCACCATTGGTGAACCTCAGAGCTCTAGCCCATGAACAACAGAAGTTTGTTGTGTGTTATTGGTTTGTAATTAGGCACTTCCTGATGAATTCGTGATATGAATGCAACTTCGGCTACATAGTTTCTTTTAGAATGTACTTTGTAATACTACATCAATCGCCAGTTGAAGTTTGTTGTGTGTTATTGGTTTGTCATTATGCACTTCTGATGAATTCGTGATGTGAATGCAACTTCAGCTACATAATTTCTTTTAGAATGTACTTTTTAATACTACATCAATCGCCACTTCGTCATTCATTCTGGATCAGTCTGGAGTGTAGTGTCAGGAAAATTGCTCAAACTTTGCTGTTTTTGACAGACTTCTGGTTTAGACGCTTCATCTGTCATGGTCAAATAAAAGAATTTGATTTGATTTGATGGTCCATTCAGACATATAATAAGAAGGAAGGTGGCAGGATGGGTAAGACGTTCGCCTGCCAACAAGTAAAACGTGAGATTCTGGGTTCGATTCCCAGTCTCACCCTTTCGTCTCAGTTTGGCGAAAAGTTCGAACGGAATGTCAAAGTCCTTCGGAGGAGATTATAAACCTAGGCCCTGTGTGCCAACCCATGCCAGACATCTTGTCTTCACCTTCACTATCACCTGTTCCATAGTCCCGCGGACCGTGGGGCACCACTGAGGATTTTGCAACCAGCTTCCTCCACATCTTGTGCACATGTTAGAAACCCGGGGAAGGGTCACATACGCAAAATTTCACCATTGGTGAACCTCAGAGCTGTAGCTGAGGGACGAAAAAAAACATAGTATATAAATTTGATGACTATTTCTTGGACGGAAGTGTGTCACGTGATAGCTGAGTTGTTTAGGCAGTTTGATTTCAATCCCATGGGCCATGAAGTCGTGGGTTCGAATCTCGGCGGCACCTGGTGAATTAAGGGTGGGGATGTTTACGATCTCCCAGGTCAACTTCAAGTGCAGACCTGCCAGTGCCTTAATTCCCTTCGTATATAGGCCTCTATAAACATGCAAGAAGATCATATAAATTATGTCAGCATTCGGTGGGTTATGGGAACACGAACATACCTAGCATACACACTGAAGTCTACAGAATTTTCACAATATTGAAGGCGGTGGTAGAGAAAGGAAAGACGAAGAAAAGTGAACAGTTGAAAACCTCACCAGAGGTAGGCCAACCGTCAGCTTATCACAGCAGTTCAACAGAAACAGATGAGCTCTGGTTTATAAAAAAACAAAAAAAAAAACAAGGAAGACTTGATTGCCTTTCGGAAGTGGTAAGACCCCTAAACACATAACATGATTGTGTCAGAGCTGAAAGGTTTCGGTGACCTAGCTGGAAGTGAGTTCTAACCCTGCATCGTTTTCATATGAAGTAACTCAGTTTTTTTGTGTTCAGAAGAAAATCGGGATTTACGGATTGGTGATCTTGTCCATATAGCTCGGCTGAAGCCAATACTTTCAGTTACTGATGTAAGTTACGAGTCAAGGTCTGTGTTAAAATGTTGTCGAACTTTAAAATGTTATGTGGAGATTGTCTTCCCCCACGACAAACTCTCAACAGAACAACCTCTGTTCTCCATTGAAACAAGAACCCCACCCCCACCCCCCAAAAAAAAAGAAGAAAAAAAACGGTACCCAAACAAACAACAGAAAAAAAATCCTCCAAAGTAGGGAGTATGGCTGCATATATTGTGAAGCATTCCAAATTCCCCTGTGGGGATGATGCCAGGGCCCTGTCAGTATAAATAGCATATATTATATATGGCTCCACCCTCTGTGCAAGAAATTCCCTCTTTGCTATCACTCTCTTTTGTTTCAACTAAAGACTATTTGTGACGCTCCACCACGGAATGAGTCGCTTCGCACATTACCCAATTTTGAGCTAGGAGCCATTAAAGGCAGGTGGGGGTCAAGTTGTCAATTTTGAGATTTTGATTGATTATTAAAACTATATCCGTTTATCTACTTTATAATGAAATATCAAGGCATAATTTGTATTTCTTTTGCTTTTAAATGTGTTTAGAAAATACCCAAGCCCTCATTTTGACAACCTGTCACGAAAATAAACTTGCCCGTTTCTCATTTTGTCACATCCTGCAGTCTATCATTTCAATTTGTAATAATGTTGCACAGAATTGTCCGATTTTCAATCTGTTTTTTGTATTTGATAGCCAATTTATTGCACATTAATAACATGTCAATAACTATAAATTGACCTCATGTGTACTCCGTCTCATTATGTGGTGGAGCGTCACATTTGATAAATGACGGGTTAAAATGGTTGCATAATTATGCACTAGCCTATCTTACCATTGGTGAACCTTGGAGCTCTAGCCAAGCAACGACAAAAAAAAGAAGAAAAAAAAGAAAAAAAAAAAAGAAAAGGCTTTCAAGGACAGTAAAACATGTGATCTGCTTGAGAGATATTTCAAAATCAGATCTTGCTTTTTTCTTGGGGGGGGGGGGGGGGTTGCTGCCTTATCTTTTGTCACTTTCTCCTGCTGTTCCTGCACAGCTCATTTTGAACTCTCGGCATGATGGACGCTATAGCCGAGTGGTTAACTTAAGACAACTGTTTGACCTCATTCCTGTGGGTCCATGGTTTGAATCTTGGCATCATGAACTGGTGTATTAAGAGTGGGTATTTTTACCATCTCCCAGGCCATGATCTCACAAGTGTGGACCTGCCAGTGCCTTAATTCCCTTCATATCCCTACACATTCAGATCACATGATTATAGGTATGTTACAGATCCTGTAATTCATGTCACCATTTGGTGTGTTACGGAAACATGAACATACTCAGAATGCAACCTGTACCATAAAATGAGCTTCAAGAAGGAAGGTGGCAGGACGATTAAGATGTTAAGTAACCTGCCTGATAAGTAAACTGTGAATTCCTGGGTTCGATTCCTACCTTTGCCCTTTCTCCCAAGTTTGATGAACAAAGTGAAATGAATGTCAAACACTCGCATGAGACTATAAATTAAGGCCCCATGTGCAAATGCACGTAGAATATCTTGTGTACACACACTAAAAACCTGTTCCACCTTTCAGAAGAGTAGGCTGTTGTGGGCAGGCATGAGCAGACAACAAAAGAAAAGATTTAAAAAAATGCCCACATGTGTCCTGTTTAAGACACTATCCACGAAGTTGAAATGTGGTTACCTAAATAAATTGGGGGGGGGGGGGGGGAGAGAATGGTTGCACACGCAAAAATCTCACCACTGGTGAATATCAGAACTCTAGTACAGAAACAAAAACCAAAAAAGAGGGGGGAAAAAAAGACCTTTGTCATTGGAAAAATGTTAGCTGAGGCCAGCAGCACAGGAGAAGACCAGGCACAACACACCCCATCCAGAGAGAGAGAACACAGATCTATAAGAGAAAAGAGTCCTCTGGAGTTGGTGTATGGCTGCCTATAAGGTGAGGCAATTGAAATCAGTCATACACGCAAACTTCTCATTCAGTGTGCAATTTCAATCTCCATGATTCCCAGGTGGGATGAAATGAGTCAGAGGGCATCAGCATGTTCTGGGTGACCCCTAGAGTGTTGAGTTGGGGAGCCCACAGCAGCATCAGAGAGAAGAGCAGCAGAGAATATGTATCTCGGCTCCAGCCATAGCCAGATAGGTGAGCTGCATGACAGGGGGGGCCTCTTACATCTTCATCTCCCAGGATTTCACCCCCAGGATAGAAGGCAAAAGATGTCAGTTTCTACTGTTTCTTGATAACAAGATACATCTAAATTTATATACATACATATATAGATATATATATCTATATATGTTACATAATGTATATATATGTATATATATCTATCTATATATCTCTCTATATATATATTGTTGAATCCATAGCTGTTGTTGTTCACAAGCAGTTGTTTATAATTTTCACTCATTCAAGAGCATAGCGTTACTTACAATTTTCTTTTGTTCACAATGGTTTTTCCTTTCCAATCCTTCACACACACATATTCAGTGCTGACTCCACTCTCCCCAAAAGTCCTTCGGATGACACTTTAAACCGAGGCCCAGTGTGCAAACGCACGCAGAACATCTTGTGCACACGTTAAATCCTGTTCCGCTTTTTGTAAGAGTAGGCCATCGTGTGCCGGTTGGAACAGATGACATTTACAAAACTGCATACACACGGGGACTGGATGTTAAAAAGCACAAGAGTGCTTATCACATTATCCTTGATATAAAAGAATAAATCAAATCAAATCAAATCAAATCATTCATACAAGCACACTGCCATGAAAGCACACACATTCTTTCTTTTAACCACTCTCACCAATACAGATAATACATATAATAATTATACATACATGTGTGCATACACCAGGTTATACATGAACATGCAATACACACACACACACACAAATACACACCAGATACACACTGGTACAAAAACACGCTTGCACATATACAATAACATGCACTCATGCACATGCTTCCTCACACATCCGCCTTCCCATGTTCACAATAACGCACACACCAAAAAGTCATCAATACATTTGCTCTCGCTTTTTAATAAAACACACACACGCGAGTATACACAATTCTTCTCCACAAAACTTTCCCACATCACAAAATTCTTCACTCTCATTCATTACCTCTTCTTCAATAACTTACTCTCATTCTCCATAACTCTTATTCTCACATAGTGAACTGACACTTTCAGCTTCCCATTGGTATGATTTGGCCAAAATGAGCTGAAAAATGGATCAGGGTAGGTATGTTTGAAATGAAACGTCTTTCATACTATACAACAGATCTGCATGAAATTTGAGAATAATGTTGGCAAATAACTTGTTTATAATTATGTTGCCTTAGTGTTTTTGTGTTTTTTGTTTTATTTTTTACTAATGTCAGTGTTACAGTTATTTGTTTATTGTGTCTGTAATTATTACACTAGTTTTGTAAACAAAAGAAAATATGGGGAGAAAATTGCAAGTGTAAGGGTGTTGTGTGATTCTACTAAGTCTCAAAAACAAAAAGATGAACTGACAACATAAAAAAAGTTCTCTTTTAAATTTTTTTTTTATTTGTGGTGTTTTCAGAAGGCGAAACAACCACATCACAAACTACAAAAGTGTTAATCCAAACAAGTCCTAAGTCTGAGATGATGTGTTTGAAATATAATGTATCATCTCTCTAAACAAAAAACTGGCATAAAAGTGGAAAAAAAAAGAGTGATAAAGCTTGCGATGTTTACTGAATACAGTTTTAGATATGCCAGTACTAGGCAGGTTACCCTAGTGGTCAGAGCGTGCCTGTGTGTGTGTGTGTTGTGTGTGTGTTGTGTGTGTGTTGTGTGTGTTGTGTGTGATAAAACACCCTGTAAAACATCTTCTTAAAGAGATTGGAACATACTTGAACTGCAAAGGTGTTAGATGGCTGGCATAGTAATGGAATTTATTACATTCACTGGTTTCACTTCAGATGGGAATGGATCACAAAATTTACAAAACTGCAAACATACAGGGACTTGATGTAAAAAAGCACTCGAGTGCTTGTTCCATTGTCCTCAAAATAAAAGAATAAATAAATGTGGCGCTCCACCAAAAATGAGTCGCTTAGCACATTACCCAATTTTGTGCTAGGAGCTTTAAAGGCAGATGGGGGTCAAGTTGTCAATTTTGTGATATTGATTGATTATTAAACTAGATCTGTTTATTTATCTTATAATGAAATATCAAGGTATAATTTTTATTCCTTTTGCTTTTAAATGTGTTTTGAAAATACCAAAGCACTCATTCTGACAACCTGTTACTAAAATGAACTTGTCCGTTTCTCATTTTGTCACATCCTGAAGTCTATCATTTCAATTTGTCATAATGTTGCACAGAATTGTCCGATTTTCAATCTGTTTTTTGTATTTGATAGCCACTTTATTGCACATTAACAACATGTCAATAACTAAAAATTGACCTCATGTGCACTCCGTCTCATTATGTGGTGGAGCGTCACAAATATATGTGGGAATGTTTGCAAAAAAAAATCTTGACTACAATTTTTTTAAAAAAAGATACGCCACCAGTTACATTCACTTATCATTCATTTACTTTACCTGTAATCTTTAGTATCTAGTAGACAAAATAAAACACTGGAAAACACAACTGTTGTAAGAGTAGTGTTGCAAATATGTATTCTGTATGAGAAAACTGCAATACTAAACAAACAACAAACCTGAAAAATGCTTTATACATTTGAGAAACATTATTGTCAAGTTCATGCCGAGTTGTCATTCGCACCACACCGGTCAAAATCAGCAGAAATCCCTTCCCACTCGTGTTACTGGTGAAGCCACACGCACTTACACCAATTTTGTTTTTCTTTTAAAAACTAAAGTTCATAATCCACAAGTAAAATGGGCTATTAAAATTTTGTTTTTTAAATCTTATTTCAGTTTAGACAGCCTTTTCTAAAAATGGTCTTGTCAACAGACATAGGTGATGGGTGGGAAATATCTAAAACTTTGCTTGAATCTGAAATCGTTAGTATCCCATTCACAGGTGATCCCAGTCCTGACAGTGCTTCACCTTGACGTGGTGGGACGGCTTGTGTGCTCGGTCAACCTCCAGAGCTATGTGGGGGGTGGCTTCAGCCTCTGGCAGGTTCAACCAAGCTCAACAGGTCTGTGGGGTAGGAGCCAGACTAAACGACACACCCTGGTCCTCCAGGTTGGGGGGGTGGGGTGGGGTGGGGGTGGGGGTTGTGCTCTGGGCTACGAACCCATGCACTAAAAACTACCTTGTTACAGAAACTGCCACGTTATCTCCAAACGACCTGGTTGGGGACGAATCCTCTCTGATAGAGCCTATGATGTGAGCAGGTGAAAGCTTTCGGGAAGCCAGTGCGCCAACAACTACCAAAACAGACCTGGCGCAGGCAGAGGCATTGAAGCAGAGATGAAGGCAGTGGAAATGACGTGGGCCAAGCTGAAGAGGATCTCCCAGAGCCAAGTCCACTGGAGGGGTGTTAGTGCGGCCCTTTGTTCCCCAGGGAATTCATAGGCATAAGTAGACAGGTGATCCAGTTCCATCATTATGGTTGTTTTTTGTTGTTGTTTTTTTTCAAGTCCCAGCACTTCTCCAAACCAATTGAAAAAAAAAAAAAATCCACAGAATTGATGTAGCTGTCAAAGGCAGATTCAACATGAGGATGAAAAAGTGGATCATGAAACATCTGGTGAAAAAATGTCCCTGAGTGATACAAGAATGAGAATGATTTTGCCGCCAGTAGTCATCAGACAAAGGTATCTCCGACATGACTGGTGTGTGTGCACTGAGAGACGTTACTATGCATTAACGCATTTTAGTTTGCAAATGCTTTTTGGACACCTGCTCTTTCCCACAGTATATGAATTGAAGAGTTATATATTTAGTACAAAGAACAGAGTATCACAGCTTTCGGAATATTTTGGGGGGGTTGGTTTTTTTCATTTTTTAAAATCTTTTTTTTTAATCAATGTATTTGCACTTCACTGGAGATTGTAATTATGCATTTGTGACGCTCCACCCGATATGGCGATAACGAGTTGTGTTAAACCTGAAGTCAATCTTTAGTTGTTAGCATGCTATCAACCTGCAATAATAAAAAAAAAAGGCTATTCAGTATATAAAACATATTGTAAATCAGACAATCCTATGAAAAACTGTTAGAAATTGAAAAGACAGACTGCAGGAAGTGACAAAATGAGTAATTGACAAGGTTTTTCATAAACAGTCAGACTAAGTCAGACTATACAAATTCCATGTATCATTATTATTATTACTAAGGGCTTGCGTGTTTTGAAACGCCTTTTAAAGCAAAAAACAAAATTACGTCTTGATACTTTCAGTACATGGTAGAAAAAAATGGTTATAGCTTTTTAATCAGTCAAAATCTCAAAATCAGCAACCTGCCTAAAATGGCTCTGAGTGAAAATAGAGGGTCAGGTGCAATGCCAGTCATTTTGTGGGAGCGTCATCGTTTTTCTGACGCACACTTCTAACCATCCCTCCATCGATGACTGCATGCCATGTTGCAGCATTTGTAAAAGGTCGTCATGGGTTCGTCAGCCGAGCGTGTCTGGTGCATTTGGAAGAAAGCACGACCGTGCTGACACTTTGGGCAGGTAGCTGCAAACAACAAGAAACACGTAAGTCACATGCAAGGAAATAATCATAATGGCTGAACATTTTTTCTTTTAGAATTATATTCATTGGCAAATCATGCACACAGAAAAAAAAAATGACATACAATTATTTCCTTTACTAAACATTATGGTCTTTAGTACACTGTTTAACTCAACTCTGACTTCTTTACTAAATTCCATGAAAATACGACAAATAAACCACACAATACCTATAGAATTTATTATTTTTTGATTGATTTTTTTTTTTACATAAATAAACCACACAACAATACCAATACAATTTAATTTGAAAAAGCACTTTACTTTTTTCTCCTTTTTCAGACTCAGTACATTGTTAATTAATAAATTAATATAAATGATTGACTGCCCCCCCCCCTCCCCCCCATCCCCAAGCTTGGATATATATCATCCTGATCTTGGCATGGAACTTTTGCCCCACAGATACCAGAACCTTTCTCTGCATTACTGACCACATGAAAGCTTGTTCAACCCAACATTCCATTCCATTCCATACCATACCACATTATGTATTTCATACCACATTATGTGGTGTGGAATGGAATGTTGGGTGACATTGTTTATAGCCCTACCGACCACAAAAGCCTTATCGCGGCTGTCACCTCATTCAGTTTCAGTGGCTCCAGTAACTTTCACTTCAAGTTCAAAACCAACACCTCCTAATACATTCAAATATATTTAACACTACAGTAACACCATCTATCTGAAAAAAAAACAACCCAACCCCAACCTATTAAATGACACAATACCTAAACCATTTAATTCCTGAAGGTGTCTGGGTAGTAAAATAAACTTAGCTGTGCTGAGGGTGCCAGCCATTCTGTTTAATCGGTCATCCCCAGATTACAAAAGAATGGGGAAAAAAGGCATTCTAAAGAACAAAAATATGCCCCCAAAATGTTCCAAAATATACATTAAAAAGTTATGCAGAATGGACATGTATCCTGTGCCCATCCTGGTATTTAAGGTTCACTACCTGGTCTTCAGAACAAAAGAACACAGCCAAAATGTCATATAATAAAAACAGATTTTTTTTTTCTCAAAGATTTGCTTGGGAAAAAGGCAGGAGAGTGGACTGGGAAGGCGGAATATAGGCAAGAGAGATGATAGAAAGGTAAGGAGAAAGACAGACACAAAGAGAGAAAGAAAATGTGGAAATATTTCTTGCATGGAATTTTTAGAAGGTGGAGATGCTTTTTATACTGAAACAGTGAAAGAGTCCACAGCATTCCCCCCCCCCTCCCCTGGGAAAACATTTGATTTGACCCCCCCCCTCCCCCCCCCCCCAAAAAAAAAAGCCCCCAAACCCCCCACATGCACAGAGTGAAGAGAAAAACCCCTTACCGTCTGTGCTGTCAACATTTTTCCAGGCTTCAGCCCCACCCATCACCTCATCCACCTCCTTCAGCTTGGGATAGGATGTGGATATGATCTGCACGACACACAGGATAAAATTAGGTCTGAAAATATTTGGCTTTTGATCAAGTGATTTTACCCACTCTCTTGAACATAGTCATATTTTCAACTGAAGCACTTTTGTTAGAGGAGTGTTTTGTTTGTTTGTTTATAATGTGTGTGTGGTTTTTCTTTTTTAGTTCCAGAAAAAAAGTTAAGTTTATTTTCCATATGTATGATTTTGCTAATTTCTTTCTCATATCAAGAAATAGAATATCAATTACAATGCACTGAATACATGTGATGTATGGATTCTAAATACTACTTCTCATCTCTGATCTCACCTCCCACCCTCCACATACATGCACTGAACATAGCCTACATCGTTTTTCCTCAAAACTTAAGCCAATGAGTCTAGCCATGATGAGGGATTGCCTTGCGCCGTAGCGGTGAGAACATTGCAATTTGAGGACCTGGGTTCGATTTCCGTTGGAGGGGATTTTTCACCTGGAGTTAACATCAGTGCCGACTTCACTCTCCCACCTTCGGGTGAGACTATAAACCGAGGCCCCGTGCACGAACGCACGCAGAATGTCTTGCACATACGTTGCATCATGTTCCGCTTTTCGTACGACTAAGAGTAGCCTCAGTAGGCCATTGTGTGCCAGTGCTACACTGTAACAGATGACAAGATTTACAAAAACTGCATACACACGGGGACTAAATATAAAAAGCACACGAGCGCTTATTCCATTATCCTCAATAAAAAAAAAAAGTCTTCTCACTGAAGGCAAAATGAAACTTAGGGTTAAGACTAGCCTAGTGGACTTACCGGCTCCTTTATATCATAGATATAAGGACAATTTATGCAGAAAAAGCGATTGCCGTTGGGTCCTCGTTCTATGTCCAGGACCGTCCCGTCAAGAGGGCAAAAGAACAACATTCTGTCTGTCTCTGTTACGGTCAGTCTTCGCGCAAACAAGATACTGGCCAACAGTTGATCACTGGTGTACTGTCAGCTGGCGAAATTTAAAGATGAAGTGAGCATGTTCAACCCGGAACCCGGATACGGAATAGGAAAGGCGTAAGGAAGTCGTTATACCATAATCAGCCAAAATGGTACAAAACGAAACAAAAAGACGCGAAAGAGCCCACTCGGTGTGTGTTTGTCTTCATTTTTAACGTCTGTCCTCTAGAAAGTGATATTAGACAGTACGCCAACTCGGTGTTCGTGTGTGTGTGTGTGTGTGTGTGTGTGTTGTGTGTGTGTTGTGTGTGTTGTGTCTGTGTCTGTGTCTGTGTGTCTGTGTTTTTTTATTATTATTTATTTATTTATTTTATTCTTTTATATCAAGGATGATGGATAATGGAATAAACACTCATGCGCTTTAAAAAAAAAAAATCCAATCCCCGTTTGCTGGGCAGTTTTGTAATTCATGTCATCTGTTCCCACCGGCACACAATGGCCTACTCTTACAAAAAGTGGAACAGGATTTAACGTGTGTGCAAGATGTTCTGCGTGCGTCCGCACACGGGGCCTCGGTTTACAGTCTCATCCGAAAGATTTCTGGGGAGAGTGGAGAGTATGCTCTTTCTTTAATCAACGTTCCTGATATCTTAATCACTCTATTTTTTATTTTTATTTTTATACCACTTTATGTTACAGCAGATTTCTCTGCGTGTAATTCGGGCTGCTCTCCCCGGGGAGACACGTCACCACAAGTGCAGCGCCACCCATTTTTTTTCTTTTTCCTGTCTGCAACTGTATTCATTTCCAACCAGAGTGGCTTTTTTCTACAGAATGTTGCCAGGGACAACGCTCTTGTTGCCGTGGGTTCTTTTACGTGCGCTAAATATTGATGTGTAACACACGGGACTTCAGTTTGTCGTCTCATCTGAAAGACTAGCACCCAGACCACCACTCATCGTCTGAAGGATGGGGGAAATGTTTGGGCCCAAACGGGATTCGAACCACCCACACTTGGACCTGGACTTTTTGCTTTCTAGGCAGGTGTTACTACCTAGACCATCGATCCATCTTTCTTCCTGGCTTGCTTTCTTTCAGCCTTGCATTAAAATGTTAAAACTTTCATCACAAGAACTCTACTACAAAAACTTAGAATGCTGCTGCTGCTTCTGCTTCTGCTGCTGCTGCTACTACTACTGCTACTAACAACAACAGCAACAACAACAGCAGCAGCAGCAACAAAAACAACAACAACAAACAACAACAACAACAATAATAATAATAATAATAATAATAATAATAATAATAATAATAATAATAATAATAATAATAATAATAATAATAATAATAATTATATTGATGATGATGATGATGGAAAAGTATTGTTAATCATAATCATCGCCATAATATATCATTAATTGTTATGCAAGTTTTCCTCTCTTTTTTTCTATCTCTCAGATTATGGATGGTAGAAAATCAAAGGGATTAGATAGTGTTGGTTTTGAGCTCTGGCTGAATGTTATGGGAATGGCGACAATTGATATAAGGTGGCAGCCCTGATATAAGGTAAAGGTAAAGGTGACCCATAACCTAGGTGGTGGTAGGGGAGCGAGGTGTCAGAGACTGCAGTTCTCTAGTGGCCAGCATGTTGAGGGCAGCGCCCATCTCCTCTCCATCGCTGCTTTACCTTCCCTGACCCAAAAGAGGGCAGGTACCCATTTACAGTTGGGTGAACTGGGGGGACTGTACTGAAGCCAAGGCGCCCAAAGGGTCACTCATCCAACTGGTAACAACGCTCCACACACACCACACACACACACACACACACACGGCAGGGGCAGGCAATTCTTAATTGCTAACTTGAAACAGTCAATGACATCTTTTATGTGCTGTTTGAATTTTAAATGACCAATCTGCATCTATATGATTAAAAGTGAGTATATGAGAGCTATGCCACATCTGAACATATCATCTGATTAAACTACCTCCCTTCAAGTTGTATACATCCCCTTGGAATACCCTCCCTTCGTACATGGTACTTTCAAATCCTGTCTCAAAAGGCACCTATTTCCCACCTGAGATCTTTTCCCCTCATACCTGTCCCAACTTTTTAACAACTGCCTCTATCTCCGTCACCCTGCCTCAATGTTGTGTGTGTGTGTGTGTGTGTGTGTGTGGTGTGTGTGTGTGTGTGTGTGTGTGTGTGTGTGTGTGTAAATTTAACATGTTGATCAAAATGTTGTGGAGGGCTGCACACGTGTAAATGATTTCAAATGCAAGCCTTGGATTTATTTTCTTTACAAGATTCAGCGCTATATAAATTCCATGTATTCCTCTTCTTCTTTTTCTTCTAATTATTATTACTATATCTTACCGTTTATCCATGAAGTATGTTGGCAATCAAAAACAATACAACGATTTTTTGTTCAAATGTTATCTAAAAGAAATTTTCGAGAAATATCCAGCAAGATAAAGCATAGATCAATTGTGATACTGCCTGGACTGTCGTCACTGGGAATGTTTGTAGGACTTCATTTTCTTTTTGTGTGGAGAGAAAACACCTGCAAATAAACGCACTGTCCCTTCAAGGTAGCCAAATTAATAATTGGCAAACCATACCAAGGCTTTTAATATGATTACTTCCCATAATTTCTTTCCACAAGTATGTACATCACGTTATAAAAACATCACTTCCTTATCAAACAAATTGTTCACATTAAATATAAGTTAAACTTAAGTATAGTGATTGTTCACTGAACATCTGGAAAGATAATGGGACCTAACCCAACCAGAATCCACAGGGCCACAGCAAGTTGGCTAGTTGCAGGGTCACAATCCATGAACATTTCACTCACCCAACAGACACTCTGGAAACGTGTGTACCTGATGAAGATGGCGTATTCAGCCCAAGGTGTACACATCGCCCTTCTGTCCCGTCGGCCAGCCAGCAGACTACGGGTGCATACCGCTCAATATGCTGGGCAGCTGTTACTCCAGTGGTGGGAGGTTGAGCAGTATGTTGCCAAACCGACATCGATAAACTTGACCCGCTTCGGGACTTGCAGGTCAATAAGAATGTTTTCTTCCTTGATGTTGTTCAAGGATGAGCAGGACTCGCTTCAGGACTTGAAGGTCAATAAGAATGTTTTCTTCCTTGATGTTGTTCAAGGTTGAGCAGTATGTTGCCAGAATAAACTTGACTCGCTTGGGGACTTGAAGGTTAATAAGAATGTTTTTCTCTTTGATGTTACTCAGCTGAAGTCCTCCATCAGGAAGCCCAGATGGACGCCTCAGTCACCCTGTACTCCTTCACGATATTTTGTGGATTTTCCAGGAAACAGATTGCCTGGCCCTTTGGGTTGTGGCCCCATGCCACTTTCTAATCTGCTGCAATACACACATGTTGGTGTTTTTTTTGGGGTGGTGGGGGTGGTGGGGGGGTATAATGGAGCAAGAGGAAGGTGGCAGGATGGTTAAGATGTTCACCTGCCTAACAAGTAGGCCTAAGCCATCAGATTATGGGTTCCATTCCCAGCCTTGCCTATCTTCCCAGTTTTGTAACGGGGAAAGTGGACATTAAATGTCAGTCTTTTGGAGGAGACTCTAAACCTGTTGGAGCCGTACTCACAGACTAGTGCACTTCAAAAACAACAACAAAATACACCCAGAAGTTGGAATGCGGCTACCCTAACTGTCGGCAAAAATGGTCACATATGAAAAATCTCGCCATTGGTGAACTTGAATGTCAAGTCTTTTGGGGTAAACTCTGACCTAAGTTAAAGTTAAAGTCTGTCCCGAGCCTAAGGCTCATCAGGCCGATGCTTATCCCGGTTTCTGTGGCGTTAAGCGACTGAGAGTCATAGACTCCCCCCTGGATAGGACGCCAGTCTATCGCAGGGTTAACCCCCAACACAAGGTTGGTACCCCTTTTACACCTGGGTGGGGTGAGAAAATAGCCGTAAAGTGCCTTTTCCAAGGGCACAACGCCATAGCCGAAAGCTGGGATCGAACCCGCAATCTTTAGATTACGAGTCCAACGCCCTAACCACTAGACTACAGCGACGGCTAAACTCTGACCTAAGGGACCTGTGCATATCAAAATAAACAAGAATGTGGCTACCTCAACTGTCAGCAAAAAAACGGTTGCATATGCCAAATCTGACCATTGGTAAGCCTCGGAGCTTCAGCCCAGGAAGGGAAAAAAATCTAAAAAAAGAAAACAACCGAGAACTATTGGAAAAAAAAATTGGAATGAGCAGGGATGTTGATCTACCTTCTGACCATCCCACCGTAGGGGTAAAATTTGTAAATTTCAATTTGCAGTCGTATTCCTGAAGTCAGAATGCAGCTACCTTAATAATGGTGGTCATGGTCAAGGTGGGGGGAGGGGGGGACAGAATAGTCACATATGCAAACTAAATCTGACCTTTGACGAAACCTTGAGTAGCTAAGAAGCCAAACAAAAGTAAAGCCCACCAAACCACTAACGCTGTCGTCACTGGGGTCTAGTCTAACTATTCATTTCTCTGCAAGAGACCCCTACAGCTATCCCGAAACCTGACAAAATTTTAAGGAACTTTCCCAAAGATACATACATAATACAGACACACACTTACACACACACACACACTTACACTCATACACACACACACAGAGTCAAACACACACAAACAGAGTCAAACACACACACACAGTCACTTCTATATTCTCCATTTAGAATAATAATAAAAACACACACACACACACAGAGCACACACACACGCACACACACCACACACATACACCACACCCACACAGTCACATACACACACACGTGCGCACAAACAACAGGAAATATTTATTATTTCAACAAGAACTTTATTGCTGCGAAATTGCACAAAGAGGCACAGCAGTGTTTATAAAATCCAGATCTGACATTTTTCTGAATGAAACATGTCAAACACGGAGAGATTCACTCAGAACTCTAGTTATAAACAGGTATGTCATGATTGTTTTGTGTTTTTTTTTATTTTATTTTTTTCTAAGGCAGCATGTTTTTATTTCAGACTTTGCTTCAGTTACAAGTGCATAGGTCCAATTTGTATTTTCAACCACAACATCATTTTGCCTTCCTTGGTCTACAAAGACGAGGAGGAACTCTATAATACAAATTCATCAAGAGAACATTCAATTTTAAAAGGAGATTGCTTAAATACACATAACCCAGAGTACATTTCAAAAAGTAAGCTTTCAACCCCCTGATCAATCATACGCAAACAAACATTCCTGACATAGTGTGTGTGTGTGTGTGTGTGTGTGTGTGTGTGTGTGTGCGCGCGCATATGCATGCATGTGTGTGCAGTTACCAATCATTCTTATTTCTCTCAGGACTGATTCAGTCACTGATGGAAAACATGTATGCATCATTACACAGATGACTCTCACTGACACACAATTATTCTTCAATTTTTCATCAATAACTCACTCAGAAATTAAAACCTCCACAGATAAACTTACACACATCTGCACTGCATTTATTTCCAACACACACACACACACACACACACGCACACACACACACACACACACACATACACACACACTCTATACCATTTACCACAAAAAGACAAAAGGAATGCATTAATAAAAAAAAAAGAAGAAAAAAAAAGCAACATTCATATCTGTATGTCCTCATTCCATTCTATCATCACACACCACTTCTGAAACGCATATGTGTGCGTGCATGCGCACCCTTGCATATCGCCATTATTCCTTTTCGTATTGTTCAGAACCTAACAGCTAACAATATCTAGGCTTTCATTCATCCCTTAATTCTTGTGGACACTGCACACTAGTTTGCAAGCCATTCACATGACCAGACACACAAATATGACAAAATGAATTTTAAAAAAAGAAAAGAGAAATCTCATGATTATCCTTATTTTCCTTTCACATAAACCCAGAAAAATGATGAAGACTTGGTCAGGGTGACCTAGAATACCAAATCACATTCAGCTCTGATGATAATTCTACCATTCTTTACAAATTACATAATGCAGAATAACCATAGTCATTATACAACCACTAAAACGATTTCCATGGTTAAGCCATATTTACTTCTCTTTCTGACACTTCAAACACATGCAGCATAAATTGTGATCGAGAAAATATTTCTGTTTTCAGAATTACCATCACACAATCAAAACCTGAGTACTTTCTAAATTTCGGTAACATTTATTGTGTCGTCAGGTCTCTCTCAATTTTTGTTAAAAGCCAAAACAAGATACAACAAATCTTGGTGAAAGTCTTACAATTTGTAAAGTCTAGTAACTGTTGCACAAGTATTGTGCCAAACAATATTAACATATCCCCCCCCCAAAAAAAAAACAAACCCAACCATATTCAGGAATACAACAAACAACATGAATCTATCCATAAATATGAACCACAACAAAAAAGTTGACCCCCCCAAAAAACAACCCAAACCCCAAACCAACCAGAAGTTGCACAAAGAAAAGTCTGGTCAAGTCAGCGTCAAGTCAAATCAGACCAAGTCAAAATATTTTCCTTAAAGGGCCAGTGCACAGTGGGAGAGGGAGCTGACTGCAGAACAAAACACACAATGAACATCAATTTTCTTCTCCCGCCATATCTTCTTTTTTGTTGAAGCAGCTTCTGAACCCCCATCAACACCTCAACGGCATCAATTCAATTCCACAGGAACAATAACAGTTTAGCAACTCCAGACCTCCCCTCCCCCCAAAAAATGAAAGGAATATACTTGCTTGCTTTAGAGAACAAAATAAACAATTTGCTTTAGAGAACGAGACAGACAATTTGCTTTAGAGAACAAAATAAACAATTTGCTTTAGAGAACGAGACAGACAATTTGCTTTAGAGAACGAGACAGACAATTTGCTTTAGAGAACAAATACAGACATTTGCTTTAGAGAACAAAACGGATATTTTACGACATTGTAGATCATATAAATGCGATAATCAGTTGCATCAGAAAATGGGCGGATAAGACACATGGCAAACTGTCAGCTGGATACCCCCCCCCCTCACTCCTCCCCCAACTTCCCGTTGATATGAGACACAGCATGGTCCGGCAGTTTTTGAGATCGTCACACGTTGACAGGGTTCTATAATGTGGGGATCAGTGTTAGGGGGGGGGGGGGGGGGGGGGGGAACATGTGGGTACAGTTTAGCTGTTATCAATAATCAGTGGTCGTAAGGCACAAGAGACATCGCGTCATGAATGCACCGAGTGCGATAAAGCAGGAATAAGTAAAACAGTTCCACCTTTCCTGATTCTGTCAGCGACAATAAAAAAGAAAAAAACAACAACTAAACATGTTGATTGTGTTAATGGTAAATAAACATACACATACACACACACATAAACATAAACACACACTCAGAAACAAGCATATCCTTTCATTTGTTCAACAACAAAAATGATTGAAAAAAAACCCACCAAAAAAAATCCTTCAGCAGCATCAATATGTTGCATCATTTTTGTCCATTATCGACTTCATCCACACAAAACAAACATACTGCATAACCTTCTTTTCATTCTCTCACTCTTTACCAGAAAGGGCACTTTGTCAACTATACTCCATTCAACATCTGCTTATCATAACAAGTGTATAGGGGGAATCAGAAAGAGACCTGTTCCTGATATTTTTCATGAAATCAACCCCCCCTCCCCTCCCCTTAAAAGGAGAAAACTTCAAAAGCACAAGAAAAGTCCACAGTTTGTGACATACCCCACCAGACAGAAAAATACCAATCAACATGGACGTCTCCCACCCCTATCAAACCCCTTCAGCAGTATCTGTTCTATTCCTTCTTTCAACACCATCAACACAGCAGCCTGTACTGTAGTACAGAGGGAACGAGCAATGAAAACATGCTGCTATGAGACAACTGCCATTACACAACTTCCTTTATTCATCTATTTTTTAAACTCAATATTCAATTTTAACCATGACTATGAGAATATGCAGGGATATAGAAAACACTCCGAAGGAATCAACCTTCTGTTTTTTTTCTTCATATTTTATTCTTTTTTTTTTTGCTGCTTAATTATGTCATTTTGAAGGTCTGGTCTATCATGCACTCGTGTTTTTCAAAGTTAGCATTCAGGCATGAATGCGTGTTTTGGAAGGATTACAGATAGAACAATTAACAAATACAGAAAATGTGCAGGGAGCAGAGAAAATGCTGACGTTGTTATTGTTATTGTACCAGCGTTTATCACTCAAGACAACAGCAGCAGCATGCACATCCACATCAGGAATGTAACACCATCCATAATCCCTACTGGATTTCTTTTGCATACACTCACATCTATGGATCGATCATGTCAACATCTATTCCCACGACTTTCCCTCCAAAATTTTTCTGACAAGATCAGTAATACCGGTTCTATATGTTCTAACATTACTTATCAAAACAATCAACATATCTCATCCATGCCAGTTATTGCAATAATCTGAATAATGCAGTAGCTAAAAATTATAAATAAGCAAGTTTGGCTGACGGCAAAGTCTGTTCAATTGACTAAGAACAAAGATGGCATATTCAATGCAAGGCTGGCTTTAGTTAAAGTTAGTTAAAGTCTGTCCCGAGCCTAAGGCTCATCAGGCCGGTGCTTATCCCGGTTTCTGTGGCGCTAAGCGACTGAGAGTCATAGACTCCCCCCTGGATAGGACGCCAGTCTATCGCAGGGTTAACCCCAACACAAGGTTGGTACCCCTTTTACACCTGGGTGGGGTGAGAAAATAGCCGTAAAGTGCCTTTTCCAAGGGCACAACGCCATAGCCGACAGCTGGGATCGAACCCGCAACCTTTAGATTACGAGTCCAACGAAGGCTGGCTTTGACTGTATACATTTTCAACATGATTAACCTATTTTGTCAGCATTTATGCATACAGAGGACTGCCTCAGTGACTTGTAACAAGGCAGACAATGTCAGGTTAGTATATTACACACACACACACACACACACACACACACACACACACACACACACACACACACACACACACACACACAATTCTCATCTAAAATCTAAAAGACAAATAGAACTCTTCTTCAGCATGATTTTCAAATCTCCCAAATATTGATAAGTTCCAGAATAATATATTACCCATGATAATGTACAAATGATTCTTTGATAGTAAAGCTGAGACGCATTGCTTATAACCCAAATAATCATCCAACAATAATACGGGACAGATGGTGATGAATGTGGGTTGAATTTGCATAAAGACCTTTCCTTTTCATAGGACCCGGTCTCCAGCACAAAAGCAGCTCTACACTGAAAAGCAGGAGTCCTGGAAACAGTCATGTAAGTAATGAATAAGCAGACGTCACATTCAGCATCAGTTGCTTTCATCCAGACCTGCTTGCAGTTACACAGCACAGATGGGGGGTGGAGAGACTCCCTCCCTCACCAAGTCTGCTGCAGACATCCCTTCCCTTGATAACCAACCTGGTCAGGGAACTGAGTGCATGAGTGAATCTTCACTATATCACAGGATCTTCCGCTAACCAAAATGTTGGAGGTTGATCACTCCCAGAGGCTTTACAGGCCTGTCTCCTGCCTTGTATGACGTGAACTGTGTGTTCCTCAGATGCTTGGTAGTTTGGACCCCAATTTAGGAGAGAGTGAAGGAGGGCAGGAGGGAGAGGAGGGGAAGAGGGGGAGGGAGGGAGGGAGGGAGAGAGAGAGACAGAGAGAAAGACAGAGACAGAGAGACACAGAGAGAGAAAAATTAGAAACAAATGGAACACACACAAAAGCTCCATAAGGGAACAGTGAAGACATGCTGCACAATATCACACATCTTCAGGGCAACACTCACATCATACCAGGCAAACAACAAGGCAAACGAAGCCTTTAGATGTAAGCAACTTTCAACACGTTGCTGGACAAAGATTGAATGCAAACGACATCTAAAATAACAGACTTTTTGAAAGTCAAATCTTCTCACTGATGAAGTTCATGTGTACAAATGTGAACCTACTGTCATATGCACACACATAATTTGGCCCCACATAAACCTGTCAATCATAATACAATACAATACAATGAAAAATACAAGCTGTCTACACCACACGCAAAATGAAATACAGAAACTGCCTGATGATTAATGTCCTGACATAATGAAATCCTTCAGAAAATGAAGAAATCCATTTTTGAAGGTTTTCAGAATATAAATGACAAAAAAAAGAAAAAAAGTATCCCTCAGAGACAATAGTAGAGGTACATTTTACCACTATCGACCTTTAAGCAGCTAAAGTCTTTTTAAAAATTTATTTCTTTTAGCAGCTAAAGTCTACTGATTTGATGTGGTTGAGCAATGTTGCACTGCTTGAGCAAAGAGTTTTTGTCTTATTTCACTAGTTCTAATGGGGAGGGGGGGGGGGTACTTTTAAAAAAAAAAACCCTTTAAAAAAGATTTTTTAAGCTACATAACGAAGCTATGGGATTGTAGTTCTTGTACATGCCAGATTTCACAAAAGAAACAGGCCAGTCTTAAACTGATGTAGTGTCCACATTCACCAAGGCCAAACAGATAGAAAAAGGCAGATATGGGAGAGAATGACATGAGGGTGAAGACAATGAGACAACACAAACAGTATGAGGGATAAAACTGTACATTAAACACAGAACATGAACAGATCTATAAAAGGGATCACCAGCATTCCCATCATTATGTTGATGACACAAACCTCCAAGACAATGCCTTTCAATACTGTTGGCAACATGATGCATGAAATAGTGTGGACAAATACAATAACAATAATCACCCAAAATTAAATACCACGTGAAATGCCATGGACAACAGTGCTGGCAGACAGAGAGGTCATCAAGAGGTCATGGCTGCAAAAACACGAGAATGACTAGACAAATCTGGACGATCACAGCGCAAAATAAAACAATGACCGAGACAGGGCGTATGGCATCAGCAATGTCCCATATATCGTATGTCATCCATGGAACTGTATACGTGATATAATATTCAGATTAGCAAGTATTAGGGTATCGGATTGCAGATCTTGCAACAGTTTATACCGAGTTGAACTGTAATGTATACTTTTGTGAGGTATGAACAGTTATGGCAGATTTTTTTCAAAGAAAATAAAGAATCGGACAACTTTCTTTAGAAAGGTGAAGTCTTTCTCTTTTAAAAAAAAAACAAACTTCTTTATGTCAACATGTTGTAACAGTAGATTTTTCTGAACAATTTGGTCTGGAGACAAATTTTCAAGAAAAACTAGTCTTCACAATGAACTACATGCAGACAGGAAACAGATAAAAGAAAGGATGATGCCATTTTACGCTTAGAAACTTTTTAGCAAGAGACAAACAATAACCCACCATAGCTACAGGTCTGCCGTTGACATACAACGAAATAAAAATGTGTATCTGATAACACACAGACAGTAAAGCATCACCGTAAAATGAGCATACACACCATCTTCTCTGTAATTCTGTGAAAACAAAAAGAAGAATCATCTACACTGAAAACCAGTCACAGAGCAGCAACTATCACCATCACTATCAACGGCTACGGACTTCAAGTCTGTTTCGCCAGCCTGAATCAGAGAGTGAAGCCAAAAAAATGTCACCTCGTGCTTTAGTTTAGATTTTTTTTTGGGGGGGGGGGGGTCAGAAGAAAATAATTATTCATCCCCCCAAAAAGTGGATAGAAAGCTATTCAGTTTTAATTTAAAACCACCCATTGAGGAAGTTACGTACCAAAAAAACTTGTGTCGTTTGCTGTTATGGCTACTGACTTCAAATCTGTTTCGCCAACCTGATTCAGAGATACATTTGGTAAATATCTTTAAATTCACCAACTGAGGACACTTACCAACCCCCCCCCCACAAAAACCCCTAACAAAATAATCCAGGCAGTGTCATCCTTCATACTTCACTCCCAGATTCAAGCTGGCTGAAAGAGAGACAAAGACTGGAAGCTGGTAGACCCCCCCCCCCCAAAAAAAAACAACAACCCAAAACAAAACAAAAAACAACCAACAGTAAAACAAATCATAGAGGAGATTGTCATCACTTCCTTTGGCAGTACAAAAGTCTATTTTGTATCTATCTTACAATTTTTTAATTTATGTTTAATGTAAAAGACTCGTAACTGGTTTCTCTGAAAAACACCCCAAAAACCAAACCCACACTTTACTCCAAAGAATGATTGTATAAACTGCGGCTATCATAACTTCAAGTCATTCTCCATCGAGGATAACTCCCGTTCGCCGGACGCGCGACTGTGTCGACTGCTGTTGATGGAGGAAGAGGCTGCAGGACTGGTCTCCCCTAGCAGCTTGGCCCCGTTGATGCCGCGCACCGTGACCTTGTTGGGGCGCACCAGCAGTCCGTGGTCCGCTTTGCAGCTGAAGTAGCGCCGCCCCTGCACGCTGCCGTCGTTCTTGCCCTTAGGGGTGCGTAGTTCGATCCCCAGCCACGTGCCCTCCCCAAAGTCTGTGGGGCCTAGGTAGCGAATTGTGCCTGTGCAGACATGGTGACGTTCTGGGTAACTTAGTGTGTCAGGGTTCAGGTGTGTTGATGTGAATGATTATAAATGTATACTCATGCATACATTACAGCATGAACTCTAAACTGAAAAAAAAACTGCTTAGGTAAAATATGATTATTTTAGATAAAAAATTCTGCTGAGTTAAAGATAATTTAAAATTTCTTTGAGTCATTAATTCTCTGTATCATTACCCAACAAACCAAAACAACCAACCAACCCCAACAGGCTACAAAGACAAAAAAGCAGTAATGTTGCCTCCTAAACATAGCAAATACAGGTGATCCTGATCATCACTTTCTTTGATATATATACCTATACATACCTACAGTACACTGAACTTTATTTGTTGTAGCAAAGTTAGTGTTTGAGCTGTTATTTATTTCTTTTGAAAGTTCTTGTTTATGCTTAATCTTGTTCCTATTTGTTTATTGCTGATGATTAACTACATGCATCCCCCCCCCCCCCCACACACACACATGAAGATAAAATTTAAGATACACAACATGTGGAGGACTCTTGTGATGTGTTCTCCACATGGATGACCATCTAAATTTTACACCCCCCAAAAAATTTACCTGGAAAAGAAGATATAATACAAAACAATATGATACAATGCACCATCAAGATACCCCCATTTCAAGGGTTTTTTTCTCCTGGAGTTAACATCAGTGCCAACTCCACTCCCTGAAAGTCCTTCAGATGAAACTATAAACCCAGGTCCCATCAGAACATTTTGCACACATGTTAACATCTTTTCCCCCTTTCGGAAGAGTAGGCGATTGTGTGCCAGTGGGAACAGTTGACAAAATTGCATACACACTGGGACTGGATGTAAAAAAGCACACGAGTGCTTATTCCATTATCCTTGAAACAAAAGAAAAAATTATATAAACAGATAAATAAAAAAAAAGGAAAAAAAACAACCCCCCAAAACAAACCCAACAACGACAGATAAATATAACATATAACGAAAGGCAAACACAAGAAAGAGACAACAGTGCCTCAACAGTGAGACGACAGACACAGAGCAAGGGGCGGTTGTTACCCAGTTCATTGTTGCAAGAACACTCATGCCCACTTCCAGGGTGAAGTTCTGCCTGGACCCTGGAGTTCGTGTGATGCTCACTCCAGGTCGGGGCCTGAAAGCAGCAACATTAGTTACCCATGAGCACGGAACAGGCAGACTTTCTCATTCATAGGATAGAAAACTAACTTTTATTTCCTAAATGTATAGTCCAGGCGTCGTTACAAGCAAAGACAGTAAAGTTAGTTTTATACCCCGTTTTTAATCTGTATAATGTGCACAGTTTTAATCTGAGTTTTAAAATCTGACGAGGTGACAGCCCGATATGGCCTATGTGGTGGGCTATAAACAACATGACTGGATTAGATTCTATAGAAAACTGATTTTATATGCTAAATGTATTCTAAAGAAAACTGACTTTTATGTGTTAAATGTATTCTATAGAAAACTGACTTTTATATGTTACATGTATTCTTTGTCTTTATCAAATGCTCAAACACAAACTATTGTTGTCTGTCATGAGTGAAAATGCATTGTGCTGCTGTAAAGCACCTGACAAGTCAGGCCCAGCACATCTGACTTCGGCGTGGGAGAGATTTATCTTTCAAGTCTTTCTGGGGGGAAAAGGGTACAAGAATGGATAAAGAGGGCACAAAACAGATAAGAAAAAGGCAACAGGAAGAAAAAGAACAAAGCAGAAACAAAGAGAGGGATAGAAAAGAGGAAATGCCTAGCACAGAATTTCCAAAAGGTGGGGATGCTATTTATACTGACAGGTCCCTGGCATCCCATTGAGGAAAACACACTAGACGATGTGATTATATAATAATTATGGTGTTATGTCTGAGACTATAGGCAGTAAGAACTATGTAAAACACATGGGTGCTGGCTTGTTTTTGAGTATTAGTAGCTATGTTCACAAGTGTGTTGTTTTTGATTTTGTTTACGTGTGTGTATGTGTGTGCGTGCGTGCGTGCGTGCGTGCGTGTATGCTGTGTATTATGACTGTCAATATTACAAAATTTTGATAAAAAAATATTTATTCAAAGTATTTTACTTACGATTTTGTTGGGGTCTTGCTGCGATCTGCAAAACAAATCCCACCCAATATTAGATAATACAATAAATCAACAACAACAAAAATAATATAAGGCATCGTTTGCAAGATAAAACCCCCTCCTCTTCCTCACTGCTTTACCTTCCCTGACCCTAAAACAGGAAAGAGCCCATTTACAGTTGGGTAAGCTGGGGGACAGTACTGAAGCCAAGGAGTGCAAACGGTCACCCATCCACTTGGTAACCATGCTCAGTGCTGCTTAACCTTAGCTTGGGGAAAGCGAGTGCTCTGACCACAATGCAAGCTGACTCGGTGTTAAAATCTTCAAAGTACCAAGAGATGTAGTAACGGTCTTCACTCTAGAGAAGCTCAACTTACAGTACTCCTTGATCAATTGTCACTGTCACTTGTGATTTAAGGCCTATCAGAAAGTTTCCTGCATATGACCAAAAAAAATTGCATAAATATTACCACATAAGAACATCTTGCGCACACATTAAATCCTGTTCCGCTTATCAAAAGAGTAGGCCATGGTGTGCCGGTGGGAACAGATGACAAGATTTACAAAATGCATACACATGGGGACTGGATGTAGAAAAGCACATGAGTGCTTATTCCACTATCCTTGATATAAAAGAATAAATAAATAAATAAAATAAATAAATAAATAAGACATTAAAAAAAATCAATTGCATACTATTTCACCACATGTGAGACCAACCCAACAGCAATATACACTGTTCTTTGGGTAGGTGACATTATTGTGACTTAATACCTGTCACTGTCACTGGATGTGGAGGCTAATGCAGAACTTGGTGATGCTGACAGGCGAGAACACCTATGACCCTCCTGTTAACTGCTGACATTAGGTATGTGACTTGTCAAAACTGGGTGGAAATGATGTGTAGGGCAGAATGGCTGACGAAACAGCAGACTTTTTAAAATTCATTTATTATTTTTTTTATTCAATTATTTTTTTTCAAAATAGGATATTCATCCATGCGCAACTCCTGACAACTCTATACTAAATCTGCTATAGTTTCAGTTTCAAACAAATCAATGTAATTCACTATCCCATTTTCTCTGAAGTCGGAGTATGGCTGCCTATATGGCGAGGTACTTGAAAACAGTCATACACGCAAACTTCTCATTCAGTGTGTAAATTTCAATCTCACAGTGACTCCCAGGTGGGATGAGTGAGTCAGAGAGCACAGTCTGTGTGACTCTTTGGAGTGTTAAGCTGGGGAACACTCAACAACAACTATCACACTCTGTTACAGGACTGAGGCAAGTCACGATTCATCAACTCTTAAGGGCCAACACTAGGGAGAGTGGGGCTTACTTTGCCGTTTTCTGTCCAGTTTTTCTGACACTGCTCCCCAGCTGATTGTGTCCAGGGATTCGTTGGAGCTGAACCGCCGGTCTCCCAGTCTGAAATCAAACCAACCAAAAATCTGGTAATAAAAAAATACAAATTGGTAATAACTGGAAAACTATGAACACCACTTCTTATCAGTCAATTTAGAGGAAGAATAAATATAGTCTCTTATTGAGTCTATTGTGGTCTCTCATTAGTTACTGATTCCATCCTACAGTCTTTTTTCTTTAAAAAAAAAATTCTTTCATTATTTTCTTTTCTTTTTTTTATTTTCTTAAAAAAAAAAAATTTTTTTGCTACAGTCTTTTCTGTCATCGAACGTATAAATGATAGTTCATTTCAGAGTCTGCTGATAAACTTAACTAAAATCAAGAGTAGTCCTTCGGACGTGATCATAATCCAAGGCCCTGAGTGGAAGCGGATTCAGAACCTCTTGAGTACACATTAAAAACCTGTTCTGCTTTTTGAAGGAGTAGGCCACTGTGCGCCGGTGGGAACAGATGACAAACTTTACAAAACTGCATACACACAAGGACTAAATGTAAAAAAAAAAAGCACACGAGTACTTATTCCATTATCCTTGTAATAAATAAATTATAAAAAAAAAGATGTCTAGCCAAGGAATGGAAAAAGTAATTTTTTTTGTCAGCTCACTTTTGGATGCGGGAGAGAGGGGCGAAGACTCCGTGTTTGGGTCGGCAGCAGAAATACTGCACCCCTCCCACACCCCCGTCATTCTTCCCTGCAGGTCGATCCAGCTCCACTCCATACCACATCCCTGTTCACAGCACAAACATACACACACACAGATATACAGACAGTCACTCAGCCACTTGGTAAACCATGCTCAATACTGCTTAACCCCCTTAACTTGGGGAAAACGAGTTGTCTGACCTCTGAGCTATCCCGTCCCTTACAACAGAATACTAGCAGGCAAATTATTCTCTCATTTCTTTTTAACTTTAAACAACACTCCTTTTTCTTTCCACACATACATGCTCAGCCACTGGTATGCATTCTTAAATTTTGGAAAGCCAGTGCTCTGACCTCTGAGCTATCCCACCCCCTACAACAGAATACTTGCAGGTAAATCATTCTCTCATTTCTTTTAACTTTAATAAACATCATTCCTTTTTGGTTTTTCTTTCCACACATACACACTCTGCCACTGATCCAAAGTTCTTCAGATGAGACTATAAACTGAGGCTCTGTATGTGAATGCATGCAGAACATCTTGCACACACATTAAAACCTGTTCCGCTTTTTGTAAGAGTAGGCCACTGTGTGCCGGTGGGAACAGATAACAACATTTACAAAACTGCATACACACGGGGGCTGGATGCAAAAAAGCACATGAGCGCTTATTCCATTATCCTTGATATAAAAGAATAAATAAATAACTTTAATAAACATCACTTCTTTTTCTCTTTCTTTCTACTCATACAAACTCAGCCACTAATATCATCATCATCATCCTTTACACCCAGTGGTGTGTAGGGCAGCAACAAAGACTTTCCACCTCTGCCTATCCTGGGCCAGCCTGGTCAATGAACTCCAAGAGTGTTGCAAGCCACTACTATACACATTCTCCAACTTTTTTTCAGCAGTGCACTGACCGGGAGCGAACTGCGTATCCCCGATGAAGCGAATGGTCCCTTTGCGCTGCCCGGCCACGATGACCCTGTCCCCCACCTCCATGTCTCCAGGGTCAGACAGCGAAGACGCCCGCGATTTGCTGAGTCCTGCAGGTAACCAACACACACTGCATGTCAAAATAATGCGCAGATCTTTGGCATGGGAATGGTCATTGGGGAGGTTGAACAGACATGCACGTACAATCCACATGCACGCATGCACATATGTATGCATGTACATACATGCACACACAAGCATGCATGCACACACACACTCACACATCCCAGCAAGCACACATCTGTGCACATAATAATAATAATAATGATAATGATAATGATAATAATAATGATGATAACAATAATAAAAGCAAACAAATCAAAGTGTTTGCATTCAAAACGTTAACACCATGATTAACACATTTAAAATTAACACACAGACACAGACACACAGACACAGACAAGAGACAAACTGATATCCACAGCTGTCAGTTTCCCCCACTTTCAGGTACTCTCAGCTGCTATCAATTCCCTCCTAACCCAGCCCACTTGGGGCCAGCTGGTGCTAATTATAGCAGAAACTGACCACATGGTAAAAGGAAAGGGCCCACTGAAACTGGGCCCTGGACCCTCGACTGAGTTAAGTTGGTTTTGTGTGCTGTGTATCACCATACTGAACAACACAAACACACACAACAAATTAATACACCATACAAAACAACACACACACACACACACACACACACACACACACACACACACACACTGTCCAACCATGCCCATAATTTTTTCACCTGTGTCCACACGAGCGGTCACCCGTGAGACATCCACATGGCCTTTGCTCAGCGAGCGCAGAGGGGTGGGGGGAGGGGTGCGCGACACAGCTACACTGCCTGGCTTCATCACCTTGCTGATGGGGGCAAAAATACCTGCACAGGTGAAAAATAAAAAAATAATCAGACATGCTACAGCACAGAAATGTCCATGGTCAAGTAGTATAATGACTTGGTTCGAAGCATATGAGAGAAGATGATGAATCTCTTCACTATATTCATTTATTTATTCTTTTATATTGCACAGCTGTCAGTATCCCTCACTTTCAGCTCCTAACTAATCCATCCTATCCCAGGCTAGGTGGGACTAGCTCATGCTATTTATAGCAGGAACTGACTGCACTTGGACTAGGTAAAAGGAAAGGGTGCGCTAAATTTAGACTCTTGACTTGAGTGATGTTGGATTTGTGTGCTGTGATCGAGGATAATGGACTATATGACTATAAGCAAGTGTATGCGTATCTTTTGAATCAAATCGAATTGAACTGAATCCCACTTTCAGTCACGGCAGATTTGTCAGCATGAAAATCGGACTTCTCTCTTTGGGGAAACTGTGTTGCCACAAGGGCAGTGCCACTATCCACCCCTCCCCCCTAAAAAAGAAAAAAAAACCCTGTCCTGTTTCCAAGTGTATCTGTATCCCTATCAGAGTAGATTTTTTCTACATAGTTTAGCCACAGACAACTCTCTTGTTGCTGTGGGTTCTTTTACGTGCACTGAATGTGTGTTTGCACACAGGACCTTGTTTTATCATCTCAGCTGTAAGACTACCACCAGACCACCACTTAAAATCTAGTGGATGGGGAAAAGTATTGGGCACAAACGGGGATTGAACAGGCACTTCTTGATTTCCAGGGAGGTACCTCCTGACTGTCCTGGCAAAACTGGCAGGTTCAATTCCCAACTGTACCCTCAGAGTATGGCTACCTTAATGGTGGGGATAAAAAACAACAACAGTTGCATATGCAAAAATCTCACTGTTGGTAAACCTCTGAGCTCCAGCTGAAGAATAAAAAAACCCTGTTGTTCCTTCCCTTACTCAATGAGAAAGGGATCTGCACTGGAGGGCTGCTCAACAGATTTGACTGTTTTTGTTGGTTGGGTGCCAAAGCCTGGCTCTATGCAAACAGTTGCTGATACATTTAACAAAAACTCAGCGACAGCTCTGTAACTCTGTAAGTTTAATGCAGGGAAAATACACATCCTGTCACAGTCCACTATGTGTAGTTCCAACAGCCTTCCTCTTCTCTTGTTCGCTTTACACCGTCAGATATGTCTGGGAAAAATAATGTCATGTCCTTTCTAGCTTCTCTTGTGAGCTGTACAGCTTGAGTTTGTAAGGTTTGTTCCGACAGTGAAACTACCTCTAAAAAACACTGCTTGAGATGGGTGTGTGTGTGTTTGTTTTTTTTTGTTGTTTTTTTTTTTTTTTTTCTTTTTTTTTTCTTTTTATTTTTTTTACTTTACTTTTTCTTTTAATATATACTTTTTTTTATACTTTACTTTATAACACACATCCTCTTGAAGAAAACTGACC
The DNA here is from genome assembly GCA_030674155.1 of Stramonita haemastoma. Taxonomy (NCBI): domain Eukaryota; kingdom Metazoa; phylum Mollusca; class Gastropoda; order Neogastropoda; family Muricidae; genus Stramonita; species Stramonita haemastoma. Next base: position 56,875,283 of record CM060322.1, on the reverse strand, counting down.
ATAGTTGTTTGGACACTTGAAGTAGGAGATGCCTCCAATGCTTCCATCGTTTTTGCCCAGGGTTCGTCCAGTTCGATCCCTGCCCAGACACCTGAAGCAAACTCTGTTGGTCCGCAGTACCTCAGGTACCCACTCTGTAACACACAACACCAATGTGTTCATATCATCAGGAATGTAGAAGATGAAGAAGAAGAAGAAGAAGGAGAAGGAGGAAGAGGGGAAGAATGTTCACATCATATACACATTTTTTTTCAGTTCCTTGGCTACAGCTCAGAGATTCACTGATGGTGAGGTTTTGTGTATGTGGACATTTTTGCCCACAAGCCATGAAAGTTGCCACAATCCAACTTCAGCGATGTAAGCTAGATATGTTCATGTTTCCATAACCCACCGAATACTGACATAAACTACAGGATCTTTAATGTGCATATTTAATCTTCTGCATGTGTCACGAAGACAGTCAAGACAGAGAGTTATGACATGAAGATAGTTAAGGCACTGGCAGGTCTGCACTTGAAGTTGACCTGGGAGATTGTAAAAATCCCTAACCCTTAACTTACCAGACACCGCCAAGATTCGAACCCACGACTTCAGCCATGGGATTGAAATCAAACTGTTTTAACCACTCGGCTATAGCGTCTGTCACATCATACACCTAAATGAGCAGTTTCAGTAAGGCTGAAAATTCATATTTGACATTTATTTTTACATCATTCACATAAAGGTACAGTTTCATTATTTAAGGTTGACATTAATTTTTGACATTCATTTTCATGCTGTACAAATAACGGCCCAGCTTCCTTAAGGCCAACATTAGCTTTAGACATTCATTTTCACATTAAACACATAAAGGTGTAGTTTTCATTAAGGATAACAATTAGTTTTTGATATTCCCATTTTCGCACGATACACATAAAGGCACAATTTAATCTACATATAACAATGCACTTTTAACATTCTTTTTTTTTTCATATTACACATGATGGCAGTTTTAATGAACACAAACAAATTACTTTTCAGTGATCTTGATAAAATCTCTAAAAATGAAATCAGTTTTTGAGAAAAGCCTTTGATGCTTGATACAAATTTGGTGGTGGGGGGGGGCGGGGGAGGGGGCGAAAGTAAAGACATTTATGCCTTGATACTTCAGTGCAAGGTAGAACAGTGGCTAGAGTATATTAATCAATCAAAATCAAAAGCCTGGATCCCACCTGCCTAAAATGGCTCCTTGTAAAGAAGTGGGTCAGGTGCAAAGTGCCTCATTTCACAGTGGAGCGTCACAAATTCAGAATACTGTTCACATAGCAACTGTTTTCCACCCTCCCTCCGAAAAAACAACAACCCCACAACAAAACAACAAGCACCCTCTCTTTTCTTTAAAAAAAAAAAAAAAAGAAGAAAAGTAACACATGCTTTTTTTTTTTTTTTTAACACCCATCCCTCCCTACCTTGACTCCGCTGACCACGATCTTGTCTCCTAGCTGCAAGCCCAGCGCCTGGAGGGTGACCTTGGAGTGGACAAGGTCGTAGTTGGGGGGCGGTTTGGTGGGGGAAGATGGCGCTGCCTCTTGCAGAGTTTTGCGAACGCGTTTTGCCAGAGTGGCCATGTCAGAGTCCGCGTCAAAGTTGCCTGGGTCTGGGACACAGTCTGAAATCATATGGGACACAGTCTGAAATCATATGGGACACAGTCTGAAAACATACGGGACAGTCTGAAAACATACGGGACAGTCTGAAAACATACTGGACACAGTCTGAAAACATATGGGACAGTCTGAAAACATACTGGACACAGTCTGAAATCATATGGGACACAGTCTGAAAACATACGGGACAGTCTGAAAACATACGGGACAGTCTGAAAACATACTGGACACAGTCTGAAAACATATGGGACAGTCTGAAAACATACGGGACACAGTCTGAAAACATACGGGACACAGTCTGAAAACATACTGGACACAGTCTGAAACCATACTGGGCACAGTCTGAAACCATACTGGGCACAGTCTGAAAACATATGGGACACGGTCTGAAAACACAGTGGCCTAGTGGTTAGAACATTGCACTCGCAATCTGACAACCTGGGTTCGAATCCCGTTCAAGGGGATTATTTCCCCTGGAGTTAACATCCTGTTTAAGCCCCAAACTTTCCCCCCATCCATTTATTTATTTATTTATTCTTTTATATCGAGGATAATAGAGTAAGCACTCATGTGCTTTTTTAATCCAGTCCCCGTGTGTATGCAGTTTTGTCAATTTTGTCATCTGTTCCCACCAGCACACGATGGCCTACTCTTACGAAAAGCGGAACTGGATTTAACGTGTGCGCAAGATGTTCTGCGTGCGTTCGCACACAGGGCCTCGGTTTATAGTCTCATCCGAAGGACTTTTGGAGGGGTAGAGTCAGCACTGATGTTAACTCCAGTGGAAAAATCCTCTCAAACGGGAATTGAACCTGGGTCGTCAAATTGCTACAGTAATGTTCTGACCACTAGGCTATCCTGTCCCCCATTAGACCATAAGGGGTGGTCTGGGTACTAGTGTTTCGGATGAGATAATAAACCAAGGTCCTGTGTGTTACACATCATTATTTAGCACATTTAGTGCAACAAGGGGGTTGTCCTTGGCAAAATTCTGATGCTGCACAGAGTGTTTCTTACCGATGGGTGTTCTGCCCAGGTCGTCCTTCAGTCCGGAGTTGGCCCCGTTCTGAACCAGCACCTTGATGGCCTCATGGGCCAGGTTTGAGGCCGCTATGTGTAGGGCTGTGCCGTGCTCAAACTCTGAACATGTGCTGTCGATATCTGCGCAACAGAAATATAACATACTGAGAAATCAAACAAGTACACCTGAAGTTGGAATGTGGCTACCTTTGTGGTGGGTTAAAAACGATTGCATATAAATGCCCAAATGTCATCACTGGTGAAGCTCAGAGCTCTATCTGAGAAAAAAAAAGAGAGAAAGCAAGTACAATGTCTGTTTTATAATAAAGCATAAGAAGGAAGGTAGGGGACAGGATAGCTCAGTGGTCAGAGCACTCGCTTTCCCCAAGCTAAGGTTAAGCAGCATCCAGCGAGGTTACCAAGTGGATGGGCGAGCGTTTGCGCACCTTGGCTTTAGTACAGTCTCCCACTTCACCTGCTTTCTATTGGGTCAGGGAAGGTAAAGCAGCCAGGAAGAGATGATGGGCGCTGCCCTCAATATGCTGACCCCTGGAGAAGCTGATGTCTTTGATGCCTAGCTCCCCAACGACCGCATAGGTCATGCGAACACCTTTACATTTACCTATTTAAGATGACACTGGCAACACGCATGTACACACACACACAAAGTGTTTTTTTCATTATTTCATTTTTTAACACAAAGTGTTATTCTTTTTTTTTTTTTTTTTTGCTGCCTCGTCTTCTGTGACGCTCCCGTACTGCTGTTCCCACGCCGCTCATTTCACTCTCCCCGCCACAGCCATACCCAGATTCGTTGTGTCTCACCCCCGGGGTCGGGAGTCCACAGGGAGCTCATCAATATTAGGCCGCCGCGGGGCCACCAGCCAGAGGGGCCCTGCACTTCTGCTGGGTCACTTTGGTGGTGTTCAGTGGTGCCTGTTCTGAGCTAACATACGCAGGACACCACCTACTAAGCCCCCTACTAACGACAGTATTAGCTCAGTCGCGGAGCCAGACTGAGTGAGTCACCCACGCAAGGTGGCGACCACCACAACGTCCCTCCAACGACCGCCTCCCCACGAACCCCCAACCCCAAAGGCTTGGACACAAATTCACCACAGGCACAGAAGCGTATGGGGAAACCGAATCTGAGGTCACCATGAGACCAGAGCAACGGAGGCCACCGAATCAGAGGCAATTTTTATTATTGCATGATGATCAATGATGATGAGGATGATGTAATGATGCTGCTGTGGAGGTGCATCCGCTTTGAGACTACTTGACAGGGTTGTTCTCTACGCTTACTGTCATAATATATCCCGGCGTCAACCAGGCCCGAGAGATACAGACACCTGCAGTGTTGGTCAGGTAATTTGAGCAACACTCTCAAATTCGCATCCGTAAAGTGGATGAAGCTCGACTGTGTGGTCCGAGTCTCCCCACTGAGCCCACAGCACACTCACTCTGGGTAGGAGCCGGCCGGAGCCCGAAAAAATCCCTATGACTTATGGGATTCGAACCCGCGACCTTCCAGTCCGGAATCCACGGCGCTAACCACTGCGCCATGGCGGCTGGTTCACAAAGTGTTATTCCATTATCCTCGATATAAAAGAATAAATAAAAA
>CM060322.1:56860993-56865993 GCA_030674155.1 Stramonita haemastoma | reverse complement strand
TATCCCCCCCCCCCCCCCCACTTACAACAACATCTACCATTATCCCAGATCATATCATTATCACGCTTGTCCCCAATCTTAGGAAACACTGAAGGACAGCAAAACCGCAAAACATTAACACACAGTCTTTTGGGGCTGGCATCTTAGCAAAGCAATTTAGCAAAACACACAAAGACAAGTGTCTTGAGTGGCCGGTCCTGTTGATATTACTACCATCGTGTTGATATTACTATGGTCATGTTGATATTACTACAGTCTTTTTGGTATTACTATGGCGGTACTTAGGGTCTGGAACATAATCCCCACTACATCTGAAGCACTCTGTTGAAGTGAATTCACTCTCACAGGCTACATGTACTTGCTCTGTGAGTTTCGGTCAGTGAACTGGTGCTATCTGAAAAGAGTTTTCGAGAGACCTGTGTGCTTTTTGGGACTACAAGCATGTTAGACTGACAAGTTCTGCAGGAACAGAAAGGATGATAGTGCTTAAGCCTTTGTGTAATACACTTTTTTTTTTAGTTTATATTTACCACCTGAGTAAATGTACTTATTACATAGGGGTGAGAGAAAAAATAATGGGGTATGTTCAGTGTACAACAGAAGTTTATGTGCATGTACAAACACAGTTTGCATGCCATGTGTGCACACAAATATCTGTTTCACACACACACACACACAACACACACACACACACACACACACACACACACCACACACACACCACACACACACACACACACACACAAAACACACACAATCCATTCCCCTCCCTCCCCTCCCCCCCCCCCCCACACACATGCCACTGACACCACATAATTATCAAAGCAACACACTCAGATACCACCCACAAAGTGATTTTTGTTAATTGTTCTCAATCCCTTCATCTGTCTCTGCCTATTTGATATCCCTGTACACCCCTCTATCCATATTTCCCTTTCAGTCTTTGTGTTTCTCCTGCTGGCAATCTGAAATCATTCTCTCTCTATCTGCCTGTTAACATATGGGAACCACGCCAACAGCAGACTCTCAGACCAAACATTACATGTGTGTGTAAAACTCTCTGTTTTGGGTCTCTTTGAATTTTTTTCTAATTTTCTCTTTGACATTCTCTGTATCTGTGATTTAGAAGTAACACTGACAAATGCTATTAGCCTATAGCTGAGTGGTTAAGACTGTTTGACTTCAATCCCAAGCCTTGAAGGGTCCATGAAGCCATGGGTTCAAATCTCAGCGTCGTCTGGTGAATATTAATTAAGAATAGGGATTTTTACGATCTCCCAAATCAACTTCAAGTGCAGACCTGACAGTGCCTTCATTCCCTTCATGTATATAATCTATGTATACACAGGCAGAAGTTCAAATATGCATGCTAAAGATCCTGTTATTCATGTCAGCATTTGGTGGGTTACAGAAACACAGACATACCCTGCATACATCCCTGAAGTTGAAATGCGGCAAACCTTCATGGTGGGCAAAAACATTCACATACACAAAATCTCACCACTGGTGAACCTCGGTGGTCTAGCTGCAGAACAAAGAAGGAAAAAAAAGGACTTTTGGGGGAGTGGAGTCAGTACTGATGTTAACTCCAGGTCAAATTCCCTGAAATGTGCACTTCTGCAAAAGCTCTATCCCAGGCTGTCAGATCATGATCACAATGCTTCTAACCACTAGGCTATCCCACCCCCTTTTTTGTCCTTCACTCTGGAAATTAGTTCCCTCTGGAACCTGGGGTGCAGACTTATCACAGTATCAGTAGAGCAGTGAAGCCTGATTTATCCACTGGGCCAGAGAGACACAAAGCCAGGTCTTTGTGCAGGGGCTGCCTGTCAGGGAGTGTAGTGGTAAGGGGTTGGACCTTGAGTCAGCACACACTGATAAAATGATAGTGCTGCTGCCTACAGGTGTGAGAAGGGGTAGCATTGAACTATCACACACATACACACACATTCTCTCTCTCTCTCTCTCTCTCTCTCTCTCCTCTCTCTCTCTCTCTCTCTCTCTCTCTCTCACTCCCCTCTCACACGCACACACACACACACACCTCTCTCTCTCCCCTCATGCGCCCCCCCACACACACACTCACACAATGTTTGATTGTTGTTCACCGTATTACTCACATGTGATTTCTTTTTATGTCTCTTTCTCACTCAGAACACATACACACATGCACTGCACAAAGGCAATGCACACACACCCATACATATACACCTGTGCCTACACACAACACACACACACACAACACACACCACACAACACACACACACACACACACAACACACACACACACACACACACTGAAAAAAAAGCAAATCAATGCTTTTTCAATGTACCATCTGGAAATAAAAAATTTGACTTTGACTTTGAGGAAGGCTAACACACAAACACACACAACAAATACCTAATATCCCTTTGGGTGAAGAGATGTTAAAGAAAGATGCACAAACACACCAGCATATGGATGACTGAACAGGTGCCAAAATTCACAGCCTTGAGAAAACAAAAAATCTTATTGAAGAAATGACTTCACAATACACGCAACTGAACTAGGACAGGTCTACCCACCTATCCACAACACACAGACACAGACACACATGCACGCACACACATGCATGCACGCGTGTGCACACACAGACACAGAGAAAACACAACTTACATTCATGTATGTATGTACACATACAGACACATGGAGGGAGGGAGGGAGGGAGAGAGAGAGAGAGAAGAGAGAGAGAGAGAGAGAGAGAGAGAGAGAGAGAGAGAGAGAGAGAGAGAGAAAGAGAGAGAGAGAGAGAGAGAGAGAGAGAGAGAGAGAGAGAGAGAGAGAGAGAGAGAGAGAGTCTGTGAGTGCATGTGCATGTGTAAACAAAATATGTACTGACCCCAATTCTGCAAAATTCAGTCAATAATGTAGACTTTAAAGTGTCCACACACCACACACACACACACACACACACACTGAACACTGACTCACTTGCCTTCCTAAGGATGACAGCAGTGAAACAGTATATCAATCCACAGCAACCTTATGGTAGTAGTATAATCCCCAACGAGAAAAATCTGTTTAAAAATGCCAACTATGTTATGTATGCCACACCACAACTACTGCTTCTACACTACACCACACCACACTACACCACAGCACATGACACCACACCACACCACACTATACCACACCAAGCCCACACACACACCCCACTACACTATACCATACCACACCGCACTACACCACACTACACCTTAGCTTACCACACCACACCACACTACACCACACCATACTGCACTACACACACACCACACTACACCACACTACACTACACTATATACCATACCACACCGCACTACACCACACTTCAGCACATCACATCACACCACACTACACCACACGACTCAACATGACACCACACTACACACACACCACACCACCATGCTACACTACACCACATCACACTACACAACATCACATCACACCACACTACACCACACCACACTACATCACATCACACACACACACACACACCACACACCACACTACATCACACTACACCACACACACACACACACACACCACATGACACAACACTACATCACATCACACCACACTACAGCACACAACGTTACACCACAGTACACCACATCACACCAAACTACACTACACCACACTACACTATACCACACCACTCTACACTACACCACACTACGTATACACCACATCACACCAAACTACACCACACTACACCACACTACACAACCTTTTTCCGTCCGGCCTGGCCTCAACAACGACAAACACTAAGTGTAATGCTCCGATCCCAGCTTATCAGTTTGTTTGTTACCAAAGTTCTGCAAGGCTAGCTGAGTAAGCTGACTCACGTCGTAGTAGTAGTAGTAGTAGCAGTAGTAGTAGTAGTAGTAGGCCGAGTCTATAACTGCACGACGGTGACAATACTTGTATCGTTAGTTACTGAGTGCCAAGCCATAGGCCTATGTAAAGTTGGCAATTTACGCGATAGGCTAGGTTGCCTACAATGGTTCGCTCTGTTTCTCTGGAATTGCCTGCTCGTTTACGGCATGGCATTGACACGCACACATGCTCCCCTCACACACACACAACACACACGCGCGTAGGCTTTTAGCCTAACCTAACCCCTCTTCTGTTCTTTAAGAACAAAAATAATAATCTCGGGTCAATCCCAGAGAGAGAGAGAGAGAGAGAGAGAGAAGGGGGGGGAGGCAGATATGCTCAGGAGTTTCGTTGACAATCCCTGAACTTTTATCGAAAGTCCCTTCCTTCCTAGTCCCTTATAAGGGAAAAGTGCGTAATATAAGTGTTTCCTAGCCCCAATCTGGAGTTGGCTCGGGTTTTTATGGTGGTTGTTTTTTCTGACAGCGATTTTCTAGGGTAAGGATCAACATGTGCGGTACAGCCATTTCGGAGAGTAACTTACATAAGTGTAACATGAAAGAGAGAGAGAGAGAGAGAGAGAGAGAGAGAGAGAAGAGAGAGAGAGAAGAGAGAGAGAGAGAGAGAGAGAGAGAGAAGAGAGAGAGAGAGAGAGAGAGAGAGAGTGAGAGAGAGAGAGAGAGAGAGAGAGAGAGAGAGAGAGAGAGAGAGAGAGAGAAGAGAGAGAGAGAGAGAGAGACAGAGAGAGAGACAGAGAGAGAGACAGAGAGAGAGAGTTTTGGACTGAAACTGAATCCAGGATTGCCAGTTTCCAGATCAACTAATTTTTCACCGACTTTTGAAACCCACATTTTGTGCTTTCGGTTGTCTTATAGAAAAAAACCCACAGTTTTTTTTTTATCCTTTACAGTCATTCAGATCTCCCCCCCCCCCCTCTCCTCTTCTCTCCTCTCAATAAATTATCAGTGTGTGTTGTCCCCAGCAACTGACATCATTCTGATGAACGTATCTTGTTAGGACAGTACACGTGCACCCCCCCCCCCCCCGCCCACACACACACACACACACACACACACTGAAATCTCTACTTTCCTTAGCGTCA
>CM060322.1:56850993-56855993 GCA_030674155.1 Stramonita haemastoma | reverse complement strand
AACCCATCCCCCCCCCCCCCCCCCCCACCAAAAAAAAAAAAGAAGAAAAAAGAAAAAACAACAAAATCCAACAAAACAAAAAACAAAACAAAAACAAAACAAAAATAACCACAAACCCCCCCCAACAAAAAACAGGCTGAAGACCTAAATTTTGCTTAGCCACTGAATCCAAGACTCATCCACAAATTTGTCTTTAACTTTTCTCATCTTTTTAGTCCAGCAGATGAAATCAACTCTCTTCTTCCCACATGCTTTGTCCGTCAACTACTGAAAAAGAACAAAGCTGTCCACAAGTATTCCACTAACGTCCAATGTTAACAAGCCACCAGCGCATCAAATATCCCATAGGAAAAAACTAAAAGAGAGAACTTCAACACTTGACTGTCAAACCTGTTCACACAATCCCGCTAGTTTGCAATACGAACACGAAGCCGAGTTGTGTGTGTATTGTGTGTGTGTGTGTGTGTTGTGTGTGTGTGTGTGTGTGTGTGTGTGTGTGTGTGGTGTGTGTGTGTGTGTGTGTGTGTGTGTGTGTGTGTGTGGTGTGTTGTGTGTGTGTGTAGTGCGCGCGTGTGTGTGTCTTTTTCCTCTTCCTGCTTCATTCGGAATAGTTGAAATTCTCGAAAAATCGAAAGCAACACTACAACTTGTACACTACTACAGGTACAGACAGACAGGCAGCTGTTGTTCCTGCCCAGCTATACAATACTGGCCTACACCACAACGGTCAATACGCGTAAAACATCCCAGACCTCTGCTTGGGAAGCCGGCCAGCCCAAGAGTGGACTGGATGGATGATGAGAAGGAGACGAGTGTGGGGAAAAAGGTGGACGATGATGAGAGGGGTGGGGTGGGGTGGGGGTGGGGGCACTGTTTAGTTATTATTACCCTTGAGAGTCATTTTACCAGCAGTTCGTTTTACTTTGAAGACCGCCACATCTGAAAGTGTAGTCCCAGGGCTGAGGATGTTTCTGTAATTAAAAAAACCCACTTTCCCTTCAACTGAAGGCCGGGGCAGTATAATTATATAGCAAGCACCATTCACAGTACAAGTCGGACACTTGAGATGAAGATTGACAATTTTTTTTCTCTCTCTTTTTGAGAGGTACTTTCTCGTTTTTAATTAACCCCTCCCAGGGGGTGAAAGATCCCAAAGGAGGAAAAAGGTGGGTGTTTTTTTTTCGTGAAAGTAAACAGTACTGTTTGTGAACTGTAGGCTGCTACTATACTGACTGGTTTTATTTCCTTTGGTGTTTGTTGTTTGTTTTGAAGGTGTGTGTGTGTGTGTGTGTGTGTGTGTGTGTGTGTGTGTGTGTGTGCGTGTGTGTGTGTGTGTGTGTGGTGTGTGGTGGTGGTGTGTGTGTGTGTGTGTGTGTGTGTGTGTGGTGTGTGTGTGTGTGTGTGTGTGTGTGTGCGTGCGTGTGTGTGTCCAATAGACCATAACATGGCGGACAACTCCTCATTTGTTTAAATCAGCAATAACATGATATGACATGGGAGACAACTTGTTCTTTGATCAATATGGGACACAACTTATTCTTTTATATCTATAAGCCTTAGTGCAACAGACCACGGTACGGAAAAATCTTACTCGAAGCAATAGATAAAAATATTCGTAACAGATAAAATACATGGAAGACAGCGTTTTTTTTTGTTTTTTTTTTTATCACAAACTCACTCCGTGCTACAGACAATGATACGAGACACTTGCTTATTATCTGATTGGAAAGATGTGTTATTGACAATGACATAGGAGATGGCTCATTCTGTAGACAAGCTTCGCCTGAGTCAGTGTGATACCAGAAAATCTAAATAGGAAATCTCCGCTAGGACGTAAATGAATATTATCGCAACAACAAAAAAGTTGGCGATATTCTCTTCTTTTACTCTGCACACAATGTATTTCCCACACACTATTTTGTCCCGTGTAACAACACAGCGGGTAAAAGAAAACAAACAAACAAACAAGAAATAAACAAACAACGACAAGAAGAATAAAAGCACCCCCCCAAAAAATAAATAAAAAACAAAAACAAAAACAAACAACCAAAAATCCAACAACAAAAACTCTACTCCGTTCTGCTAAAGTTTGTTCACGGATAAGTTCATTCTGAAGACCTGAGCAAATAACAACAGCAAAGAAAAACAACAACAACAAACCCAAACCCAACCCAACACACACACACACACACACACACACACACACACACACACACACACACACACACACACACCATAAACGAAACAACACAAAAAAACCGAAACAACATGGGTAACGAACGCTATGCAGCTCAAAAAAACAAACAAAAAAACCCGGCTGCATGACTCACTATGCAATGTGTGCGAAATAAACGAGCAAAACGGTTCAAGGTCTCTGCTCTGCTAGGCCTAGCTAGGCCTAACTAAGTCATCTGCACCGTCCTACGAGATATATCCTATTCTCTGCAACATGTGCAAAGCTCGTTGCCTTCCTCCCTCGCACAACAGTCTGTCTGACAGTCACTGCACTGCACCAGACGGGTAGTAGGGATAGCCTAGTGGTTAGAACATTGCGCTAGCAATCTGACAACCCGGGTTCGAATCCCGTTCAAGGATTCCCCCCCCCCCCCCCCCCCCCCTGGAATTAACATCAGTGCAGACTCCAATCTCCCCAAAAGTCCTTCGGATGAGACTATGAACTGAGGACAGGTCCCGTGCGCGAACGCACGCAGAACATCTTGCGTACGCGTTAAATCCTGTTCCGTTTTTTGGAAAGAGTAGGCCATTGTGTACCGGTGGGAATGGATGACAAACTTTACAAAACTGCATACACACGGGGACTGGATGTACAAAAAAAATATGAGTGTTTATTCCATGATCCTTGATATAAAAGAATAAACAAATTTAAAAAAAAAACCTACAATCTCTCCTCTCCTGCAGCATACACTGCAGTTCGAAGAATAAGAAGACAATTAACGAAGAGGGGAAAAAAACGAAGGTGAATTTCCATAAAAACGTCCCCTTCTTCAAAAAAGCTGTGGCTTAAGGTGGTGACTGCTAGTTAGTGGTACAGTCCCTAAATCGGATAGCTCGTTCAGAATCTTTTCGTAATTTTTTTTTTCGTAAAAGGCAATCCTTTTTTTTTCTTTTTCTTTAAATGCTTATAAATAGTCACACACAGACACACAGACTCACACATACACACAAGATCACTGCATTTTAACATGTACATCAACACTGTCTTTTATTTACTTTTTTTATAGTTAATTTTCTTTTTTTTAATTGGGGGGAAGGGGAAGGGGTGAGGGCAGGTAAAAAAAAAAACAAGTGTAAACTTAAATCTTTTATCCTCAATAAAGATCATTTTGACCTGACTTGACCATCGCCACCACCACCACCAACACTACACAGTCTTTTTTTCTATACATCTTCTGACTGCCCATCCTCTGTCTGTTCTAAGGATTGCCTCGACCTACTGGGCAGGAACGGCTAATAGAACAGCCTGCCTAGCAGTGGAACTAGCCTGTTGAGAGAGAAAGAGTTTTTGGCCCGGTATGGCCCGCCAACTGTCCTGCTGTTTCGGGTTCAATCCTGTGTCACTGCAACCCCCCACCCCCAACTTTCCAACAGTAGGCATAAGGGGCAGGCAGTAAACAAAAGCAAGTTGATCCATTTAACACTGAACCCAAACTGCGATGGAAACTACGATACAACAGTATTTTGGTGTGTGCGTGTGTGTGTGTGTGTGTGTGTGTGTGTGTGTGTGTGTGTGTGTGTGTGTGTGTGTGTGTGTGTGTGTGTGTGCGTGCGCGCGCGCGCGCGCGCGCGCGCGCGAGTGCGTGCGCGCAAGCGTTAAGCATGTGTACGTTTATTAGCAAGCATACATGTTTAACCCCCTGTGCACCATCTAATGTGCTATACATCCCTGGGACTACCAGTAATCGAGTAAACGCACGCCTGTTGTTAGTTAAATCCATTCCTCATTTCAACAACTTCCAAAAAGAAGCCAATTCTATTCTGAATGTCTCCTGGAATGTTAAACTGCGGAAGGCCTCAAAACAACACTAACACAGCCCAAATCGACTCTCCTGACTTGCATGTAGGAGCCACAACTGTCCTATCTTTACTGTGCCTCCTAACTTGATCACAACATCGATATCTGCAGAGCTAACCCATTCCAACACCATCTACACTGAAGCATCTTCCTCAACACCAACGCACACTTTGCTGCCATACCACTCTGCTCGAGAAAACTGTTGTATAGACTACTACTTTCTGTCACAGCAGATAAAAAATTCGAGCTCCTCTCCCTGAAGCGAGCACATCGCCACAAAACCATTACAACCCCCTTTTTTCCTTTTCTTTTTTTATATTTTCATTTTTTCCTGTTTGCAAAGAATAAATTTTCCTACATTTTCCAATCACCACAGCATCGCACAACCCAGTCCCATCACCCTTACGGCTGGCTGGACTGAACTGACAGAAGAAGAATTTAACTGCAATGAAAATGGACGGTTCATAAATCACAGACTTTGGGTCCAACCCAGCACCCCCACCCTTGCTGGCACGCTCCGCTGTGGTCAGTGGTCAGGGGTCATGTACCACTGACCAATACTACTCGCACTTACACGGGGGTCTTAGTTCGGATGGACAACCCCAAGAGTGGGCTTTGGGGGAGGGCTGGACAGAGCTAATGGACCGTGTTGGGACTGGCCCCCTGTATAAGTGGGTTATTTTTCCTAGCGGAATAACAATGCGTTTTCCGCTGTTTTTGCTACCGATAATCATGAGGCAGTAGTTGTAGTAGTGTGTGTGTGTCTGTGGGATTGCCCAGAAGCGAAATCGATCCTCAATATTCGCAGACCATGCTGGTAACTCTCGTTTACTGGATCTTGGTTCGGCTAAGCCAATAATGTCACCAACTCTGTGTGGTCTGGGTATGACATTTTGTAGTGAACTGTAGGCAACTATACGTTCTATTTATATTGAGTTACATTATGTTGTCACACCAAAAAAAGATT
>CM060322.1:56828493-56835993 GCA_030674155.1 Stramonita haemastoma | reverse complement strand
GACTCAAGTCTGGTTCCACGACTGAGCAATTACTGTTGTTAGTAGGGGGATTATTAGATGGTACTCTATGTATGTCAGCTCAGAGCAGGCACCACTGAACACCACCACAGTGACCCAGCAGCAGTGCAGAGATCCTGTGGCTGGTGGCCTGGTACCATGCTGACACTGATGGACTCCATGTAGACTTCTGAGCCTGAGTATGTGACATAACTAGTCTGGGTATGGCTGGGATGGGGAAATTGAGATGAGCGACGTGGGAACAGCAGGACAGGAATGTCACAGAAGATGACGCAGCACAAAACAAAACAAATTTCTTATCATTATTTCATATGTCATCATTATCACCAATAATAATAAAAAATCATTATTGCCAATAAAAATAAAAGGCAAGAGTTCAAATTTAAAGTACATAATTAAATTATGAACTAAGATTTTAGACGTTCTTGAATGAATTTAAGGGCTGCAACTTCAATCTTCCTCCATGAAATAAAACCAAAAATGAACTCCAGGGCAAGTGGGGATAATTTTTCCTCAATCACATAGCTTAAATATGTATATATATATACAGGATATACAAATATACAGAATAGACAAATCCGCATAAATACTGGGACTGTATGTAAAAAAAAAGCAGATGAGTGCTTATTCCATTATCCTCAAAATAAATCAATAAAAAAAATGATAATAAATATAATGATAATACTATCAAAGATCACATCATTTACTGATTTAGTCATGTGTAGGCACACATCTTAACCCTGGCATTTGGAGCTAAATAATTCATTCGTAAAATTAAATGTTGTAGACTGATTTAGAGTTCTTGGCAAATGTACATGTATGCAAACACACACATACACTCACACGTACACACATACATCCATATCACACGCACACACACACACACACACACACACACACACACAACACACACACACACACATTGTGCAAAAGTCACAAGCCACAACACACACACACACACACACACACACACACACACACACACACACACACACACACACACACACACACCTTGTGCAGAACATCCTGCACACACATTCAAACCTGTTTCGCTTGTCAGAAGAGTACGCCATTGTGTGCCAGTGGGAACGGATGACAAAATTGACAAAACTGCAAACACACACATCAGGGACTGGATGTAACAAAGCACATAAGTGCTTATTCCATTATCCTCAAAATAAAAGAATAGAACAGAATATCACACACACACACACACACACACACACACACACACACACACACACACATACACACACACACACACACACAGACACACACACACAGAGCATACATTTGTAAACAAAAGAAAAGCTGAATCAGAATGTTCAGTAAGTAATGCTAAGTCTTTTCTTCATCAGATGCATAATATACTCATTATTTCCGAACCAGAGGCATCAATTACATAACTTAGCCCAATACTTTGAGAATAAAAAGAGACAAATGAAAGAAAGGAAAGGAAATGGGTAATTACTATTAGCACAATAGCAGGAATGGGGTCTAGGATGGGAGTACAGTCACACTGGAGACAGAGAAACCAAGCGTACAACAACCAAACAATGTTGGTACGTTTCACGAGTGCAGAAGAAAAGTCCTAGTGTCTTACTAAATTACTAGTTCTGACAGTAGGAAATCCTCTATGTCTTATAATACATAACTCACTGTGCACAGGGTTTAATCAAAATGCCTGAGCTGGATCTGGTCCATTCTGAGCAGTTTACCATTTATACTTTGTTTCCTCAAGCCTTTTGATACTATCAATAGTATCATGATTTCATAGATCTAACTAAGACAAATGTATTGGACTGGTGGCACATATTATTTAAAACTTTATGCTTAATGTCTAGCAGGTATATATGAATTGACCCAAGAGATCCTAAAACTTCAGTAAAAGCTAATCACTTATATAGTTATAATGTAAATTTTATCAGATACTCCTAGACTTTTTGATAAAAAGTCAAACACTGAAAAAAGTCTGATTTTCTAACTAAAAAAAAAAAAAAAAAAAAAAAAGTAAAATGAAAGCTTCACTCTGCATTGTGACTAGAGATGCTTACCCCCCCCCCCCCCCCCTTCTCTCTCTGAGCTCTCTCTCTATCTCTGAGACTGATTTTGAGAGAGACTGGTTTTCTTTAAACCCACAAAAATACCTATTGTGGTTTTGAGTTATTCTGTATCCTTGATATAAAAGAATTTGATTGGATTGGATTTCATTTGATTTGGCCTCTCTATGAGTCTATCTTCCACACACACACACACACACACACACACACGTGTGAACACACACACACCCCGCACACAAACACACGCACGCACTGACTGGGGCAGCGACAGTAACTGAGTGACATTCACCGAAGCGAGCGAACACACACACACACACACTCACACACATGACGCAACAAGTCGGTTTACACTCGCCAGTGCCAGGCAATGAGGCATCTGGCACAAGATGCATCACCTCTGACGATCGTCTGCTTCACACGCAAGTTACTTACATCCCAACGAACTTCGCCGGGTCTTAAATCAACATTTACAATTAACAACCGAAACACATCTGTCTCTATATTCAAACCACACAAACAGATTTACAAACCTTTAAACACGAATCCTTCAAACGATAGTGCACAAACCGAGGCTTCCAGCTCCCCCAACTAGCGAAACTTTCAGGACGCCTGACTCGTAGCAGTGCATTTCATTGGATGAAACCGGAAGCCAGACTGAAAGAACAGCCTCGTTTTGGACGAGCACGTGGCCATAATTGTCTGCATCATAATAAAGGGGCGTGGTTTGGGGGATCGATCGATAAGAGCGCTGTGTTCGATTTTTTTAAAAGCAAAAGTAGTAAACAAAAATTTTGTGAACATGTAAACTCGTTAAAAACAATGAACAGGGAAGAGCAAGGAAGAGGGGGTGGGAGGCTGCGAGCAAGGACAGGCGAGATGTTTACCTCTTCAGTAATAATACTGACTGAAAAAAAAAAATTAATGGTGTAAAAAATCAAAAGTGATTCTGGTAACTCTCTCTTTCTCTTTTGCTCTAGCAATGCCGGGTTCACACACAGAACCTCCGTTTAAAGTCTCATCAGAAGGACTCGATTTAAATATCCAAACACTTAAATCATCTTCGCCGTTATAATTATGAGCACAATATCCCCGAAGTTGGCATGTGGCTACCTTCAGGGTGGGCAAAAACGGTCGTATACACAAAATCTGATCATGGGTGAACCTTAAAGCTCTAGCCGAATAGCAAACAAACAAAAAATGATGGGCACAACACTGACCAAAAAATTCAGTTCCTGGTTTAATTCATTTAAAATGTAAAGCATAATCATGCTATGCAGGGTTCGTGAAGATGAATGGGATCTTAGAGGTATCGTACCGTATCGTATCGTATCGTATCGTATCGTACCGTATCGTATCGTATCGTATCGTATTAGTATTGTATTGTATTGTATTGTATTGTATCGTATCGTATCGTATTGTATTGTTTTGCATTGTATTGTATTGTATTGTATTGTATTGTATTGTATTGTATTGTATTGTATACCACTTTTAGTCATGACAGATTCTTCCTGCGTGAAATTTGAGCTGCTCTCCCCGAGGAGAGCGCATTCCACAAGAGCAGCGCCATTTAATTTCTTTTTCTTTTATTTCCTGTCTGTATGTGTAATTGTTTCCCTATGAGAGTGGCTCTTTTGTAGCAAGAAGACAAAACATTGTGTCTGTTTTGTCACATCATTGATCTGATGAATAAGGATATGATGAAATCATTTGCAAAGTTCATCGCCAAAGCCCTGGTCGCAAAGGACAGGAGATTAAACTAGCCACAGTAGTAGGAATATTTATTTATAGATATAGCTTTAGAAGAACACAGCCCTTTACACACTTATTTTGTGATGAAATTCTCTGTTTCTGTTTCTGTTCTGTCTGTCTGTCTGTCTGTCTGTCTGTCTGTCTGTCTGTCTGTCTGTCTCTCTCTCTCTCTCTCTCTCTCTCTCTCTCTCTCTCTCTCTCTCTCTCTCTCTCTCTCTTCTCTCTCTCTCCTCCTCTTCTCCCTCTCTTCTCTCTGTGAGTGTGTGTGTGTGTGTGTGTGTGTGTGTGTGTGTGTGTGTGTGTGTGTGAGTGCGTGGGTGCGTGCGTGCGTGCGTGCGTGCGTGCGTGCGTGCGTGCGTGGTGGTGTGTGTGTGTGTGTGTGTGTGTGTGTGTGTGTGTGTGTGTGTGTGTGTGTGTGTGTTGCAGGTGTAGTTTTCTGTTTTGGAGGGTGATCATTCTGTGGCTAGATGATCGGAACCTTGACTGCTCATGATGATTTAGATGGTTTTGTGTATGCATTTCCATGTACCCAAATAGGGTTTTTCTCGAGAAAAAATTGACTTTGACTTTGGTCTGTGCCTGTACCTCTCTCTGTGTCTCTGTCTCTCTCAACGCGCGCGCGGCGCGCGCGCGGGGCTGTGTGTGTATGTATGTATGTGTGTGTGTGTGTGTGTGTGTGTGTGTGTGTGTGTGTGTGTGTGTGTGTGTGTGTGTTGTGTGTGTGTTGTTGTGTTGATGTTCGTGTTGTGTTGTGTTGTGTTGTGTGTGTGTGTGTGTGTGTGTGTGTGTGTGTGTGTGTGTGTGTGTGTGTGTGGTGTGTGTTATCCGCGCACGTGCGCTCGCGCGCTCGCTCACGCGTGTGTGTATCCGCGTGCGCGCATACATGCGTGCGTGTGTATGTTTTGCGTTGTTTTCGTATCAGTTAATATTGACCATCGCAGACAGTGAAGTCACGGAAATGACCCATCCAAATAGCGTGACGTACACATAGTCTGGTGACTCTGCTTGCTGCCTCCACTACAGAGTGTGTGGTATCGGGGAGAAAAGGTGGCAGTGAGGAGTGTTGTCCACAGCTGATGCTGTCTAAGATGGAACGGAACTGTCACTGCTGTATGGCGCAGCGAGATATGAAACTCAGGCTTCCTGTGGATATACACACATTTCCGCATACACAGGCCGAAAGTGTCCTGTCACGCGCGCGCGTGTGCAAACGCACGGACACCGATACACACAGACAGAGAGACAGACAGACATGTAGACACACACGCAGACACACACACATACACACACAAAAACCACCACAGACAGACAGACAGACAGACAGACACACACCACACACACACACATACATACACACACACACACACACACACACACACACACACACACACACACACACACACAACACACACACACACACACACACACGGCAGAAACACATACAGAGACCACCTACCCCTCACCCCAAAAAACCACAAACAAACAAAAACAGAGACACAGACAAAATCTGCTAGTTCAATTCTTAAGACAGCATGCTTAAACAATCAAATCTACCGACCTATCACGATCAGACTTATCTAAGTATATAATAATTAAAAAAAAGCAATGAAACAAAATAAAACAAAAACAACCCCCCCCTTCCCCTGCCCAGCCCCCCCCAACCCCCCCCCAAACAAAAACATATAAGAAACAAACCTAAAACGAAACCCAAACCCCCACCACCACCACCACCACCACCACCACCACCACCACCACCACCACCACCACCACCAAAAAACCCTAAAAGAACCAAACAGCACAACAAAACAACAACAAACAACTTCATCACTAGATAAATAGTTAAACTAAACCCATCACGTGGGGGAAAGTACACGCACACACACACACACACACACACACCACACACACACACACACACACACACACACACACACACACACACACACACACACACACACACACACACACACACAAACACACGCACACACACGCACACACAAAAGAAAAAAACAATAAACACACACACACTTATACTGGAAAGACGTTTTAAAAAACACACCAAAGAACACACACACACACACACACACACACACACACACACACACACACACACACACACACACACACACACACACCACACACACACACACGCGCGCGCGCGCGCGCGCGCGCGCGCGCGCGCGCGCGCACACACACTTATAGTAGAAAGATGTTAAAAAAAAGAAGAAAAGAACACACACACACACACCACCACCACCACCACAACCACACACCACACCACATCACCACCACCACCACACCAAAAAAAACAAAACCAAACACAAAACCCCCACTTACTCAAACACAGAATCACAATCAGAATCGAAACTGGACAAAAAATCCGTAGAGAAGATCATGATCAAGGAACGGCACCACAGCAGTACACTTCAAACATGTCCACTTAGTGTCTGTGTAATTTACGGTCTTCGTGTGAAGACATCCCGAAACTCGACTGAAGACGCACAGCTGTGGTACTGCGGCATGACAGACAGGTTAGTTAGTGCATCATTTCCAATGACTGACGTCTTCGTCGTGTCAGTGTTATTGACAAGCCGGATCAAGGAACACATTGATTGTATTGTATTGTCTTTATGGCGTGGCCTCAGTTAAATCTGGACCCATCCTACTATACTTTGGGTTGGGTTTCGGGTTTTTTGTGTTTGCTTTTTTTTTGCTTTTTGTTGTTGTTGGTTTTTTTTTTTTTTTTTTTTTTTTACTGACTGTAGCGAAGATGTGATATTTCTGGAAGAAAAATAATATAATGTAAGATTCAAGTATATACGAATGTTTAATCTCACTGGCCAAAAATTCGTCTGAAGTCGGAGTATGGCTGTCTATATGGCGAGGTACTTAAAAACAGTCATACACGCAAACTTCTCATTCAATGTGCAATTTCAATCTCATAGGGATTCCCAGGTGGGATGAGTGAGTCAAGAGTGCACATTCTGGGTGACGCCCAGTGTTAAGCTGGGGAACGCACAACGATTGCCGCCACCCTAAAAAAAAAAGCCTACTTGAAACCAATCACGCTCGCAAACTTCTCATCCGGCGGTGCACTGTCAATCTTCACAGTGAATCCCAGGCAGGATGAGTGAGTCAGAAAGTGTAGACTCCAGTCACTCTCCAGGGTCTTGGTGAAGTTGAGGAAAGCACAACAACAACCGGCCCCCAAAAATTTGCAGAATTTTGCTCATACTTCTTTCCTTTTGTTTGCTGTACATTCCTGCATTATTTACCGATGACACACACACATACACACACACACAGGCAGACATAATGCCGCAGACACAATGAGACGAGAAGAAGCCAAGGCTTCATTCAGCCTCCGGATGGCTTGAAGTGTCAACGGAAGCAGCAGGACTGATGTGGCAAGTTGAGCGGGAAGGTCATCAGATAAGATGACAGTGGCCAGATGTAGTGAGTCACTCAGTCAGTCAGCCCATGTCTTGTTAGGCCTAACAGGCGCTAGGCCTATACTAGACACTGCACGACGCTTGAAAAACGAACATTCTCTACGTGTCTATGCGTTGTGTGTGTGTGCCTTGTGAGATTATTGTTCAGGTCTTAGAATGAGCCATGTGTTCTTTTACTTATTTATTTACATTTATTTCTTCATTTATCTATTTCTTTATTT
>CM060322.1:56803493-56820993 GCA_030674155.1 Stramonita haemastoma | reverse complement strand
AAAGATTTGTTGAGAGAGACTGTCTTTGACAAAACTCCTGTTGATTGATTAATAGGACCACAAAAAAAAACCTAAACAAAAAAAAATCAACAACAAAACAAAACAAAAAACGACAAAAAAGCAGGAATGAGATAGCACACAGGGGAAAAAAGAGAGATAAAAGATAGCAAAAAGATAAAAATTTCAGTTCAGAATTGCTAGGATACAATTCTCTGAATGAAAAAAAAAGAAGTAAAAACAGTTGTTTTCAAAATAATTTAACAATAAAACCACAGAGTTACTTAATACTGAATCTGTGAATATTTATTAATACACACCACTTGTTTTGCTTGATAATTCAAATGATCGAACATCAACAGGAATAATCATCTATTCAATCATGTGGCAATGAGTCAATCAATTTTATTATTTATATGTCAATGATAGAATGATTACTTATTTTAATGGGTCACTTAATAATCTGTGAAGATCCATAATCAATGTACATAATAACTTGGAAGTATGTTAACTCACTGGCAGTTGATTAATAATCTGGTGAACAATAAATTCGCAGGAAATGACTGCATGATGAAACAATGAATGCACATCAATCTATTCATACTCTAATAGTAAATCAGCTTAATGATAATTGTATATGCAATAATCTAACAATTATTAACTCACTCACTCATTTACTCACTCAATTAAATAATCAATTAATCAATCAAATAACCAATCAATCATAATCATCACTATTATTATCATTCTCAGCATGATCATTATTGCTATTACTATTCTTCTTCTTCCTCTTTCCTCCTCCTCCTCCTCCTCCTCCTCCTCCTCCTTCTTCTTCTTCTTCTTCTTCTTCTTCTCATAATTACCCAGGCGACCAGGTAGGATACAACACACACACACACAGAGTCATCAATCAATCAATCAATTGCAAGCGATTGGATGATCAATGGACTAACAAACGGTTACCTGGCTTAAACAGATTCATTCACAAGCAAATAACAAAATTTAAGATGAATAACAGGAGAGCATCCCAAGGATAATATCAAACTATGACTCATCTAAGCATCATCTATAGAAATAGCATCATTTCCACTTGTGCAGTTATATATTTTAACATTGAACCAATCAGTTACTAAATATTATCTTTTTGTTATCTGTGTAGAAATTCTAGCTAATATGATAAGACAGAATAAGAATGTTAAAGGAATTAAGATAAACAACACAGAAAATAAGATATCACAATATGCAGACGATACAAATATATTGCTAGAAGGGGATAAGAAGTCATTTGAGGAATGTTTTGGTGTTATTGAAAAGTTTGGTAATGTGTCTGGACTAAAGTTAAATGCTGAGAAAACAAATGCCATATGGTTAGGAAGTAAACGGAATTCGCCAGTTAAATTTATGCCACATCTCAGTGTTCAGTGGAACCCTTCAAAATTTAAGATATTAGGTATATGGTTTACTAACGATCTGGAGAAGTGTGAGATAATAAACATGGAGGAAAAGTTTTCAGAAATTAGGGCATTATATAGGACTTGGCTAAAAAGACAAATAACTCCGCTTGGCAGGGTAGCAGTTCTAAAATCACTTATTTTATCAAAAATAATTCATTTATGGATTCTGTTGCCAACCCC
The DNA here is from genome assembly GCA_030674155.1 of Stramonita haemastoma. Classification (NCBI taxonomy): domain Eukaryota; kingdom Metazoa; phylum Mollusca; class Gastropoda; order Neogastropoda; family Muricidae; genus Stramonita; species Stramonita haemastoma. The sequence goes on along the minus strand of CM060322.1, from coordinate 56,819,362 downwards.
CCAGATCAGTTAATTAATGAACTTCAAAAATTTGTTTTTAAGTTTGTATGGGGTAAGAAAAAAGATAGAATCAATAGAAAAACGTCAGTAAGAAGCACCAACACATGGTGGGATTGGAATACCAAATGTACGACAACATATTAACGCGCTAAAATTAACCTGGATCCGTAAAGTGAGTTGCAGTGATCACAGCTGGAAACAGATACTGTGCTCACTTTATCCTAAGGCCGAAATTATTAACAAATTGGGATCCGATTTGCCCGGCAGCAACAGATTAAACAAATTTTGGAAAGATGTATTTAAAGCATACAGGGAATTAGGCAGTGCAGTTAAAGTGGAAACCACAGAAGAGCTGTGTTCTGAGCCTTTGTTTTATAACCCCAATTTGAAAATTGGTAGTAAAACTTTCTATAACAAAAACTGGATTGACAAGAATATTTCATGTGTTAGACATCTACTTGATGATGCTGGTAACTTGCTTAGTTTTCAATGTTTTGTTACAAAGTATGGAACTATATCAGATTTTGTTACATATAATGGCTGTGTTTGCGCACTGAGAAAATATTCAAGGGAACTGGGATTAGAAATTATGTGCTCTGATGAAAATGAAAGGAACAAATTAATGACTGTAATCTGCTCTGTGCCAAGGGGAGCGATGCTGTACTACGAGCTACTGACTAAAAACACTACTGACCCAGCTTATAGTATGAAGTGGAATGAAAGATTGCATCAAAATGTTGTATGGTCACAAGTATTTAGAAAAATTAGGCAAATTCAAGATGTAAGACTAAAGTGGTTTCAGATAAGAATTGTACACAGAATAATAGCAACAAATGTCATTTTACAAAGCATGGGTATTGAAGAATCAATTAATTGTTCCTTTTGTCATATGGAAAAAGAAAGCATTCAACATATCTTTTGGTACTGTCCTATTGTAAACGAATTCTGGCAAGAATTCCAAAATAATATTAATAGAAAATGTAACGCTGTGAATCTGCTGCTCAACGAGAGCATTGTTCTTTTTGGATGCAGTAGCAGCTTTAAATCTGACAAGATTTTTGATGTAATACTGCTGCTCGCCAAATTTCACATTTATAAATGCAGATGCCAAAAGAATTGGCCTTCGTTTGAAATATTTACGCGACAACTAAAATCAAGATATGAGGTTGAAAAATGTGTTGCATCTATGGAAATGTCTTTTTTTAGTTTCGCTGCACAATGGTGTACATATCTACCTCTGTTAGATTAGAGCAAACTGTATTACTGCTGGATGAGTCGGTCTGAAAGGTAAAATCTGTTTATTCAGCTGAGCAATTTAATCGTGGTGGTGTGTGTGTGTGGTTTGTTTGTTTGTTTGTTGTTTTTTGTTTATGTTTTGTGTGCTGTTGTTGTTGCTGTTGTTGTTTGTTGCTGTTGTTGGTGCTTTTTGTTTGTTTGTGTTTTGTTTGTTTGTTTGTTTGTTTGTTTTTGGCTTGTTGTTGTTATTGTTAGTTTTGTCTTTAAACATTGTTATGTCAGTTTTGCATTTGGAGGTTAGGTATATGTAGGGATATGTATGCTTTAATATGTTTATATGCTTGGGTACTTTTGTTTGAATGCATGCATGTACATGATTGTTTATGTATGTATGACCATTCAAGTTCATACACTATCTAAAACATATGCTAGTAGGTTGTGTATCAGTTTGTAATCTTATCCATCTTAATTTTTGTTCTTCACAAACTCTGATATGAATCATTTGTGGATTGATACTTACATTATACTGGGTTTTGTACATTATTTGAAAATTAAAAAAAATGTTAAAAAAAAAAATCAGTTACTAAATAGGCCTACCATGTACTGACTTTGACAATAAATTCACAAACAGATCACGGATCTGACAATCATTCAATAAATTGACTGACAACTAGTTAAAAATTCACAACCAGTCGGTAATAATCTGACAATCATTCAATCAAGTTACCCACAGTTATTGCCAGAATAAGTTAACTTTTTATTTTTATTTTTATTTATTTTTTATTTTATTTTTTACTGGCAATATGTCTAAGATCCATCTGTATTACAGTGTGATGATAAGTCAATTCATACCAGTTAAATTTACCAAATAAGTGCACAGTTGACTTATAGTGATAATAAATCTGTTCCCCTTGAATAGTAAATTATTAATTTGATACCCAAGCCGTCTGTTATAATCACAGTCACATATCTTAGTAGCTCATTTCACATACAATTAATCCTCTCTTCATTCATTCAATTTAGGTAAGTCCAACTCGGATCAATGAAACAATTTAAGATAATTACTAATATTATGACGATCAATTAAATTGAAGATGATGATTTTATATGGCCAGTAAGTCAGATCACATATAGATCTAGTATAAATCTAATAATCCAGCAATCAGTCAGTTCACACCCAGCATCTTTAAGCACAAAACAAACAGACAGACAGACAAGGAAAGACACAAGCAGACCTCCACACCATTTCAAATCAAGGGAGGGAAGCCATGATGTGACACATTCTTAGTGCAAAAAGGCTCTAGTAAATGTCATAATAACACCAACAGCAGCAGCAGCAACAACAACAATACATTTACATTTGAGGTACACTTGATCCAGAATTACCTGACAGAGGAAATCATCACAAAGTTATATATTTCTTGTTCCCATAACTAATGTAGCTGAGGACACAGGTGTTTTACAGTTCTTCCACTTAGTATTGAATTTTTCTACGAAAATGTTTTGCATTGAATGGTACTGTATTGTATTGAATCATATTATGTACTTTGGTTACAGTAGAAAAACTTTTTCTAGTGAAATTTGGGCTGGAGTATTGTTGTTGTTGCGACTGTATTTGGAAAATATGCGTCACCATGAGAGCAAGACCACCCATGATCTAGTTTTTAAAACATCCTGTCGGCATGTGTATGTGTTTCTTTATGGTCCACCAATACAGATGTAAAACTCCATATACCCTCTGCTACATCTAACACCAAACTATGTAGGCAAAACCCTGACCTTTACACAACTCTGCACCATACCCAAGGGTGCACACTGGGTATGTTCATGTTTTGGCAACCTACTCAACGCTAACATGAATTATGAATCTATAACAAGCATATTTAGTACTTTTGTATGACTGGTATATACAGGGAGAAAATGGGATAGTTCAGTGGTCACAGCACTCACTCTCCCCAAGCTAAGGTTAAGCAACGTGGAGCGTGGATATATATATATATATATATATATATATATATATATATATATATATATATATATATATATATATATATATATATATATATATATCAAGTGGACCGGTGACCTGTTTGTGCCTTGGTTTCAGTACAGTCCCCCAGTTCACCCAGCTGTAAATGGGTACCTGCCCTCTTTAGGGACAGGGAAGGTAAAGCAGCAAGGGAGAGGAGATGGGTGCCGCCCTCATCATGCTGGCCCCTAGAGAAGCTGAGGTCTCTGACTCCTCGCTCCCCAACAACCACACAGGTTATGGGACACCTTGTACACAGGCACTGGCAGGTCTGCCAGGAGAGTGTTAAAATCCACTCGTAGTGGTTGAGTTTGTTGTTAATTTAACGTTATGTATTACAGTACAAGCATCTTGCAGTGTGGCGTGGTTGATTACTGTTGTTGTTGTTGCTATTGGTGTGTGTGTGTGTGTGTGTGTGTGTGTGTGTGTGTGTGTGTGTGTGTGTGTGTGTGTGTGTGTGTGTGTGTGTGTGTGTGTGTGTTGGACTAGATTGTACTGCATTTAAAACAACGAAACATGTCTCTTTATGGTGTTTGTACTATTTTTGCCTATGAGATCAACTTACCATAATTACAGCCACACCCATTTTGTTTGTTTTTCTTTTCGTTTGCCTAGTGAACATTATGGAAGACCCCCCCCCCCCCCACACACACATCGTCTAATATCACTACTAGTGAACAGACGTTAAATACAAGCGCGCGCGCACACACACACACACACACACACACACACACACACACACACACACACACACACACACACACACACACACACACACACACACACACACACACATCCTCCCATTAAATACAAGAACGTACACACACACACACACACACACACACACACACACACACACACACACACACACACACACACTCACACACACAACCCCACCCCACCCCACCCCACCCCCCAACCCACCCACCCCAACTCAACTCTATACCTCACTAAAAACAAAAAAAAACATCAAAGCACAATAGTAGCATTTCATCTCCCACCTCCCCTCCCCCAACCACCACACCCTCTCCCCACCCCACCCCACCCCCCCTCACAACCTCCCACCTCACTCTTCCCCCACCCCTCACCACCCCCCCACCCAAACCCCATCAAGACCAAAAAAGATTAGCTGGAAGCGCTGTTGCTGCTGCTGCTGTGCACGGTAGCCGAGGCGGCGGGAGTCTTGGCTTTCTTGACGTTGCTGAGCCACTTGATGATGCGGGCGTTGCGCTCCACCAGCGTTGCTTGTTGCTGGTTCCTCTCCGTGCTCTCCGTGTCAGAGATGAGATCCTTCTCGCTGCGCGACACGGCGCTGCACAGGCTGCGAGCGTCGTAGGAATCCAAGGAACTGATGCTCTCGAAAACCGCCTCCCTACTGCCCGAGCGAGCAGCCACGTCGTTGTGGTGATGTTGCTGTTGTTGCTGTTGCTGTTGTTGGTGTTGTTGTTGTTGTTGTTGGATCTGGAGTAAGGGGTCCAGGACGTCTCGCTCCATGCCCATCTGCGTGAAGAACTTCTCCAGGCTGGCTCCGGCACTGGCGCGGCTGGTTTCTGAGGACACGTCAGAACCTGCAGCGCTGTGGTGAGAAGGCAGGTCTGAGAAAGAGCGATGGACGGGGTTGTTGTTGTTGTTGGTGTTGTTGTTGGTGTTGGTGTTGGTGTTGTTGTTGATGGAGCCGGTGGGGGACAGGCTGTTGTTGGCTGCGGCGCCGTCCCCGCCACGTCTGGGGCTGAGGGTGTGGGAGGATGATGTTGGGCATTCCGCAGATCTTCTGAGGCTGAGGAGGGGGCTGGGGTGGGGGCTGCCTCCTCCTCCCCCTCCTCCTCCCCCGGGACCCTGCACGCACAGGGTGGGGGTCAGGCAGGAGGTCCGGTTGGGGGAGGGGGAGGGGGAGGGGAGGATGACCATGGGGAGGGAGGAGGCTGAAGAGGCTTCTCCGATACCGTCCTCGTCCTCACAGCCTGCACTGCCGTCTTTGGGTGAGGCCATCTTTCTTTTTCTTTTTATGTGTGGGGGGTGATTACAGCTTTTTGTGCTGAAGATGTCAGAATGGAGTCCGAAGTGTGTGTGCAACAGATCTAATGGAGTCACAAGTCTGTGTGTGTGCAACAGGTTCAGTGGAGTCACAAGTCTGTACTGTGTGCAACAGATCCAGTGGAGTCACAAGTCTGTGTGAGTGCAACAGATCCAGTGGAGTCACAGGTCTGTGTGCAACACATCCGGTGGAGTCACAAGTCTGTGTGCAACAGAACCAGTGGGGTCACAAGTCTGAGTACAACAGATCCGGTGAAGTCACAAATCTGTGTGCAACAGATCCAGTGGAGTCACAAGTCTGTGTGCAACAGATCCAGTGGAGTCACAAGTCTGTGTGCAACAGATCCAATGCAGTCACAAGTCTGTGTGTGTGTGCAACAGATCCAGTGGAGTCACAAGTCTGTGTGCAACAGATCCAGTGGAGTCACAAGTCTGTGTGCAACAGATCCAATGCAGTCACAAGTCTGTGTGTGTGTGCAACAGATCCAGTGGAGTCACAAGTCTGTGTGCAACAGATCCAGTGGAGTCACAAGTCTGTGTGCAACAGATCCAGTGGAGTCACAAGTCTGTGTGCAACAGATCCAATGCAGTCACAAGTCTGTGTGTGTGTGTGCAACAGATCCAGTGGAGTCACAAGTCTGTGTGCAACAGATCCAGTGGCGTCACAAGTCTGTGTGCAAGATATCCAGTGGCATCACAAGTCTGTGTGCAACAGACCCAGTGGAGTCACAAGTCTATGTGCAACAGACCCAGTGGAGTCACAAGTCTGTGTGCAAGAGATCCAGTGGCGTCACAAGTCTGTGTGCAAGATATCCAGTGGCGTCACAAGTCTGTGCAAGAGATCCAGTGGCGTCACAAGTCTGTGCAAGAGACCCAGTGGAGTCACAAGTCTGTGTGCAACAGATCCAGTGGAGTCACAAGTCTGTGTGCAGCAGACCCAGTGGAGTCACAAGTCTGTGTGCAACAGACCCAGTTGAGTCACAAGTCTGTGTGCAACAGATCCAGTCCTGGAGTTTGTTGGCTGATGATGAAGATACCAGTGCTGGAATCCCTGTAGATAGAAATAAAGACAAACTGATATCAGTGGGTTGTTGTAAAGTGATGATGAAAACAGCAGTGCTACAATCACATACAACCAGCTGATAAAATCAGTGTTGTGGACAGATGATGAAAATAACAGTCCCGGAATTGTAGACAGAATTATGGACTAACAGATGTCAGCTGGGTGGAGTGGTACCCTCACGTTTCCTATGAACTTGTGAAGGACTTGCTTAGTTTCACAGGCTGTGTAGATGATGTATGTGTATGTAGCATGGACAAGCGACAAATGCGTGGGTGTAGACTTATATTTCAACCACACAGACACTTATGCAACAATCTCAGTCAGCTTGTGCTGTGAACAATAAATTTCAGGGGGTACGTTTAGCAGGTGTAGCAGTTTCTTCTGCGGCCACAACAAGATTTAAGTAGTCAATACTCCACTATAACCAGGTCCACACACAGGATTTGAAGTCTTCTTCCTGGAAGCTCAAACAGCAACTATTGCTGTCTGTTATATGAGCGAAAATGCGTTGTGTTGCCGTTAAGCACCTGACAGGTCAGGCCCAGCACAGAATTGAAGTAATTTAAGAGTTTTTTGACTGATGTAGAAATGGGTAGCCCACTGCAAATCACAAGATGTGGTTACTTGCAACTTGGTAATAAAAAAAAGAACACAAAATATTCCGTGTGTGTCTACGTATCCAGTCAATAAAGATGTAGCCTCAGTGTCTTTTTAAACACCCCCCCCAAAATACAACAACAAAAACCCCCTTCTCCAGTGGTAAGTATGTAAGACAGGAGGCAGCAGTAGGGTTATTTCCACTTCAATTGATGGTTAGCTTTAAATGCTGTACTGAGGAATTTTTATCCAATTACTACCGGACACTGAATAATATGCTAAACTCTGTGTGAAGGCTAAACCAAAATCGTTAGATCAGTGTGTGGTATTTTTCGATATCAATATTGAGAAAAAAATATCACTCAAACTCATGTGGCTCAATTCATTGGATCAATGTTGAATTTCTCAGTCTCTATTGTAATTGTTTAAAGTACTCTCTAAAATGAACGATTTGCGATGTACGCTAAACAACACAGCATCTGTAGTACATGAACAAAACAGGGCGACCTCTCACTTGGTGTGTGTTCGAGTCATCTGGTGTCCTCTCTCTCACACAGGGTGACTTCGTCTTGAAATCAGATTACTTGTTATGGAAATTGCTTGTTATGCAAATTACTTGTTATGCAAATTGCTTGTTATGCAAATATACTCACTTGCTCTACTGAATGTCACTTGGGTCACAGCATACTCACAACACCAAAGCGGCTCATGCCCAAACTGATGAATTTTAAAGCAAAAATAAATTTATCTGCAATGTAAAAATTTAAAACTTGAACGTATTAAAATAAACATTTATGTATTATTCTAGAATCAGCTTACACACACAGACACATGGCTATTTACAGTATGCCCAAATTGAAGAATTTTAAAACAAAAATGTATATATCTGCAATGTAAAAATTTTAAAGTTGAACGTATTAAAACAAAACTTTCTGTACTATCGTGGCATCAGCTTACACACACAGACACATGGGTATTTACAGAAGAAAATTCACACTACACACAAACTCAACTTCCTTCAGACCTAAAAAAAAAATCGCAACCCCACACCACTCAAAGAATGTCTGAAAGTGTAGCAGAATCCAGCGCTAAAGTCAACAGGTAGACAGAGAGCTGACACACTCATCATCAGCACAGCAGGAATTGTGTGTGAGCACGAACCAGCACACGAGGCATCCTCCCTCACCTAACGACACAGAGAATGGACATTCTATCCACACGATCCAGCGCCTTGACCGTCATATAACACCACCACGCTAAGGACAGGGGGTGGGATGGGGGTGGACTGGCATCTGTTCCTCAGCATGCTGGCACTAGGCCTAGCAGATACTGCAGGTACAGTGTCATGGAATGGCAGACTCAGACGACAGCAGAGAGAAGAGGGAGGGAGGAAGAGGGAGGGGGTGGAGTGGAGGCAAGAAGGGGAGGGAGGGTGAGGGTGAGGGTGGTGGGGGTGGTGACCAGGGAGGACACTCAACTCCCAAAATGATGGCGACGGTGGCGAATGCTGTGACACTTGCCCTGAATCGTGTGCTGCCCGCTTTCGCTGTCACCGTGTGTGTGTGTGTGTGTGTGTGTGTGTGTGTCGTCTCTCTCTCTCTCTCTCTCTCTCTCTCTCTCTCTCTCTCTCTCTCTCTCTCTCTCTCTCTCTCTCTTGTGTGTGTGTGTGTGTGTGTGTGTGTGTGTGTGTGTGTGTGTGTACACACGCACGCGCGTGTGAGCGCCCCGAAACCAAACAAGTCTGGTTTTCGTCTTGCTGCTGGTCCAGTAGCTGGTATTGATTTCTCTCTCTCTCTCTCTCTCTCTCTCTCTCCTCTCTCTCTCTCTCTCTCTCTCTCTCTCTCTCTCGCTTTCTCTCTCTCTCTCTCCGTCTCTGTCTCTCCCTATCTCTGTCTCTCTCTTTCTCTGGGCAAGTCTGCTGTTGTTACCTCCCCTGTCCGTTCCTCTTTTTACTGGTATGTCTCTTTTCGTCTCTGACTTTCCCTGTTTAAAAACCTGTTGTGGGGTGTGGGTGGGGTGTGGTGGGAGATATAGCAGAGATAAATGGGGTGAGGGTGGGGGAGAGAGGAGTTAGGGCGGGGTGGGGTGGGGGAAAGTAATTACTGTTAGGTACTGCTATAATGCTGTGGACTTTCTTCTGTCTCTGTCGGTCTTCCTGTCTGTCTCTATCTCACTCACTCTGTGTGTTTCTCTATGATTCTGTCTGTCTCTCTTCCTCTCCCTCTCTCTCTCTGACTCTGTCTGCCTGTCTCTGTCTGTCTCACTCTCTGTCCTGTCTGTCTTATCTGCCTGCCTCTCTCACCCTCTGAGTCTCTGACTGTCTGTCTCTTTCTCTCTGTCTCTCTCTCTGATTCTGTCTGCCTGTCTCTGTCTCACTCACTATCTGTCCTGTCTGTCTTCTCTGTTTCACTCACCAGCTGTGTGTGCCTCTCTCTGACTGTCTGTCTGTCTCTGTTTGTCTCACTCACTCTCTGTCTCGCCTATCTTCTCTCTCTGTCTCTCTGTGACTCTATCTGTCTGTCTGTCTCTCTTCTCTCCTTGTCCATATCCCCCCCCCACGTCTCTCTCCTCAATCGTTTCTGTCTCTGTCTCTGTGTTTATTTTTAGCACTGCCAGCATCAGGTCCTATTTCCTCCCCTCCAAACTAAAGTGACACGAGCAGCCTGCAACGATTTGATTACTCTGTTTTGATGTCTAACTGCTTGTCTGCCTGTCTGTTTGTTGTTGTTTGTTTGCCTCCTCTCTCTCTCTCTCTCCTGTCTGTTCTGTCTGTCTGTCTGTCTGTCTGTCTTGTCTGTCTGTCTGTTGTCTATTGTGGTGACTGTCCCTGCTTCTCTGTATTTGTCTTTTTTTTCTCTCTCGCTCTGTCTCAGCTTTTCCCACCGTGTCTGTCTGTCTGTCCTCTTTGTGTCTGTCTGTCTGTCCTCTTTGTGTCTGTCTGTCCTTCCTCTTGTGTCTGTCTGTCTGTCTCTCTTGCTGTCTTCCTGTCTACTTCTCCCAAAATGATCTGTCTCGAACACCTGTTACTGTTCACGTTACATATGACTTGATGTCTGTCTATCTGATCCTATTGTTGTCCTCTGTTGTCTGTCAGCTTTTACTACTGACTTTGATTGTCTGTCTCTATCTGTCTATTTGTTGTCTGTCTGTCTGTCTGTCAGCTTTTACTACTGACTTTGATTGTCTGTCTCTATCTGTCTGTCTATTTGTCTGTCTGTCTCTGTCTATCTATCAACCTTGTTTTTTGTTCTGTGTGTGGGTGTGTCTAACTATCGCTGTCCTTCCCTGTTTCAGTTTTGCCACAGAGTTTGACTGTCTGTCTGTCTGTCTGTATCATATATCTGTCTGTATGTCTGTCTCCGTATGTGTCTATCTGTCAACCTTGTCTAACTGTCAGTTAACCTTGTCTGAGGCGACTGGATGTAAAAAAAAAGCACATGGGCGCTTATTTATTATCCTCGAAATAAAAAAATTGATTAGATTTGAATCTGTCAGTCTGTCAGGATCCAGAAACGGAGGCTGAGCGAGCGGCCTCTGCAAGCAGACAGCAAGGTCAAGGTCACGGGAGTGGAGGAGTGTTGGTGTGTGTGTGTGTGTGTGTGTGTGTGTGTGTGTGTGTGTGCACGCGCGCGTGGCCTGATAGGCCGAAGCACGTACCACTGGGCAGGTCAGGTCAGCAGGACCAGTGGGCTACAGACAGACAAGACAAACAAACAAACCCAGCTCAGCAAATAAACATCAGGACGCTTTTCCTCTCATCGTACTGTATTGTATAGTAGTACCAGTGCAGTACAGCTGCAATCCTGGGATGATGTGTGCATCCACAGGTGAGGTGAGGTCTGGATTTTCTCTGTCCTGCACACACACATACAAAAACATAAATGCACATACACCCATATGCATACACGCACGCCCCCGCACAACGCACGCGCGCACGCACCACCATGCACGCACGCATGCACACACACAACGCGCACACTCACGCCGCACACACACATACACAACACAAACACACACCCCAAGCGCGCAACACACAGAACACACACAGACACACACCACACCACACACATTACAGCACATACACATTACAGAATATCGAAGTTAGAAAGCCTCATAGATAAGAACTTGTATGCTTTTATTATTGAAACGATATGGCCGTTTTAATGTTAGTATGCTTTACACTGCGCTGAAAGTCTGTTTGTGTAAACTACTCACAATTATAATCATATGGATATAAATGTCCTGTCATATGAATGGACTGCAAAACACTGACTAGATCATTATTGTTATTGTCTATCACAGACACAGACAGACAGACAAGCACACATACACACCAAGGTAGACATACAGACGACGGGCAGATAACAGGCACAGACACACAAGGCAGACAGACACACGCACATCACAGACAGAAGGACAGACAGACAGGCAGATAGACACACACACACAACCCACACACACACACACACACCACACACACATACACGCTCCTCTCCCCCCTCACCCCCACCCTGCGCACCACACTCACCCACATGCACCCACGCACACAAGCTCGAACAGTGTGTTGTTTTCTCTGGTACAAACTAGTTCATGACATAATGATATAATTATAGTCTTCCACAAACACAGCAGGAGAGACAATAATGATAGTAATGAGGATGACGACGATGATGATGATGATAATGATGATGATAGATAATGATAATAATGATGATGATGATGACGCTAATGATGATGATAATAATAATAATAGTAATTACACCACCACCATCACCACCACCAGTGATGATGATGATGATGATGATGATAATAATAATAATAATAATAATAATAATAATAATAATAATAATAATAATAATAATAATAATAATACCACCACCACCAAAACAAATAATAATAATACTGATAATAGTACCACTACTACTAGTAATATGTCGCCGACAAAAGGTGATTTTTCCGGTCAGCGCTTCGTGTCCATTCATATCCTGTCATTGCTGGCGTTGTTTACCTAGTAGATGGCTGCAGACTGCCCTAAATAGGCCTGTGCACGAGCCACCCGGAACTTCTGTCTATTGTACATTCCTTCCCCCTTCCTACTCCCCACACAAAGATATAATGCACGCACAGAGAGAGAGAGAGAGAGAGAGGAGAGAGAGAGAGAAGATGAGAGAGAGGAGAGAGAGAGAGAGAGAGAGAGGAGAGAGAGAGAGAGAGAGAATGAATAGAATGAATGAAATATAATCTTTTTTTTCAAGGGTTACAGAGTAAACATTACATACTTTTTTTCATCCGGCCCTTGCCCTGATCAGGGAATAAAGCTAAGAACCCCCCTCCCTACCCCTACATACCAGCATCACCACCAACAGAGGAGAGAGAGAGAGAGATGAGAGAGAGAGAGAGAGAGAGAGAGAGAGAGAGAGAGAGAGAGAGAGAGAGAGAGAGAGAGGAGTTTGCATGCACCACACACACACACACACACAACAACACACACACACACAACAACACACACAACTACAACACAAACACACAACATACACACAAACACACACACACACACACACACACACACACACACACACACACACACACACACACCGCGCGCGCGCGCGCGCGCGCGCACACTGTATGTTTAAAAGCAAAGGGTTGGACATCAAAGAAAGAAAGTACAGTTGTGTTGTTGTGCCTGAGAGAATAAGGGAGATAACTTCAGCAAGAGAGCTGAGAGCTAAGGGGGGGGGGGGGGGGGGGGGGGGGGGGTGGTTGTTAAGTTGGGTACGTAGTATGTAGGGTCTACTACCATGACTCATGGCAATTCTTTGCACCATGTGTTCCCTCCCTACCCGGCACACTACAGAAATACACTAGCTGTGTGTTGCTTTTTACCTGACATTTCCCTTTGCTCTGTTGCAACGGAATATTTTAACAGATTTTGAAAACAGTGCCTGACATGTTGGGTCTTCTTCTTGAGGCCAAAGTGGTCATGATTTATGAATAGTTCAAAATAGTGTTCAATCATTTAGCATTAGGACTTGATTGTTAATAAACAGCACAGAAGATTTTTATTTTGAAATACTGGCAATGGTTTAAAATATCAATTATCAATTAAGTCCTTCGGATGAGACTCTAAACCGAGGCCCCGTGTGCTAAAGCACGCAGAACATCTTGCGCACACTTTAAATCCTGTTCCGCTTTTCGTAAGAGTAGGCCACCGTGCGCCGGTGGGAACAGATGACAAGATTTACAAACTGCATACACACGGGGACTGGATGTAAAAAAGCACATGAGTGGTTATTCCATTATCCTCCATATAAAAGAATAAATAAATTAAATAAAAATACATAAATTTAATACACTTGTGATGATAAACGTGACAGCTTTGATGGGTTTCTTTCATTTCAGAGTCACGAAATTATCAGTAAAGGACACAAAAGATTCCCATTAAAAAAGACAATGGCTGATATCCTTACTCTAATCTTCTCATTGTGAACTTAGCACCTTTGATGGGTTTTGTTTTTCTATTTCAGTGTCTCAGAATCCTTGGAATTCATAACCAACACATATGCAGGCACGCAATTAGCTGTACGTAGACATATATGTAGTAGGTATTTATTTATTAAAAAAATATTCTTTTATATTGAGGATAATGGAATAAGTACTCATGTCCTTTTTTACATCCAGTATGTATGTGCTTTTTTACATCCAGTACCGTACGTATGTGAACGCGTGCGTGCATGCATACACATACGTATGCACCACAAACACACACACACACACACACACACACACACACACACACACACACACACACACACACACACACACACACACACACACACACACCCTAACTCTACCTGCCATCCAACCAATCAACCAACCAACCAGAACATTATCTGACAAAAACAAAAAGATTAAAAAGAAAGAAAAAATGACACTTTGGCATGTCATACACTGTTAACTAGTTGTTACTTTTGAAAACACAAAAAGTACACACACACACACACACACACACACACCACACACACACACACACACACACACACACACACACACTCACTCCCCCCCCCCCCCCCCACACACACGTTAAAACCCGTACCGCTTTTCAGAAGAGTAGGCTATTGTGTGCCGGTGGGAACTGATAACAATATTGACACAATGCATCATACACACGGGGACTAGATGCAACCCCCCCACATGTCTGCTTATTTATTTATCCTCGAAATAAAAGAATAAACAATTAAAAATAAATAAACAAATGATGAATACATATATAACCAGACAAACATTAGGCCTATGTATCATTGTCACGTATTACTTATGTATTATTGTCATATGTATTAGGCCTATGTATCATTAGGCCTTAGTATCATTATAAACAAACAGATAAATAAATAATTAAATGTACACAAACGTATAATACACACATAGGACTACATACGAGTTCGATTCACGTTTGAGGGATTTTTCCCCTGGAGTTAACATCAGTGCTGACTCCACTCTCCCCAAAAGTTTTTCGGATGAGACTGTAAACCGAGGCCCCGTGTGCAAGCGATGGAGAACATCTTGCGCACACGTTGAATCCTGTTCCACTTTTGGTAAGAGTAGGCCATTGTGTGCCGGCGGGAACAGATGACAAAATTGACAAAACTGCATACACACGGGGACTGGATGCAAAAAAAGCACACGATGCTTTATTCCATTAACCTCGAAATAAAAGAATAAATAATAGATAATAAATAAATAATAATAAACAAAAAAAAACAAATGTACACACACGTGTAATATACACACATGTATATACATACTCACGTCTTTCTCTCTCACACACACACTCCAAAAAGCACAGAATAGTACAAGAAAGAACACGTGTGCAGTGGCTTGCCGGCTAAGGCAGACCGTCTTTGTTGCTCTCACTGCAGCAACGAAACAAACTACAGCCCACAACACTCCAGCGGCGTAGCAGCAGCAACAGCAACATCAGCAGCAGCAGCAGCAGCAGCAGACAATCATGTACAGTTAGGCCCAGTAGGCGGCAACCTCTACTAGGCCAAAGTATCTTTGCTCTAGGCCTAGTATTGGCCTATCAGCTGAATCTGCTGTCGGAGGGCAAAGCAGCACTGTACTGTACTACTTGGCTACTGCAGCAGCAGCAACAGCAGCAGCAGCAACAGACTGGGCTAGCCTACCTTCATGTTCTCTTTAATGTGAACCGGTGTCGTGTACAAAAAATGACACTACTTACTACCTGTGGTACAATTTTTTGCGGGTTGATTTTTTTTGGGGGGGGGGGGGGGTGCGTGGGGGGTGAGAGGTGATGTTAGAATGAACACACATTATTGGTACAGGCCAGATGTGTTGTTGTCTGAACATTCGAAGAAGAAGAAGAAGAAGAAGAAGAAGAAGAGAAGAAGAAGAAGAAGAAGAAAAAAAAGAAGAAGAAGAAAGAAAGAAGGAGAGTCATATGAATACATAAGTATGAACATGTGCTTGCTCGCGTGTGCCCTCATACACGCTGGAATACATGCACATGCACACATTTTGATGGGCGATTCTTGAAGAGACTAAAATTGAAGACCACACAGACAGAGAGATAGACTGGCAGACAGACAGACACAGACAGACAGACAGACAGACAGGCAGAGAGACTGGCAGACGGACGGACAGACGGGACAGGCAGACACACACAGTGTTTAGTTTTAGGTCTACACATTTGTTTGCCTTACTCCTTGCCCAGCCAATGATTACACTGACATTGGCTAATTTCTCATCTACTTAGTCATTTTATTTGTAAATGATAATCTATCCCTTCTTAAACAAAACAACAAACAAGGAAGTAATTTTTAAAAAATCTATAGATTTGACAAACTTCTTCTTCATCGAACACTCAGAATTATGAGTGAAAATGCAATGCAC
>CM060322.1:56798493-56800993 GCA_030674155.1 Stramonita haemastoma | reverse complement strand
TGGAATCGGCACTGATGTTAACTCTGGAGGAAAAATCCTCTTGAACACAAAGTGAAACCAGCATCGATTTTCCGAACACACTGGCAGATTTGCAAGCGTATGTGCATAGGCACATATATAGAAGCAGACATTCATATTCTCTATACATGGGCCCACAAATGCATGCATACTTGCTCCCACGCATATGTACACTCGTGTACATTGACACACACACACATACACGCGCGCGCACACACACACACACACACACACACACACACACACACACACACACACACACACACACACACTCACACAAGCACCCCCTCCCATACAAATACACATACATTGATTGTGTTGTTGTTGTATGTTCCCCAGCTTAACACTCTAGAGTCACCCAGAATGTGCCCTCTGACTCACTCATCCCACCTGGGAATCCCTGTGAGATTGACATTGCACACTGAATGAGAAGTTTGCCTGTATGACTGTTTTCAAGTACCGCGCCATATAGGCAGCCATACTCCGACTTCAGAGGATTTTTTCTCCTTTATAGAGAGTGTAGGTTATGTTAAGAGCTTGTCATGGCTGAAGGCAATCTGAACACAACATTTTACAACATAACATTTTAGCGTAGGCCTTGTAAGCAATTAGCTGACATCAATAACTGACACAGCTTTTGGCCTGAACCAGGAATAACTGTTTGATATGCTTTGCTTATGCTGGCCCATTCCTTGTTGCTTTAAGTCCACCCAACAGGTACTAGTGTAGCCTAAACAAAAACTGTTTGGTACATGTCGTCTGCTGGCTCTATTTGGACTGGTGGTTATCTCCCATATCTGTTTAGAAACATCATGTCGTTTGCTTGTTCGGGTTGGGGGTGGGGGGGTGAGGGTGGGTGGGTGTTTGTTTTATTCCTTTTTTTTTTTCCAGGGGATAAATTTGAATGTTTTCCCTATTTTTCCTTTATTCTTTTCCTTTTTGTTTAAAAAAAAAAATTATTTGAAGGGGAGTTTGGGTGTTCTTTTCTTTTCCTTTTTTGTCGGACAAGTGTGACTTATTCGTTTATTTGTTTGCTTGGCTGTGGTGGCGGTGTCTATTTCTTACTTCAAAATGGTTGTCTTGAAACCATTCACACAACTCATCTGGTAAAAAAAAATTCGGCAAAAGTTTCAAAGCGTATCAGTATGTGTATACACTACTTCGGTGTCGTGTCCACTACACAGAAGTGATACTGTTTCTCATCATGGCGGGACAAGACTTAACTACGGCTTCCCTTGCTGTGTTATCGTAACGCCTGTTTTGTGTCATTTATTTAGTGAATAAAGCTGCTCCATCCACGAAGAGAAGTGAACAAGCCAGAGCATTCAAACGGCTTCGGTCATGTCTTCTGACAACATCTGGAGGGTGGAAGGGGAGTTGACTGTTGACTCTGTCAATCACTGACCACAGCAAGTCCACACACTCGAGTGGCAAAGCACATAGCTAAGTACACTGTGTCCAGGCTAAAAAAACACCCCCAACGTCCAAAAACATCCCCCCAGGGAAAAAAACCCCCAAACAACCGACATAAACGACCTTCTCAGCGTGATTCGAAAGTGTTGGGAGTGTTGAATATTCTTAAAGTATCTGTAGATATTACTGAACAGTCACAATGTTTGTATGGGTGGTGGGGTTGTTGTGTAGGTTTTGAGTGTCGCCATTTTAAAGTGTTGTCAAGGGTTTAGATTAAAATAAAAGATCTAAATGGCCACCGTATTTCTTTTGCTTTATTATTTTTTTTCAAGAACCATCATCTATCTAATACATCTGTGCCGTAAGGGCAAGTCCATGACTAACCAAAAAAAAAAAAAAATTAAAGTCTGTGGGGGCAGATCTGCCATAGAAGGTACTTCTGTTATACTACACCGGTACTTCAGTTGCAGTGTTTGAACTCCAGATCTATTGCAAACAGGGAGGGCCTGGCACCATGAGCAACACAAGAGAGGCTGTTCAATATTGATCCGGTGACTGGTAGCCAAGAGACCGATTTCTCAAAAGAATACCGGGGAGATGGAATTATATTGCATACCACTTGAAGTCACCGCAGAGTTCTGTGTGAAATTTAGGCTGCTCTCCCCCGTGTAGAGAGTGCGTCGCCATAAGAGCAGTGCCACCCATGATTTTTTTCCCTGTCTACAACTGATTTTGTTTCCCTATCAGAGTGCTTTTTATACAGAATTTTTGCCCAAAATAACTCTTGTTGCCGTGGGTTCTTTTACGTGCGCTAAATGCATGTTACACATAGGATCTCCATTTTATCGTCTCAGCACACGTTGAGCCCAGATATTTCGCTTTCTAGGCAGGTGCGTTACCTCTAGACCACTGATCCACATAAAGATTGGATAGCTAGATCTGTTCCTGAAGACACAAGGAAGCTAACTGTAGGTTTTTTTTCTTCCAAGGATAACAGAACAAGCACTTAAGTGCTTATTCATGTTTTTTTTTTACATCCAGTCACCATGTGCATGCGGTTTTCCACATT
>CM060322.1:56778493-56793493 GCA_030674155.1 Stramonita haemastoma | reverse complement strand
AGCAGATTTCTCTGTCCTAAAGGTGAAGGCATTAGGAGGATTGTGTTGTGTTGTTTTGTTGTTGCTGTGTTGTGTTGTACTATGTTGCAATGTGTAGTAATATGTATTGCTGATGAGATCTTTTGAAGTAAAACCCCTTATCTATTAAAAGGTTGGGGGTGTTAGGAATATTGGGGTTGTGTTGTTTTGTTGTTGTTGTGTTGTGTTGCACTGTTTTATATCTTGTAATAAAAATTGCTGATGAGTCCTGCAAGAAAACCCTTTACCTGTCCTAACTGTGATGTTGTGCGGCTTTGTCAATTTTGCCTTCCGTTCCCACTAGCATACAATGGCCTACTCTTCCGAAAAAGTGGATCAAGTTTTAACGTGTGCTCAAGATGTTTTGCGTGCGTTTGCATACGGGGCCTCGGTTTATTAGTCTCATCCGAAGGACTTGTGTTAGGCCTATGTTGTGTTGTGTTGTGTTGTGTTACGATGTCATGGGTTGTGCTGCATTGTGTTGGACTGTATTGTGTTAAATTGTTTTGTATTGTATTGAATTGTGTTGTATTGTATTGTTCTGCATGCTACTTTCAGTCAGCAGGTTTCTCTACCTGAAAACTGCGCTGCTCTGCCTGGAGAGACTACGTCGCCATAAGAACAGCGCAACCCATATACCTAACAAAGATTTTTCTATCTATTCATCCATTGTATTATATTGTACTGTGCTAGCTGTATTGCATTGATATTGTATTGTATTCTACTTTCATTCAAAGTTGGTTTGTCTACTAGAAATTCGAGTTGCTGTCAGAGCAGAGAATGCGTCACCACAAGAGCAGCGCCACCCATGTTTTTATTTTCCTGTCTGCATGTACATTATATCGTATTGTATTGTACTGTATGTTGTAATGTATTGTATTGTACGCATCCCCCGTGGGGTAGCCGGGGGCCTGTCAGTATAAATAGCATCCCCACTTTCTGGAAATTCTGTGCTAGGAATTCCCTCTTTTCTATCCCCCTCTTTGTTTCTTCCTTGTTACTTTTCTTCCTGTCACTCTTCTTGTCTGTTTTCTGCCATCTTGGTCCCACATGGTCCTAACATTTCCCACTATTTTTCTGTTCGCAGGTTTGACAGAAGCGGAGAAAGCCCAATACAAGAAACTGCGGAGACACAGCTACACCCCTAGCATGACCCTGCAAGAGTTCGACGTGAAGATGACGGACTTCAGACAGACCCTGACGGCCTACAGGAGACAGAGTCTGTCCGCCAACCCCCAAGACACCGTCCTTCAAGACGCAGGCATCGTCGATCTTGGAGAACACGAGTTCTGTGCCCCGCTCACCAAACACAAACACACGATGAAAGAAGCCTGGAAAAGAGCCACTACCACTTCCACCACGCCTAAGGCGACAGAAGTTTCACCACAGTTCTTACACGCAGGCTCCAAGACGAGGAATCAGTCAGAGAATTCTGCACTGAAGGACATGGCTTCTTCTGGTTGGTCTTCTAAACAGAAGCATTTTCACAGGTCGATTTCCCAACCAGGAAACGTTACACCTGAAGCTACGAGTGTCGTCTCGGCGCCATCTTCTTCCGGTAGGGCAAGGACTTCTGGTCCTCGACCAATGACGGCTCATCCTGGTTTCCCGCGGAAAAAAGTGGAAATAACGGCTCCCCGATGTCAGTCAGCTGTAGCGGGTAGAGGTCAGGGCGAGAGGAGGACAGGGATTGTGTTGTGTCCGGACTACATCGCTGCCCGCAGAATGAGTGTGGAGTCTGGATCTGGATCCTTCTCGCATTCCAGCAACACAGGGTGGCAGCATGTGTAGGCTGAGTAGGACAAATCTGATCATGACTGACGCTATGGCCGAGTGGTTAAGACCGTTCAACTTCAACCCCACGGGTCCATGAAGTCGTGGCTTCGAATCTTGGCAGCATCTGGTGAATTAAGGGTGGGGATTTTTACCGTCTCCCACGTCAACTTCAAGTCCATACCAGCTCTCTTCGTGTGTGTATATATACACATGAAGAAGATCACATATGCACGTTACAGATCCCGTAATTCATGTCAACGTTCGGTGGGTTATGGAAAGACAAAACAAAAACAAACATATCCAGCGTACATTCCCGAAGTGGGAATGCAGCTACCTTCATGGTGGGCAAAAACGGTAACATACGCAAAATCTCACCATTGGTGAACCTTGGAGTTCTAGCTGAGGAACGGAAAAAACAAATACTGTCATTTTACTGTGGCAGTAAACAAGATTCATTCCACACCAACCAAACTAGAATGCGGAGTCCCTCAAGGATCTGTTCTAGGCCCTGTTCTCTTTACTCTCTACACTGCTCCCCTGTCACATGT
This sequence comes from Stramonita haemastoma, assembly GCA_030674155.1. Classification (NCBI taxonomy): domain Eukaryota; kingdom Metazoa; phylum Mollusca; class Gastropoda; order Neogastropoda; family Muricidae; genus Stramonita; species Stramonita haemastoma. Next base: position 56,791,151 of record CM060322.1, on the reverse strand, counting down.
TATTAACCGTCATCAGATCAACCATCACTTTTATGCAGACGACTCTCAGATTCTAAGCAGTGATACACCTGAAAATCTGCCTTCTCTCTTGACAAATATGTCCAACTGCCTTCAAGATATCCAAAACTGGATGATACAGAACAAATTACAATTAAACGCAGATAAAACCGAATCCATGCTTGTAGGGACCAAACACAAACTGTCCTTTATCACAACAACTTCAATAGAACTCGGCAATACGTCAGTCCCTCTATCCAGTGCTGTAAAGTATCTAGGAGTCGTTAATGACAACACACTCTCCATGCAAAAATTCATCACCTAGACCTGTCAGTCATGCTACTATCAACTACGGCGTATTAGTGCAATTCGAAAGTACCTGTCCACTGATGCAACATCCAAACTAGTCACTTCTCTTATTCTTTCACGTCTGGACTATTGCAATTCTCTTTTGGCTGGTCTGCCAGCATCATCTATCCACTCCCTCCAACGTATACAAAACTCTGCAGCTCGACTGGTCCTCAGAAAGAAAAAATCTGAGCACATTACTCCTCTCTTGCAATCTCTCCACTGGCTGCCTGTGCCACAGAGAGTAAACTATAAGATCAGTACTCTCTGTTATAAATGTCTCCACAAAACAGCACCCTCTTACCTCTGTGAATGTCTTCACGTGTACACACCTTCTCGTTCCCTCCGCTCGGCTGCAGATACCTTATCCTTAAAGATACCTAGATTCAACCTATCTACCGTTGGCCGCCGCTCTTTCTCTATTTGTGGTCCATCAATCTGGAATGACCTCCCTCTCTCCCTTCGGCAAAAGCCTACATATGACACTTTTAAATCCAACCTCAAGACACACTTGTTTCAAACCTAAGATTTTTGCCTTCTGTTTTCATTTCCTATTTGTCCCTGCCTTCAACATTTGAAATTCCCTTCGCCCTGCCTAAATGTATAGCCTCTATAAGTGTGTGTGTGCGTGCGTGCGTGCGTGCGTGCGTGTGTGTGTGTGTGTGTGTGTGTGTGTGTGTGTGTGTGTGTGTGTGTGTGTGTGTGTGTGTGTGTGTGTGTGTGTGTGTGCGCGCGTGCTTTCGAATTTGCTAGAATTATTCATTGTCAGTGATTGCTTGTTTGTTGTGAGGGTCGAGTGCAAGCGCTTTGATTTGTTTTTACAAGATATAGCGCTATATAAATTCCATGTATTATTATTATTATTTTTGTTGTGTTTTAAGATGCGGCCAGAAACGGCCTGTGGTGTGGATGGGGTGACCAGACCCAGCATGCTTTTATCTGTGTGCCGAAGGGATCAGATCTGCATGATGACAGGATGCACAATATTGATAATTAATTATCGTCTGCAGAAAGGGGAAGGGAGGACATCTGGCTAAACTGTTGGCACTAACCATGATTTACTTCCCTTGTATTTCTCTCTCTCTCTCTCTCTCTCTCTCTCTCTCTCTCCTCTCTCTCTCTCTCTCTCTCTCTCTCTCTCCTCTCTCTCTCTCTCTCTCTCTCTGTCTGTCTGTCTTTCAGTCTCTGTGTCTGTCTTTCAGTCTCTGTGTCTGTCTGTCAGTCTCTGTGTCTGTATGTCTCGTTCTCTCTCTATCCCTCTCTATGTTAACAATCAAAGTTATCTAAATGGGTCTATTGGTTTTTCAAAATGCCGCTGCTTACTGAAATACAGTCTGAAAAAAATGTGTGTGTGTGTGTGTGTGTGTGTGTGTGTGTGTGTGTGTGTGTGCGCGCGCGCGCGCGCGCGCATGCGTGTGTGACATCAATGATCAAATGGTAAGAATGTAAAATTATGAGCACACAAGATTTTAACCTTTCAAACCAAAAGGCAAAAACAACCAAAATAAAGTCCACAAGAATTCCAAATCTGAAGTTTCTATTTACAGAAGATTGAAAACAAACTAAAATACATAGGACAACTTCAAAGCAGTTTCAACAGTCCATGATTTTATTTTCATTTCTGCCGACAACAATGATGTGAACGAGACAGAGAAAAAAATGCGTTTACACACAGAGAAAATACGTTTTATTTTCATATGCACGATGTGTCCACGATTGTACAGCTGCTTCCATCTGAATGCACAATATTACTTAAGAAAAAGCAAAAATCTTTGTCCTTGTGTATGATACTGGGGTTGAGACACCGTGATAACAAATTCATAACAATGATATATATTTTCCTCATAACAACTACGATAATGACGACGCCGACGATGATGATTGTAATGATAAAAATGTCAACAATGAGAAAATAGTGGTAACGGTGATACCAGCAACAAAAATGATCATAATAATAATGATAATATGATGGTAATGATAACAACAGTAGCAATAGTGATAGTAAATATACAAGTAATAATGATGATAAAGCATTGATTTAACAAAATGTCCAGAATTTGTAAAAAGCAAGTACTCTCCACTCCACTCCACTCTACATACACACACACACGCGCGCGCGCGCACGCACGCACGCACGCACGCACACACATACACACCATCCAACCATGGACAAATACACCATACTCACCACCATCTACACATCCTCTCATCCTATTTCTATAAACAGTCACTACCTTCTTTCCTCTTCTCCCTTACAATGCTATATATAATATTGTCTGACACAGCGTTTAAATGACTGACTGCAGTTGGCAAGACTGACACAGCAAGTTTGGATAAGATGAAGGGTAGACAGCTTGGTTCGTTAAACAAAATTTTCAATTTAAGGTAGGACGAAGCGAGGACAGTTTGGTTAGTTAAATATAGTTTTTCAAATTAGGTAGGTCGAAACGTAGACAGTTTAGTTAATTAAATAGCATTTTCTATTTAAGGTAGGATGAAGCGTAGACAGTTTTGGTTAGTTAGTTAAATAGGGGTGTATGGGGTGCTTAAGGAGAGGTGGTACCTTTGTAAACCTGGCAGTAGCATCCTTCGGGATGGACGGGAGCACTGGTCCTCACTTGGCACTCAACTCTCACTTCTGGGTCCGGGTCCTTAACCCACCCACACCCCGGTAACCGCTTCTACTGGCGGGCGAAACGTTGTGAGGGGCTGGTGCATTCTTACCCACCAGTAGGAGTCTTGGAGAGGAGATGGGCGCCACCAAGCTTCCTCAAGCCCACTGAAAGGACATGATGAGAAAAACAAAACAGAAAGACATGCCGGATCGGTCAAGGCCCGGATCCACACAGGATCGTGAAGCATGGAAAAAGATCGCTGTTGCGTCTTCTCTCATGTCCCCCCTACGTCCTTTGGGACATGGGACTGAGTGAGTGAGTGAGTTAAATAGCATTTTCTAATTAAGGTAGGATGAAGCGTAGACAGTTTTGGTTAGTTAGTTAAATAGCATTTTCTATTTCAACCAAGTTCTCTTCTGTCGACCTGGGTAAGCAGAACTCATAATTTAATATTGTTTAGTATTAATTAATTAATTAATTAATTAATTAATTAATTAATCTATTCATATATTTCAAGGATAACGGAATAAACACTCATGTGCATTTTTTTTAAACATCCAGTCCCTGTGTGTATGCGGTTTTGTAAATATTGTCATCCGTTCACACCGGCACACAATGGCCTACTCTTTCGAAAGGCGGAACAGGTTTTAACACGTGCGCAAAATGTTCTGCGTGCGTCCATACATGGGACCTTGGTTTATACTGTCATTCGAAGGACGTCCGGAAGAATGGAGTCTGCACTGATGTTAACTCCAGGGGAAAAATCCCTTTGAACGGGCGTCTCGGTAGTGGTTCGAATCTGGGCTTGAACCCAGACTGTCAGATAACAAGCGCCACGCACGACACTCTAACCACCGGGCTATCCCGAACACAATAATATGGGTAAGACGAACTCCTTTTCGTACACAATCTGATGAAGAACAACTCATTTGAATACGCACTTACGTGAAAATCAAATGTGATAAATCTTTTTTCAGCACGCAAAACAAGATGTTATTACTTACAAAAATGAAAACAGGGCTTACAAAATAAATGCAGTGAAACATGAAATGTTGTTTTGTCTATCAGTCATCCTAATAAATATGCATTCTAGAGACACACAATTTATATCTGATAGTACAACATATTGGGCAAGCTAAATAAAGTAGACTTTGTCTATTTTGTTCCCACCCCTATGAAAAAAGAAAGAAAAGAAAAAAATACTTTGTACTAATTTTAGGGGACGGGATAGCTCAGTGATCAGAGCACTCATTTTCCCAAGCTAAGGTTAAGCAGCATCGAGCGTGGTTACCAAGTGGATGGGTGACCTTTTGTGCGCCTTGGCTTCAGTACAATCTCCCAGTTCACCCAGCTGTAAATGGGTACCTGACCTCTTTAGGGTCAGGGAAGGTAAAGCAGCAAGGGAGAGGAGATGCGCACCGCCCTCAATATGCTGGCCCATGGAGAAGCTGAGGTCTCTAACATCTCGTTCCCCTACGACCACATAGGTTATGGGACACCTTTACCTTTTTACCGTTAGTGTTATTATCTTGTTCAACGCCTGGTACAAACAAAAAAGACCAACTGATGGATGACTGGAGTCTTCGATCACAACCTGTGATATAGCTGCCATTCTGAAAGCTTGTCAAGACTAGGGACTATCCCAATGGGGTTCACAGCTGACTTGTTCTGTCAAGGACAGGGTTTTTGAAAAAAGAAGTCACCCGGAAGATCACATAGGAACACATCACACACATTTTTTGTTACAAACACAGCAAAAAGTCCGCATTAAATTTTTGGCTTATTGTGTCACAGCTAAAAAACAACAAAACTAACAAAAATCACACCAAAGAACCACACATGTCATGATTGACGGAATGTGCCACATAAACTTAGGTCCCAGCAGAGTTCTCTGTGTGAAATTCGAGCTGCTCTCCACGGGAGGTAGCACGCGTCGCCGCAAGAGCAGCGCCACCCATTCTTTTCTTTTCCTGTCTGTATGTGTATTGTGTGTCCGTAGGGCGTACTATCTTTGGGGTGACTTTTTGTTCTAAAGAATATTGCCAGGGACAACTCTCTTGTTACCGTGGGTTCTTTCACGTGAGCTAAATGCATGTTACAGACGGGACCTCAGTTTATTGCCATGGGTTCCTTATCGTGCACTAAATGTATGTTACACAAGGGACCAGGGTTTTATCGTCTCATCCACAAAAAAGCAAGTTGTTATCTTGCGTGTCAAAAATGTCACTGAGTGTACATATACAAAACGTCATTGAGCTCGTCGACAACACATCTGATGATGTCATAAATGACCTCGAACATGCCAAGGACCTCACTGAGCAGTCATGTCAGTGTCACTGTGCGCATTATATTCCAAACGAAGTTGATCACGTGGAGGTCATTACTGATGGTGCGCAGCTGTCAGTTTCCCCCACTTTCAGCCACTCTCAGGAACGTCATTAAATGAGTTCTTTAATCAATGTCAATGTCATACGCCACTGAATACATCGATGAACCTGCCTACGTCATGGAATGCGTTAATGAACACATAACGTCAACGTCCATAAACATGCACAAGAACGTCACCGAATCCATAATGAACACGTCAAAAACAATGGAATGACGTCAATGAAAGCATCAAGAACGTCACTGAATACATTTGATGGGCACGTCAACGTCGCTGAATATTTCAGAACACAGAAAAAAATGTCCATGAATGCATTGATGAACACATCAACGTCACTGGATGTAAATGAACACGCCCCCCCCCCAACCCTCCCCAAAAAGTCACTGATATCGTTTCAGCACAAACCGAAGTTAATGAATGATAACCACATTGGAAAAACTAGACACCCCTAATTAAGTAGACATGGCTGACAACAGAATTTCGCTGTACATAGTGAATATTGTCATATGTGGCCTACATCTGAGAAGGAATGTTTGTAAACAGGGTACACTTGTGTCAGTGAGCAAATTGAACTGCTGAAACAACTGGGTGTAGGCTAGCAGATCATGATGATGCCATTGAACACAGAAGTCGATGCTGAAGAAAGGGTCAGTAGTGCCAAAGATCGCCACCATCCACACGATGTACTACAGTTATCATAATTATGTTCCCTATCATCATCATGGAGTACATGAAACCAACTCCCCCCCAAAAAACAACAACAACAACAACAACCCAAAACAAATACCCCCCAAAACAAACAAACAACCCCCTCAACCCCCCCCCCAACAAAAAACAAAATCAAAAACAAAAAGCCCAACAGATACAATGGTAAAGATCACCACTAGATTTAATTTTAGTTATGGAAAAAAATATACCGTAATCATCAATTTACATGTTAACAATTATTGTACACATCTTTTACACGTCATTATCACCATCATAGTACTCATCAAATAGCTACATGTAATAAACACAGTTACATTATGATCGACACAGCGCGAGTGATATCACTGTCTTTCACCATATCCACCTTATCTCAAAGCAAAATTATCATCACAAACACACGAGAGAAAATTGACAATTGTTGGATCGCCTGTTGAACAGGAGCAAGTCCTGCTCACTGCAGAGCATGTTCTGGGCAGCGGTAAGGTTCACATCACTACGACCCCCCAGTGGGGATACCAGGGGAGTCTGTCAGTATGAATAACACTCCCACCTTTCTGGAAATCCTGTGCCAGGAATTGCCTCTTTTCTATCCCTCTCTTCATTTCCGCCTTGTTCTTTTTCTTCCTGTCACTTCCTTCTGGTCTATTTTCTGCCTTCTTGGTACATTCCCCTGCCCCTTTTTTCCACCCCAGAAAGACATAAAAGGTAACACTTCTCTCCCCATACCGAAGTTCATCACTGGAAGCAGTGACCAGACTTGACTCATCCCTGATCGCCACGATACTGAATCACCACACTTCTTAGTCACCAAACCACACTCTCCATATGTCAAGGCTCACCAACAGCCACTGAACTGAGCTTTTAACTCCTATCACTGATCACCACGATACTCAATTACCACATTCCTTACTCACCATATAACACTCTCCATGTGTCAAAACTCAACCACAGCCACTGAACTTGGCTTGACTCCTATCACTCATTACCACGATACTAAATCACCACAATACTAGTTCACCACACTCCTTACTCCACCATATCCATACTCTCCATAATTAAGTCAAAGCTCAACCAACGACCACCGAACTGAACTTTTAACTCCTATCACCAAGCAGGTCAGGAAAGCTCACCACCACTGAGCCAGCACTCCTAGCCCCCCACCTAAAGACTCAAGGCGCCAGCTTGTACAGCTCCATCACCTCAGGGCTGCTACAACTGTAAGAGGTCGGGGACCGCGTCATGTCATTCTCACTCCCCACCATCTCCCCACGCTCGTACAGCGACAGCGCCGTAGCGGACGTGACCATGCCTCGGCCGTTGGAAGGCGGCGGCCCGTGATAACGGGCAGAGGAGTGACGCGTGCTGGTAGCGGACAGGCTGTAGCGGTAGGCCCTGACGAAAGCCTTGCCCCGCAGACAGGCGCAGATGGCCAGCTTGAAGCTCTGGCGAAAGTTGTGCGAGAAGAAGGCGTAGACGACGGGGTTGAGGCAGGAGTTGAAGTAGGAGAGGAGGAAGAAGGCCTGCCGCATGGGCTTGAGGTAGCCGTAGTTCAGCTGCTGCAGGTGGCCCCACGCCGTCAGCACGTTGTTGGTCAGGATGGGCGCCCAGCACAGCACGAACAGCAGCAACACCGTCACCAGCATCCCCACCACCTGACACCACCACAACAACCACCACCATCGTCATCACAAGGTTGAGTTTGACTGGCTTGAAAGGCAAGGCAAGGTAGGGTAGGGGCAGGGAAAGGAAGGTTAGGGGCAGGGAAAGGAAGGTTAAGGGCAGGGAAAGGAAGGTTAGGGGCAGGGAAAGGAAGATTAGGGGCAGGGAAAGGAAGGTTAGGGGCAGGGAAAGGAAGATTAGGGGCAGGGAAAGGAAGATTAGGGGCAGGGAAAGGAAGGTTAGGGGCAGGGAAAGGAAGGTTAGGGGCAGGGAAAGGAAGGTTAGGGGCAGGGAAAGGAAGGTTAGGGGCAGGGAAAGGAAGGTTAGGGGCAGGGAAAGGAAGGTTAGGGGCAGGGAAAGGAAGGTTAGGGGCAGGGAAAGGAAGGTTAGGGGCAGGAAAGGAAGGTTAGGGCAGGGAAAGAAGGGTTGGGAGGCAAGGCAAGTATTGCAAGCAGGCAAACAGTAGGCGAGGCAATGCAAAGCAAAGCAAAGAAAAGCATGCAAGAAGGCAAGGCAGGCAAGACAAAGTGTGGCAAGGCAAGGCAAGGTATGGCAAAGCAAAGCAGGGCAAGGCAGAGTGTATTTCAATATCACAACAAAAGTAATAAAACAACGAAAGTTTAAGATGAAAACAACTGGGGTCTGAATATGACCAACAGTAAGGTTCTTTTCGACCCCTTCCCCATCTCCATTGCTTTAGACACCAAGAAAATGGGCTGAGTGATAGTCTTTCGGATGAGACAAAACATCACGGTTTTAGGTGCATGATACATTTAGCACACGTACAACAGTCCATGTTAAAAATGGTTCATATCTTTGGTAAAATTCTGCGCTGAAAAGGCTGTTATATTAACCAAATTTTTAAATAAATAGGTAAAAGAAAAAAAAAGAAGGTAGCACTGCATTGTAGTTGTCCTCTTTCGTGGGGCAACTGCTCTTATTTCACATTGAAAAAATCAGTTGTGGACAATATTACAGAATGGAACAGAATACAAAGGTACGAAGCAAATAAATGTAATATAATACAATATGTTACAAATACAAAAAAGCCCCAAGAGAACCTCTCCTTAGAAAAAAAATCTCACCTTCATCAAAAAGGGAATCTCTTTTAGAAAAGGAAGCTCCCCCTCTTTCAACTCCGATCCCCAAATAGAATTAGTGTTGCTTTGTCTATGTCTAGGGGACGGGATAGCTCAATGGTCAGAGCGCTCGCTTTTCCCCAGCCAAGGTAAAGCAGCATCGAGCGTAGTTACCAAGTGGATGGGTGACCGTTTGCGCGCATTGGTTTCAGTACAGTCCCCCAGTTCACCCAGCTGCAAATGGGTACCTGCCCTCTTTAGGGTCAAGGAAGTTAAAGCAGCGAGGGAGAGGAGATGGGCGCCGCCCTTAATTTGATGGCCTCTAGAGAAGCTACCTCTGACATCTCGTTCCCCTACGACCACACAGGTGATGGGACACCTTTACCTTTTACATTAACTTTTTAAATCAAAGCAACAAAATTAACCAGTCTTGAAAAGATCACTGCTTTTTTTTCTCTCCAGGGAATCGGGATGTTGTTGTGCGTTCCCCAGCTTAACACTCGGGGGGTCACCCAGAATGTGCGTGCACTCTGACTCACTCATCCCACCTGGGAATCACTGTGAGTCTGAAATTGCTCACAGGCTGAGAAGTTTGCGTGTATGACTGTTTTTAAGTACCTCGCCATATAGGCAGCCACACTCCAACTTCAGAGGATTGTTTTTCCTTTAAAGAGAGCGCATGTTAAGAGCTTGTCATGCTGAAGGCAGTCTCAACACAGCATTTTACAACATAACAACATTTTAGTGTAGGCCTTGGCAATTAGCTGACAAGAAATAACTGACACAGCTTTTGGCTTGCGTCAAGGGAATAGGGATATGGGTGGGAACCATTCCAAACCGTCAAAGTGATTTGAATACTTATTTCACCCACAAATATTGAGCAATCAACAGAATGTCATCATTTCGGTGTTTTGGCGGGTGCTCAACTGACCTGTCTCCTCGTTTCCTTTTCTTCCACCAGTTGTTTCCCGTGGCGGAAGTGACGTGTACGCATGTGACCTTCTGTGTTGCTTAGCAACAGTCTCTGGCCGCCGTTTTCCGCCTGGCGAGTGACAGAGCGGTTGTGACGACTGAAGTCTGCAGAGGGTGCTATAACTCGTCTGAAATCAGTATGGAAATTTATCACAATGATTAATATGGCTGTAATACTCTATGTGTGTGTGTGTGTGTGTGTGTGTGTGTGTGTGTGTGTGTGTGTGTGTGTGTGTGTGTGTGTGTGGTGTGCGTGTGCGTGTGTGTGTGTGTTACTGTGTGAGTGAGTGAGTGAGTGTGTGTGTTTATTTATTTATTTATTTGTTTATTTATTCTTTTATATCGAGGATAACAGAATAAGCACTCATGTGCTTTTTTTTTTTTACATCCAGTCCCCGTGTGTATGCAGTTTTGTAAATATTGTCATCTGTTCCCACACATAATGGCCTACTCTTACGAAAAGCGGAAAAGGATTTAACATGTGCACAAGATGTTCTGTGTGCGTTCGCACACGGGGCCTCGGTTTATAGTCTCATCCGGGGGACTTTTCGGGAGACCGCATGTGTGCGTGCGTGCGTGCGAGCGTGCGAGCGCGCGCGCGCACACACACACACACACACACACACACGCACACACACACACACACATCTCTATCCTGCACTCTACGTATTTTTCTTTACAAGTTGCAGAACTGAACTTCAAATAAAAACGTTCTTATTTTAATCTGGAATCAAATTTTGGACGTCTTTGTCCTTTAGACTAAAACATTCATGATTAAATCTTTTTTATTTTTTATTTTTTTTAAACTGTAATGTCAATAGCCTGAATTCATCTGTCTGTCTGTCTGTCTGTCTGTCTGCCTGCATGCCTGTTTGTCTTGCTCTTCCCATCCGTTATACTTAAGAATTATAGTCTTTTTATCATTTATTCATTCTCTTATTCATTCTTTTATTTCGAGGATAATGGAATAAACACTCATGTGCTCTTTTACATCCAGTCCTCGTGTGTATGCAATTTTCTCCATTTTGTCACCCGTTCATGTGGTGTGTGTGTGTGTGTGTGTGTGTGTGTGTGTGTGTGTGTGTGTGTGTGTGTGTGTGTGTGTGTGTATGTGTTTGTGTGCGCGCGCGCGCGCGCGTGCGTGCGTGTGTGTGTGTGTGCGCGCGCGTGTGTGCGTGCGTGCGTGCGTGCGTTAGTAGTTCTTCAGTTTAACGTCCTTCCACAAAGTAAGGATATCAGACGTGTACGCGCGCGTGTGTCTGAGTGTGTGTGTATGTTAGTGGTGGTGGTGGGGGGGGGAGTGGCGTGGTGTGGTGTGGTGCGGTGTGGTGTGTGTGTGTGTGTGTGTGTGGAGAGAGAGAGAGAGAGAGAGAGAGAGAGAGAGAGAGAGAGAGAGAGAGAGAGAGAGAGAGAGAGAGAGAGAGAGAGAGAGAGAGAGAGAGAGAGAGAGAATATATTTCACTCTTTTATATCGAGGATAACAGAATTAGCACTCATGTGCTTTTTTCACATCTAGTCCCTGTATGTATGCGGTTCTGTCAAATTTTGTCACCCATTCCCACAGGCACACAATGGCGCCTACTCCTCCAAAATGCGGAACAGGTTTTAACGTGTGCGTAAGTTTTTCTGCGTGCGTTGGCACACAGGACCTGGGTTTATAGTCTCATCCAAAGGAATGAACGTACTTGCAAGTCTATGTTTGAAGTTGACTCAGGGGATAGAAGGAAATCTCCTTAATACACCAGCTTGGGACAAAGCAAGTTTTTGTTCAAATCGATCCAATTATTTAGGAATTTTCTGTGTCCTATAGAAAGGGAAAAGTTCACAAGATTAACGCCCCAAACTGGTAAAATGTCAATCGAAACAGCTTAAAAAAGATCTCCCTAAAACTTGATCTGTTTTGCATAACATTCATGCACGCCATTCAAGCTCTGTTGCATTTCTGTTTACAAACCTGCTGCTCATTTTTGCAATCTTTTGCAATACATTTTTGTTTTGTTTTATTTGTGATATTCAAATTTCCATATCAACAAGCGAGGAAGAAAGGAACATCAGATTTGATAATACAATGGTAATAGCAACGCTTGTGAAAGACTTCAATTTATCCGAAGATCTTTCTTTTTTTTTTTTTATATCTATAGGAAACATGCATGGCTGGAATACTCTTTTTTCACAGGAATGTTTTCTTCCAAGTTGTAAAATGTGCACACGCACGCGCATGCGAATGTGTGTGTATGCATGCACGTGTGTGTATTCGTATTTGTGAAAGCGTCCATAATCACACTGGTACACGTATGCAAGCATATAGTACATAGCATCCCTAAAGTCCAAGAACTAAAAAGAAGTTCTTAATATTAAAAATAATAACATTTCCGTTGAGACCTCCATCCCAACCCCTTTCATGTTAAAGAAAAAAGCCTCTGGCGTTAACAAAGTCTTTCGCCTTTTACATCTACGAGTCCTACCTAATTTGGAATCCCCAAATTGGTTGACCCATTTCTCCTATGAGCGAAGAGTTCAGTGATGTTTGTGAAGATTTGGGTGATGAGGCAACGCCCAGGGGCCAGTTGCGGTAATTGCTACTTCAGAGACGTCTTGTTACCGCCGACACCACCAAATGTTGCCCCCGTGGCCCCAAAGTCGTGATCTTTTGAATGAAAGCTACACAAACAGTGACTGGTCTGCTCTGGTTTCTGATGGGGGTAAAGTTTTGAGATGGTGACTGGATAGTCTATGCTTGGAGATGATTACAAAAAACACACAAAAATATTTTGTTTGAGATCATATTTCTTGTATTTTATATAAAAAGTAGGTCATTTAAAAATTTTATATTCTTTCGTGCAGTAACGATCTTTGTATGAACTATTTTTTGTGTGTGATTATATTTGGGCAAA
>CM060322.1:56768493-56770993 GCA_030674155.1 Stramonita haemastoma | reverse complement strand
AACTTTTAGAAACCCTATATAGCGCTTGAATTGCAATGAGAAAAAGGAAAGGGAAAAAAGGAAAAAAAATGAGAAAGAAGAGGAAAAAGAGAAAGGAAAAGATAAAAGGAAGGAAACATAGAATGAGGAAGCAGAATTAAGAAGAAAAGGAAAAAAAGAAGACGGAAAGAAGAAAGGAAAGAAAAAAAGGAAAGAAGAAGAATGCAAAGAGAAGAAGAATGCAAAGAAGAATGCAAAGAAGAAGAAGCAAAGAAGAGAAGGAGGAGGAGAGAGAGAGAAGGAAGAGGAGGAGGAGCAAGGAGGAGGAGGAGGAGGAGGAGGAACAAAAAACAAAAAGAAAAAAAAAGAAAGAAAAGAAGGGAAAAAAACCTAAGCAAGTTTCCGGCAACTAAAATTGTCTTCACATGTGTCAAAAATCCTCGGGTTTTTACTGAATAAAAACCACCACCACTACCACCACAACCATCACAATAAACAACAACAACAACAACTACAAACAGTAAGTCGATACTCGCCTACAGACACTTTCGTGTTCCTAACATTTTTGGCTGTTGAACAATGCTGTAACATTTGCTTCTCACATCAGTGGCGTTAGTTTGCTCGTTTGCTTTTAGAAGCCAGGGGTTGACTTACCTATGTTGCCATTTTTTTCTCCACTGTATAAATTAGCTTCGTTGTTAAAACGCTGTTTTTTCGTTACGTTTAGCGTTCCAAACTGGAAGAAATACGAATAGGAAGAAATACAAGTACCCCCCTCCCCCCATGCGTGTATGTGTGTGTATATTTGCACGCGTATTGGTATTCGAATACGTGCCGATACGCGTGCAAACATGCACACATATACAAAGACAGGGAGAGCAAGCCATTGTGTGCCGGTGGAACGGATGACAAAATTTACAAAACTGCATACACACGGGGACTGGATGTAAAAAAGCACATAGTGTTTATTCCATATTCCTCGAAATAAAAGAAATTCAAAAAAATAAACACGCACACATGCATGTGCATGAGGAATAGCCCACTTGTATTTCTTCCGGTTTGTATCTCTTTCAGAAATGTGTGTTTGCATAGGTGTCTATGAGCACCCTAGTGTGTGTTTCCATAAGCGCCTATAATAACCCTTGTGTGCTTTGGTTTCATTCATTGTCGTGCACTCCATTCATAGTGAGAAAGGGGCCGGATAGCCTAGTGGTTAGAGCGCTGAGCTCAGGATATGACGGTCCTGGGTTCGAGCCACCACCAAGACGCCCGTTCGACTTCCCCTAGAGTTAACATCAGAACTGACTCTGCTCTTCTCAACGTCACTGAGATGAGGCTATACACTCCTCGCGGCCCTGTATGCAAACGCATGCAGAACATTTTGCGCGTAGTGTACTGTCTTTCGGAAGAAAAGTCCATTGCGTTCCAGTAAGAACGAATGCCCCCCCCCCTCCCCCCTAACCAAGAAAGGAAAAAGCTGCATGCGCACTGGTGTCGAAGACGAAATGCGACTACCTTAACGGTGGGCAAACGATGGCAGTGGCAAACTCTCACCATTGGTGAACCTCGGAGCTTAAGCCTCGAAACGAAAAACAAAAATAATGGAAAGATGGATATGTATGTATATCTATGCATGTGTGCGTGCGCGCGCGCGTTTTGTGTTTTGTGTTCGTATGTGTATGCATGCTGTTTGTGTGCACAGGCCCACATGTTCGCCCGGGGTATATTTTAGTCTGATTTATTGTAAGCCTAAGCAAAGCTCTGTCGGTTTACTGAGGACAGGTGCCTGCTTAGTTTATGAGACAAAGAACACATTATTTTTTTCAACTCCAGATCTTGCCCATGACGGGGGAGGGGGAGGGGAAGGGGGCAGCTGTGGGGTGGGAAGAGTCTACAACGCATTAAATTTGTAGATCTCCTACACTACTTTTAATCCATTCCTGTAATGCTGATGTTTACGGGAGGCTGACGATCTGCGTAGGTGAAAAGCATGAAATACGAGTTGAGAGTTAAGGATTAAAAAGGAAGATGTACTTAAACATTATATGTATGTATGTATGTATGTATGTATGTATGTATGTATGTATGTATGTATGTATGTATGTATTTATGTATTTATGTATATTATATTATTATATATATATATATAATATATATATATATATATATATATATATATATATAATATATATATAAAGAGGTTGTGCCTTAAGCGCCTGGGCTTTATCACTGTTCTTGATTAAACCATTGACACTGGGGGCAATAACAAAGTGAGAGGTTGTATGATCAGTGGCTTTCCCACTCATGGAATTCCACTTCACAGCTTAGTCTTTAGTGATGGACTATGACTCTCTGACTAGGAGGCTTGACTTGCACAATCTTGTGTGCAGCAGCCCAGGGGGCTAGTTGGTCTTTGGAGAACATCTCCAACGCTGAATGTCCTTTATGCCCTCTTGGCCGAGAGAGTGGAGGTGTGCTGTGGGCAAGGCATCTCCACTGTAATCAAAATCTGCCCAGTTTC
>CM060322.1:56750993-56755993 GCA_030674155.1 Stramonita haemastoma | reverse complement strand
TGAAATTCGGGCTGCTCTCCCCTGGGAGAGCGTGTCGCCACAAGTGCAGCGCCTACCAATTTTTTTCTTTTTCTTGTCTGCAATTGGATTTGTTTTCCCTATTAGAGTGGCTTTTTTTTCTACAGAATTTTGCCAGGGACAACCCTCTTGTTTCTGTGGGTTCTTTTACATGCGCTAAAGAATGATGCGTAACACACGGGGCCTCGGGTTTATCGTCTCATCCGAAAGACTAGCGCCCAGATCACCACTCATGATCTAATGGATGAGGGAAAAGTTTTGGGTCCAAACGGGATACAAACCACTGCACACCCCACCCGGACTTTTGGCTTTCTAGACAGGCGCGTTACCTGTAGACCACTGATCCATGAAGGAGAAGAGAAAGAAGATTCTGTAATGAATGAAATCAGATATCTGTTTTTTTATTTAAATGTCTCACCCAGCATGTTTTGATATGACAAAACATGCTCAGAACATATGACCAAGACAGATAATCATAAACATATATCACCAACATGTAAGGATAATATAATCAGAATAAGCACTCGTGTGTCTACAGACTATGCATGTTAAGATCCTAATTACGAATGATCAGATTCCATCAGAAAATGATTGTGTAGACTCTCTCTCTCTCTCTCCTCTCTCTCTCTCTCTCTCTCTCTCTCTCTCCCTCTCTCTCTCTTCTCTCTCTCTCTCTCTCTCCCTCTCTCCTCTTTCTCTCTTCTCCCCCCCCCTCTCTCTCTCTCTCCTCCCTCCCTTTACTCTCTCGCGAGTGCGCATTCCCTCTCTTTTTATCTATCTGCCTGTCTCCCCCTTCTCCCTCTCTCTCTTTCTCTCTCTCTCTGCATCTGTCTCTCTCTCTGTATAAGTCTGTCTCTCTCTGTGCGTGCGTGTATGTGTGGGCGCACACGCGTGTGTGTGTGTGTAAGTGTGCGCGACACTAACCCACACGCAGACATACACGCACATACTCACATAAAAAGATCAATCATAACAGCTTCAACTAACTCAGTCAAGTATTCACGAAAACTACAAGCAGCACCAACAAAACAATTTCATACCTATCTCCCTTCATCATCACTAACCCCCCATCCTCAACCAAACTTTGCCAGCACAACGTCTTCCCTACACTTTCACCATGACAGCAGCGGCAGCAGCGGCAGCAGAGGGAGAAATCCCAGTACACTAACTCAGCTTTAACCCTGACAGGCCCTCAATCCCTCCACAGACGGTGGACACAGGGAGCAGTTACGTGCTTGGGGGTCAGCTCAGAACACCAGACTATGGTGTCCCCAGTCCCTTAGGGGCCCCACATGTCGTTAAGTCATTCGGGATATCGATATACAGAGATGAGTACTGGGGTGTCATCAGCCAGCCGGTGCATGTCAACGTTTTGAAGATACAGGAAATCGTTTTCTGTACCTTCAAGATAGACAAAGGAAGACAGAGACAGAGAGAAAAAGGGGATAGCGACAGGGATGGACAAAGAAGACAGAAGGACAGATACAGGAGACAGAGATGGATAGAGAAAAGACAGAAACAGAGATCTATAATAAAGGAGATAGAGGCACAGATGGATAGAGAAAAGACAGAAACAGAGATAGGTAAAAGGAGACAGAGATTGATGAGAAAAGACGAAATAGACTTTATAGAGGAGACAGAGACAGAGATGGATAGAGAAAAGACAGAAACAGAGATCTATTGAGGAGACAGAGACAGAGATGGATAGAGAAAAGGCAGAAACAGAGATCTATAGATAAAAGGAGACAGATAATTATGGACAAACAACACACACACACACACACACACACTGAAATGAAATGAATGCTTAGGACACACACATTCCAGACTTACTCTGCCACAATCCAGACTATTTTGTTCATGACTGCCAGAAGGGGAGACAACTGGTGCAGAGATCACCAGCACAACATCCCTACCATCAGCAGAACATCTTGCGCACACGTTAAATCTCGTTCCCCTTTTCGGAAGAGTAGGCCACTCTGTGTCGGTGGGAATGGATGACAAACGACAAAACTGCATACACTCGGGGACTGGATGTAAAAAAGCACGTTAGTGCTTATTCCATTATCCTCGAAAATAAGAAATCAACCAACCAACAATCAATCAACCGATCAACCAATCGATCAATCAATCAACCAACCAATCAATAATCAATCAATCAACCAATCAATCGATCAACCAACCAACCAACCAATAATCAATCAATCAACCAATCAACCCATCGATCGATCGATCAACCAATCAATCAATCAATCAATCAATCAATCAAAATGCTCTCGGATAAACCATACCACACTCCAGGCCCTCCGCCATGACTGCCAGAAGGGGGAGACAACTGGTGCAGAGGTCACCGGCACAACATCCCTACCATCCCACGGGACGAACAGACCAGTGCCAGAGAGCGGGGAGGGCAAAGAGTTCCAAACAACATGACAAGCAGGGGAGAAAAGTCCTCTTAAAAGTACCCTACTCTTGAATGATATCAAAGAATGAGATCTGTCGTCATTTAAGAGATTCACGATAAATGGATGATGTGGGAAATATTCCAAATTTTGCATTTGCTAGTTAGGTGAGGTAATATTAATCCTTTTGTAAAAAAAGAAGTGGTTTTTATGTAGTTTTTTTCTATCGTTCATGCAAGATTACTTAAAGGGAAATGTAAGGCTTTATACGATTGTCTCCCCCCCCCCCCCCACAAGATTGAAGATTTAATTCCTTTCACCTCTTTTGGGGCATGGAGGATAACAAACGAGTTCAACACACACACACACACACACACACACACACACACACACACACACACACACACACACACACACACACACACACACACACACACACACACACACACACGCACGAAAGCACTATGATTCACATTCACACCACACACACACACACACACACACAAACACACACACACACACACACACACACACATACAACAACACACACACAACACACATACACACACACTTTATTAAAAAAACACCCAATCCAATCCAGACTTATTCCAGAACCAATCTTTATTTTCTCCCCGTTTCTTGCCTAGAGCCCCGAGGTTCATCAGAAGTAAGATTTTTGCATATGAGACCGTATTTGCCCACCATGAAGGTAGCGGAATTCTGACTTTGAGATGGACCATTATAACAACACGTACTTGTTTCTTGAAGTATTGCACTGAATTGGTATTTTGCAGCAACACTGGAAATGTTTTCAGTACATATGGGCTTGGATACTCTAAACTGGATTCATAATTATCAATAAAAGCGTAGGTTGGGGAGAGATAATTTCTAACAGGTTAATGAATGTGTGAAATTGCTAAATAAAGAAGGAATAGGGTCATGTATGTCACACACGTTGCGGTTTTCCAGCAAAGCAGTGAGTGTTCTGCTTCGATCCTGATGGTTGGCTGGGGCGTTGATACCAGGAACGGAATGACAGAACTGTTGGTATTCATCATGCTTTAAGCTGTAGAAAGTAGCACAGCAGATTTCTAATCCAAGCTTTAATAATCAACGAGGTGACATTCCTGATATGGCCTCTATGGTCGGCGGTGATATAAACACTATGATTGAATTAAATACGTCACGTGTCGTGTTGACATTTCAAACATCGATGCAGTGTTATTGTACCTAAGTTGATCTTGTAGGGTTAAAATGTTCAGGTTTCTTTTCGTTTTTGTTCAGGATGTGATAGGCAGGTCAGGTGGAATGAGCTTTGCCGCTCTTCCATGGTGAGAATTAAATGTCTTTTGTGGAAGTCGCAGCACCCTTCCAATATTAATGATGCGTGATTATATAAAGAGATATATGCAACTGAAAAAATCAAATAAAATATATATATATATACAACACAGAGAGATTTATTTATTATATTATATATTATTTCTTATCTATTTATCTTTCTCTTTTCATTTTATTTCTTCTTTTATTTCGAGGATATTGGAAAAAAGCACTCATCCCACATGTGCCTTTTTACATCCAGTCCCCATACGTATGCAGTTTTTCAAATTTTGTCATCCGTTCCCTTAATACGGGTTAATAGGTAGTCGCTTGAACCCGGCCGTTGGATCACGATGCAACACTCTAACTATCGGGATATCCAGTATCTCTCACTATAATAAAATATTTTACACACATACAGAGCTAGGCTGTGCCATCTCAGGAGACTTAGTTGTTAAGGAGTAAGCAAAGTCAATGAAATAGCTTGAACCCGGGCCGTCAGATTACGAGTGCAACTATTGGGATATATCCCTATCTCTATCATAAAAGATTTTTACACAAACAGAGCTAGTCTGTGCACCCCCTCAAGAGAATTACTTGCCAGGAGTAAAGGTAAAAGGTAAAAAGGTAAAGGTGTTCCAAACCTATGTGGTCGTAGGGGAGCGAGGCGTCAGACTTCAGCTTCTCTAGGGGCCAGCATGTTTAGGGCAGCGTCCATCTCCTCTCCCTCGCTGCTTTACCTTCCCTGACCCTAAAAGAGGGCAGGTACCCATTTACAGCTGGGTGAACTGGGGGAACTGTACTGAAGACAAGGCGCGCAAAACGGTCACCCATCCAACTGGTAACCACGCTCGATGCTGCTTAACCTTGGCTGGGGCAAAGCGAGCGCTCTGACCGCTGAGCTATCCCGTCCCCATAAAGAGAGTAAATAAATCAGGCTGTCTACTATGGACGTATTGTTGCTTGACATCCTCTACTACTGGACAATACAAAACAAAATGTACTTCGTCCTCTGGAGATTGCTTATGCAATGGGCATGGGAAATTGTAGAATTAAAATATTGAGAGAGAGAGAGAGAGAGAGAGAGAGAGAGAGAGAGAGAGAGAGAGAGAGAGAGAAGAAGAGAGAGATTCAGACTTATGAGAGAGAGAGAAGAGAGAGAGAGAGAGAGAGAGAGAGAGAGAGAGAGAGAGAGAGAGAGAGAGAGAGAGAGCAGATTGAGAAGAGAGAGAGAGAGAGAGAGAGAGAGAGAGAGAGAGA
>CM060322.1:56735993-56738493 GCA_030674155.1 Stramonita haemastoma | reverse complement strand
AGGCGGGAGAATGGGCCGGGAGGGCAGAAAATAAGCAAGAGAGATCAAATCAAATCAATTTCGTTTATTTTCATGAGAAGTGAGAGTATGAGAGAGAGAGAGAGAGAGAGAGAGAGAGAGGAGAGAGAGAGAGAGAGTAGAGAGAGAGAGAGAGAGAGAGAGAGAGAGAGAGAGAGAGAGAAGATGAGAGAGAGAGAGAGAGAGAGAGAGAGAGGAGAGAGAGAGAGGAGAGAGAGAGAGAAGAGAGAGAGAGAGAGAGTCCACTTATATCGTGGTAATCTCTTCCTTCTCCTTCTTCTCCCTTTAAACAGTTGAAAACTGTCTCTCAGAACAAAGAACATCCCCAATCTTCTGGAAGTTCTGTGAAAGGAATTCCCTCTTTTCTATCCCTCTCTTTGTTTCTTCCTTGTTCCTTTTCTTCCTGTCACCTCTTTCTTGTCTGTTTTCTGCCTTCTTGGTCAATTATCTTCTCTCTTTTTGTGTTTTGTTTTGTTTTTTACTAGAAAGATTAATAAAAATACAACAATTCTCTCCCGCGCCGAAGTCGGATGTGCTGGACCTAACTTGTCAGGCACTAGTCGGCAGCACAAGGTATTTTCACTCAAATGACAGACAACAGTAGTTGCTGTTTGAGTGCTTGACGGCAAAGAAAAAACTATTCGGAGTCCTTGAAACACCACACTGAAAAGGCGTTCATCAATTTCCTATAGTATATTTTATTAAAGGTAAATGGTTCCCGTAACTTGGGTGATCGTTGGGGAGCGAGGCGTCAGAGACCTCAGCTTCTCCAGGGACCAGCATGTTGAGGGCGGCATCCATCTCCTCTCCCTCGCTGCTTTACCTCCCCTAACTATAAAGAGGGCAGGTACCCATTTACAGCTGGGTGAACTGCGGGAACTGTACTGAAGCCAAGGCGTGCAAACAGTCACCCATCCACTCAGTAACCACGCTCGATGCTGCTTAACCTTAGCTTGGGGAAAGCGGGTGCTCTGACCACTGAGCTATCCATCCCCATATAATTTTACTACTAGAGGCAAAAGAGCAGAATTCCTGTATCAATGGAGAGCAAAACAGTGAGAGGTAAAGGTAAAGGTGTCCCACACAACCTATGTGGTCGTAGGGAAGCGAGGCATCAGAGACCTCAGCTTCTCTAGGGGCCCAGCGTATAGAGGCAAAAGAGCAGAATTCCTGTATCAAGGAGAGTAAAACAGTGAAAGGAAAAGGTAAAGGTGTTCCCATAACCTATGTGGTCGTAGGGGAGCGAGGCATCAGAGACCTCTAGGGGCCCAGCGTATAGAGGCAAAAGAGCAGAGTTCATGTTTCAAGAAAAAGCAAACAGCGTGAAGCCACAACTCTAGACTGAACGACCCTCAGAGGATGGGCAAGTGCCGACCTTTCCACCAGGCACTCTTCTGAGCCATTACAACAGCTCATTCACCACAGCTCCACTGTCCCTATCGATTTCTGTGACGGTACTTTCAGTGCACTGACTACTCAGTCCATTCTTCTTTCGTTCTGAGAGATAACAAAGGGTGGAGGGGGGGGGGGGGGGGGGGGGTAGCCTAGTGGTCAGAGCGTTGCGCGTGATCTGACGACTCGGAATCGAGCCACAACCGAGACTTGTTTGAGGGGATCTTTACCCTGAGGTTAACATCAATACCGACTCCACTCTCCCGAAAGTCCTTCGGATGAGGCTATAGACTAAGGCTCCGTGTGCGAACGCACGCAAAACACCTTGCACACAAGTTAAAAACCGGTTCTGCTTTTGGAAAGAGTAGGCAATTCCGTGCCGGTAGGAACAGATGACAAACCTTAAAAAAATGCATGCACACAGGCATTGTGTTCAGATGCCATCCCCGAAGTTAGATAGAATGCGGCTATCTTACTGGTGAGTGAAAACGGTCACATACGTAAAGTCTCTCCATTGGTGAACTGGGAGCTCTAGCCGAGGAACAGAAGGGGGAAAAAAGAAAAAAAAGATATACATGTATCTTAACTTCTGTATCTTCCTGTTTCAGCCCCATAATTATCTTCTTGTTTTCTGTTCAGTCTGGACTGCAGAGGCCTCTAAGTCATGGCATTGCCGACATGGCAAGAACTGAATTCTTACTTAGTACTTCCTTATCTTTTCGATGCTCACAGCAATGCAGGTTTATGCAGTAGGCATTAGAGGGGTTTGACAAGCTCCATGGTTGAATTAAAAAAAATCATCTATCATGTTCTGTTGCCTTTTTCAAACGATTTCAAATCATGTAAACGTAAAATATCACAGGGTAAATTGTCTACATTTGTGGAAAGTGTGTGTGTGCGTGCGTGCGTGCGTGCGTGCGTGCGTGCGTGCGTGCGTGCGTGCGTGGTGTGTGTGTGTGTGTGTGTGTGTGTGTATGTGTTGTGTGTGTGTGTGGATAGTCTAGTGGTTAGAGCGTTGTGCTCATAATTTTACCGCCTGGGATCGAACCCGGATTTGAGTCACCACGGAGACGCACGTACAAGGGGACCC
>CM060322.1:56713493-56730993 GCA_030674155.1 Stramonita haemastoma | reverse complement strand
CCCCTTTAAAACAGCAAGTAGCACTGTAAAGTATTGTAAACACATGGAGTTAGTACTTTAAATGTATTGTCTTTAAAAAGAAAACTATACTACCATAACCGACTACTGCAAGCTCACATTTATATCTCATATATATCTCTATATCTATATCTATCTATATCCATATCTATATATGTGTGTGTAATGAATGTATATATATATATATATATATATATTATATATATATATATATATATATATATATATATATATATATATATGTATATGTATATATATATATATATATATTGGTATTACCATATAAGACATTGATTTCATAGTTAAGTTCTGGAGTAATATCGTTCTTTGTCAATTAAAACAGGGCGAGTGAATGGTACTACAGGCGAAAATCATCTTTGCAAACGTAATAAGGAAATCGTCGGTGATGATTTCCATTTTTGTAATGGAACACATAAAAAACTGTTGGAAATTCCTAAAAAAATTACTTGTAGAACATTTGTGTTCAACTGAAGAACATTTGTGTTCAACATCGCAGATCGGTGTTTATCTTCTGCAATTTGTCCCCATCTTATAAAGGGACGTATTTGAATTTCAGCAAATCTTTTATTCAATTGTTAAATTGCATGAAATTGTTGAAAAGTTTGCAGATAAGATTTCTGATACGTCAGTGTTGAACACGTTTGTGTGGTTTCAATTACATATGTTACTGCTCACATTGTTTCACGAAATCCTTCATTGCCATTATGAGGGTTATGGACCGATTAAATGTTGAGTTAATAAAGATCTTGATATCTAGAAAGTAATTATCGCAATACTATATGGATTCACGGCTGTCTGTTTGTCTGTTTAGCTCTCTGTACTTAACTCTATCTCTCTGTTTCTTTCCATCTGCCTATTTCTCTCCTTGTTTGTTTGTCTTTTCGTCTATCTATTTCTCTCCTTGTCAGTTTTAGTTCATAGTGTAAATGCCATCAACAAAGAACAACACTGTTAAGAAGTTAATGATCTAATTGCTTGAGGCACTGAAAAGATGAAATATGTTTGCATCTTAATCATTTATTGTTGCTTTATGTGACTTAAAAAACGTCATTGTATATATATCCTTTCTAATGGGCTATGGCCTTTATATATAATACACATGAATCTGATTTTCTCTCTCTCTCTCTCTCCCTCCCCCCCTCCTCTCTCTCTCCCTCTCCTCTCTGGCTCTCTCTCTCCCTCCCTCTCTCTCTCTCTCCCCCCTCTCTCTCTCCCCCTCTCTCCCATCTCTCTCTCATGGCTTGTGCTTTCATTTTACTCCTCTCTAACTACCTTCATCATCTAAGTTCTGCGGTATAATTTTTTTAAAAGTTTGACAATAACGGAAAAGGTCTTGGTCCAATGTTCCCCCTTTAAAATAGCAAGTAGCATTGTAAAGTATTGTAAACACACAGAGTTAGTACGTTTAGTGTACTGTCTTTAAAAAGAAGCCTATAAGACCATAACCGATTACTTCAAGCTTAGTTTTGCATTCCTTGTCTTTTTTTGTTTTCTGTTTTTCTGTCTTTCCTTCTGTGCCTTCGTCTGTCTGTCCTTCTGGTTTGCATTTTCTCTGTTCACCTGTCTTGTCTTTATATAATTTTTCTCCATTTTTTTCATTCTTTGCTCGTTCTTTTTGTGCTTTATTTTTTCTCTTGCCCTTTTTTCTTCTTGCTGCTTACGTTCGTTCTGCATTTTTTTGGTTATTTTTTTTTTTTAAAACTTCTCTATTTTCTCCCTTTTTGTCGCTTTCTTGGTTCTCTCTTAATTTCATTTTTTTCCTCCTCTGCCCCCCCTTCTGTCTCTTTCCCTCTCTCTATGTCTGATTGTCTGTCTGTTTCTTTTGCTTCTGCATCTTCTGTGACGTACAGGTGCTCTAATCCAATCCAATCCAATCATGTTGTATAAACCACGCAGGCCATATCGGGGCTGTGTTCTCGTCACATTTTAAAACTAGGATTAAAACTGTGCGACTATATACAGATTAAAAACGGGGTATAAAACCAACTCTACTGTCCTTGTTTGTATCGACGCCCTGGTCAAACATAAGGGTCAGCCCAGGACGGGTACAATGTTGTGGGAAAACCACATCGATCACACATAAAATGAGGTAAAGCCAAAACCAGATTCCTTAAAACAACCTTGTCCTTAGAGACCAACTATACCACTTTCACTCATATCAGACGCAAAAAGCCAGACGTACAGGTGCTGCTAAATTCCACCATACACGGCCACATCCAGTCACCATTGCTACAATTCTTATTAATTTTCAGAAATCCGAGTTTGGGGATTTTGGGGTTTTTTTTTCGTGCCTCAGCTAGAGTTCATAGGGTCACCAATGGTGAGATTTTTGTGTATGCGATAATTTTCGCCAGCCATGAAGTTAGCTGCATTCCGACTTCGGGGATGTATGCTGGATATGTTCGCGTTTCCGTAACCCATCAACCGCTGACATGAATCACAGGATCTTTAAGGTGCACATTAGACTTCTGCATGTCCGCATATACACGAAGGGAATTAAAGCAATGTCAGGTCTGCACTAGACGTTGACCTAGGACACGGTGAAAATCCCCATCCTTAATTCACCACACACCACCGAGATTCGAACCCATAACTTCATGGGCCCATGAGATTGAAGTCGAACGGTCTTAACCACTCGGCTATAGCGTCTGTCAGAAATACGTTTCAAGTTTCAGGCTTGACCATTACGAAGGGAGCAATCTGAAGGCGCTATGAAGATGCCTGGTCACTTAAGTTGACCCCTTGCTCCCACCCCACCCCCATTTGCTGACTCGTATGGTCTATGTTCTTTGAAGGCATTTTAATAGACTTCTTCCAACACAAGTGTACCTCCACTGCCAGTGACAATGAGGTTAAGGAGCATTATCTGGCCATTTTTTATCTCGTGTTTTCCAAACATACCTTAACATTAGAATTCATAACAGACGTATTTCAGTACAAAACACACACACACACACGCGCGCGCGCGCGCGCGCGCACCCCCCCCCCGAACGCATGCACACACGCATGCATTCACGCACGCACACACGTACACACACACACGCACGCACGCACACACGCGCACGCACACACACACACATACACACACATACGTGTGCGCGCACACACACACGTACACACAACACACACACACACACACACACGCCACACACACACACACACACACACACACACACACACACACACACACACACACACACACACACACACACACACACACACACACGTACACACACACACACACACACAACACACACACACGTGCACCCCCTACCTGACTCTACTGCACGACGGATACGCTCATTTGTTCAATTTTTGTCTGCTAGCCTATGTTTTTCTGTGTCATCCTACAAAATCTTTCTTCGTTTATTTAAAAAACAAAAATATTGTTTAGGTGAAACTACTTAACATTTCTTGCTTAAAATATTTTTGATAAGGGTAGAAAGTTTACAAATCATGATTAGTTTCCAGAAAAGCGTGCAGTTAAAGTAAGGTGTTTGGGATATTTGATCTGTGAGGAGGTTATTAAGAATAACTCCTAACAATGACATTAGGCAAAATGAAATGAAAACGGCTGGACAACGATGAAGCTATTACAAATTAGTTTTGAAATCCACAAGGGTGGAATTCCACATACACACACACACACACACACACACACACACACACATACACACACACACACTATTACACACACACCACACCACACTACACGCACGCACGCACACACCCACCACACGCACGCATACACACACCCACCACACGCACGCATACACACACCACACACCATACGCACGCATACACATACAACACAATACAAAACACACACAATGCAACACACACAATGCAACAACACACACCACACACACACACACACACACACACACACACACACACACACACACACACACACACACACACACACGTTAATAACTGTAGGCGTTTTCAATCTTTGTGTATAGATCGTAAATGAACGCGTTTCTAGTACTGATTACACACCACTGTTTTCGTAATATAGGCTAACACTTTTTATCACTTTCGCCTTTTTCTTTTTGTCTTTGTGAGAAGGAAAATCAGGAAATAGTTACTGTCAGGTGCAGTGTTAAAAGTGGTCCTTTTAAATGATAATATTGTGGCGATTTTTAGGAGGGGGGGGGGGGGGGGGTGGACGTATTTTGCCGTTTCTCGGCTAGATATCCGAGGTTCACCAATGGTGAGATTTTACAAATACAACCGTTGTTACTCATTAAGCTAGCCGCTTTTCGACTTTGCAGATGATGTCTGAACACGACACTCGTGTGCATACCATTTAAAAAAACAGTTCGTGGGAATGAAACAAAATCGGATGCTTGATTTAGCCACAACTCTCTGTCTGTCTGTCTGTCTGTCTGTCTATCTCTCTCTCTTTCTCTCTCTCTCTCTCTCTCTTTCTCTCTGTCTGTCTGTCTGTCTGTCTGTCTGTCTGTCTGTCTCTCTCTCTCTCTTTCTCTCTGTCTGTCTGTCTGTCTCTGTCTGTCTGTCTGTCTGTCTGTCTCTCTCTTTCTCTCTGTCTCTGTCTGTCTGTCTGTCTCTGTCTGTCTGTCTGTCTCTCTTTCTCTCTCTCTTTCTCTCTCTCTCTCTCGACTCCTCTGACGGCGATTAAAAAAAACAAACGAACAAGAAAAGGACTGGACCTATGAATAATTAATTCCTGCATACATCCCGCAAGGAAAAGAAAATCTGTTGTCCATTCCTACCAGCACGAAATGGCCTACTCTTCTCAAGGGCAGAACGGGGTTTTAACGTGCGCGTGAGATGATCTGCGAGCGTTTGCACACGAGGCATCAGTTTATAGTCATTTTGGAAGGACTGTTGCGTCTTCTCTCATGTCCCCCCTACGTCCTTTGGGACATGGGACTGAGTGAGTGAGTGTGGAAGGACTTACGGGGGAGGAGAGGAGGGGCGGATGTTAACTCTATAAAATAAATTGTTGAACAGGTGCCTCCGTGGTGGCTTGAACCAGGTCATCAGATTACGAGCGCCATGTTCTAACCACAAGGCCACCCTGCCCTACCACCGCCCCTCCTTCTTGCGAGGTGTTTTAATTTGTTCCATGTCCAAGGAGAAAACAAAGGGGGAGAGATACATTTACATTTACACCACTTTTAAGTCACTATCAGAGATAGGGAAACAAATACAGTTGCATGCAGGAAAAAGAAGAAAAAAAAAGTAGGAGCTGCACATGTGGCGACGCGCTCTCCCCGGGGAGAGCAGCCCGAATTTCACTCAGAGAAATCTGCTGTGACATAAAGTGGTACAAAATACAAAAGAAAATACAGAGTGGCCTTTTACTACAGAATTTTGCCAGGGACAACTTTCTTGTTGACGTGGGTTCTTTCACGTGCGCTAAGTAATTTTGTGTAACACACGGGACCTCTGTTTATCGTCTCACCCAAAAGACCAGCACCCAGACCCCCACCCATGGCCATGGTCTGGATGGAATGGGGGAAAAATTTCGGGCTCAAATGGGATTTGAACCTCTGCACACTTCCGACCCGGACTTTTCGCTTTCTAGGCAGGCGCGTTACCTCAAGACCACCGACCCACCAAGTCTAGTGATTAGAGCGTTGAGCTGGTGATCTGAGGGCATGGGTTCCCAACCACCGCCGAGACACCTGTTCAAAGAGATTTTTCTCCCAGAGTTACCTTCAGTACAGACTCCACTGCCCCCCCAAATCCTTCCAATGAGACCATAAACCGAGGTCCTGTGTACGAACGCGCAAAAAAAAATTGGTGGCACTTTAAAATCTGTTCCGCATTTTTAAAGAGTTAGGCCACTGTGTGCAGGTAGGAAAGAAGTACAAAACCTGACATAAAGCACACACATGGGTGTCCTATTTAGATATATCACCCCCGAAGTCGAAATGCGGCTATCTTAGTGGTGGGTAGACGGCCGTATAGGCAAAAAAATCACCACTATTGAACCTGGGAGCTTTAGCGGAGGACCGTAGAAAGAGAGAGAGAGATTGATTGATTGATTGATTGATTGATTGAATTTTATTTTCAGAAGGTGAAGGAGTAAGCATGACAATTGCTTTTTTACATCCAGCCTTCTATAATGATACAAACTAGTAAAAGCAAACTAATAACAAGAAAATGGAGAAAAAACACACAAAAAACATAGCATAATTCTGTTTGTAACAACCAATTATGTAACTTAATACTTCATAGCTGGAGAGAGAGAGAGAGAGAGAGAGAGAGAGGAGAGAGAGAGAGAGAGAGAGAGAGAGAGAGAGAGAGAGAGAGAGAGAGAGAGAGAGAGAGAGGAGAGAGTGTTACAACGAACAGCATTGCTAATATATATATATTTTATATATATATATATATATATATATATATATATATATATATATATATATCTATTAGCTTCTTCTTCTTCTTCTTCTTCTTTTCTTTCGTTCCTCTCTTCTTCTTCTTCTTCTTCTTCTTCTTCTTCTTCTTCTTCTTCTTCTTCCTTCTCCTCCTCCTCCTCCTCGTCCTCCTCCTCCTCCATCACCACCTTCTCTTCCTCACCCACTCCCCCTCCCCCTTCTTCTTCTTTGATCCGTGGCTATCAACCCCCACAGCGCACCCACCCCTATACTGTTAGGCAGAAATGACTTCATTCTACACAGCTTCAATTACCTCGTAAAGTGCAAGCGTTTTCACCCTTCTTTGTCCACCCCCATACACTTTTCCACCTCCGTGCAGCTGTGTGTGTGTGTGTGTGTGTGTGTGTGTGTGTGTGTGTGTGTGTGTGTGTGTGTGTGTGTGTGTGTGTGTGTGTGTGTGTGTGTGTGTTTGTTTGTTTGTTTGTTTGTTTGTGTGTAAGTACCTTTCTCCCCTCACACCCTCTTCAGACTGGCCCTGCACACATGCCAGGAAAAGGTTCAGCAGTGTGAGGCCACAGTACAGTGATCAGAGCGATACGGAAATTGCCCCCAGGCTGCATATGAATTTTTCATTTCCTTCAGTCACACACAACCAGGGATGGGGAAGAGGGGGAGAGAGGCACAGAGAACCAGAGATGGGGGGTGGGGGGTGGGGGAGGGAGGGACATTACGCAGAACCAGGGATGGGGGAAGAGGGGGAGAGGGCATCACAGAGAACCGGAAATGGGGGTGGAACGGGTGGGTGGAGGGGGTGGAGGGGGGGAGGTAGATACCCTCCTTGCCAGTATAGTTCAGGAGTAAAGAGGTCTTCTTTTCTTTGATCTTGTCAAAGGTCAGTTGTGCTGTTTACTTGTCCCACTTACTTGCTTCTCTGTTTCTTGCGTTATTTTGCAGGCAGCAGCGTGTTTTTCTTCTTGTCTTTCACCAGTGATGTTGATGGTTCAAAAAGTAAGAGAAGTAAAGCAGAAAGTGTCTGAATTTTTTTTATTGCACCAACGAGGTACATTTTTTTGATGGGGGTGGAGAGAGAGAGAGAGAGAGAGAGAGAGAGAGAGAGAGAGGAGAGAGAGAGAGGAGAGAGAGAGAGAGAGAGAGAGAGAGGAGAGAAGATGTATGTTGTGAGTGTGGTGTGCATGTGTATGTGAACGTGCGTGTGTGCGCATCCTATTCACGTACTTATATACGTCCTATACACATTTCTGCTGCCTTATTTTGATCCAAATATCTTATCATACAACATATTAAAGAAGTTGTAACCATAGATACCAAGTTAGACAAAGAACAACTCATGATTCAAAAAATACCTGTTAGCTATATACCCGATTTACCTGATGAGGTAGGTAGGCACCGACACAAAACCCAGTGATGGCCTAGTGGTTAAATCACTGCGCTTGTGATCTGATGGCCCAAGATTGAGCCATCATGGAGGCACCTGTTTAAGGGGATTTGTTGTTGTTGTGTGTTCCTCAGCTTAACACTCTGGGGGTCACCCAGAATGTGCAGTACTCTGACTCACCCATCCCACCTGAGAATCACTGTGTGATTTGAGATTACACACTGAATGAGAAGTTTGCGTGTATGACTGTTTTAAGTACCTCCCCATATAGGCAGCCATACTCCGACTTCAGAGGATTTTAGGGCATTTTCATCTAGAATAACATCAATGTTGATTCCACTCCCCCCAAAGTCTTTGAGATGAGACTAGAAACCGAGGCCCCGTGTGCAAACGTACGGAAAATATCTTGCGTGCACGTTAAAAACAACAACAAACAAACCTCAGTACGCCTTTGGGGAGCATAAGTTCATTTTGTGCTGATAGGAAAAGCTGACAAAATTAAAAAAAACAACAACAACCGCAAGCACATAGGTATCGTACTGAGTTACCTTCCTCGAAAGTGTGTGTGACGGAGGAGAGAGGAGAGAGAGAGAGAGAGAGAGAGAGAGAGAGAGAGAGAGAGAGAGAGAGAGAGAGAGAGAGAGAGAGAGAGAGAGAGAGAGAGGAGAGAGATTCAGACAGACAGACAGACAGACAGACAACAGACAGACAGACAGACAGACAAAAAGAGACATACAGATACATAGAAACGGAGACAAAGACAGAGACAGAGAGAGTGGAGGTCTGATAGATCGGGCAGACAAATCTGGCCATAACATAACCACCACACTGGATTCCCTAAGGGCCGAGCCATCGACTTTTCTCGGCCATGCTTTGATTGCCTGCCTGCCTGCCTGCCTGCCTGCCTGTCTGCCTGCCTGCCTGACTGACCCGGAAAGCAGGGCCAGTGGGACCTTAAGGTCTTGACATCTTCCCCCCAGCTGTAAAGGTCAAGGGCAGAGGCCAGACTAATATACGGGCCATCACAGATATCGGACAAACGTTCGATGAAGGCCGCCTTTCCTTTGGGGCAGAAGAGAGTTTGCCTTGGGGCTGACGGCTCTAACGGTAAAACAAAGTCATTTCCTGCAGCATTACCGACAGTTCTGTCATATCAGAACTGAAAGAGTCCCCCCCCCCCTCTCCGTCATTCACAGTGGCATAATGAGTCGCACAGTGAAGGCTGTCAAAAATCAGCAGGGTCTCTCTCTCTCTCTCTCTCTCTCTCTCTCTCCTCTCTCTCTCTCTCTCTCTCTCTCTTCTCTCTCTCTCTCTCTCTCTCTCTCTCTCTCTCTCTTTCTCGCTCGCTCGCTCGCTCGCTCGCTCGCTCTCCATAACTTCCTCTTTCCCAATTTTGAGCAGATTATTAGAATAAAGCATTGTTCAATCCAAAGACTCCACACAGTTGTCTTGAATAGAGTTATCACCATATGTAAGACAAACATAGGTTTTGGGCGTTCCATAGCTGGACATCCTGGGTGCCACCCGGTATATGCACTTTGTAACCCTTATTACATATTAGTATCCATGTGAGACTGTAGGTCAAAATAATGATAATGATAACAATAATAAAAAATAAAAATATATCAAGAATATATGGAATTTGTATAACGCTGAATCTTGTAAAGCAAACAAATTCACACGCGTGCAAACGGTAAAAAAAAAAGGTTAACAGATTGTGGATTTACACACATACTCTAGATGATAAGTGTACACACCTGTATGTCCGTTTTCAAACACCTCGCTATACAGGCAGCCATACTCCAACTTTAGAGTATTTTTTCATCTCTTTGAAAATGGAGAGTAAACAGGTTGTTGCACAAGGAGATTGTCACGAATAAAAACAGTATCAACAGAACATTCCCAAAGAATAACAACATTTTAATGTAGGCCTTGGTCCTCTGCTTACATCAATAACTGACAAAGCTTTTGGTCTGGGCTGAAAACAGAATTGTAAAGACCGTATGAACTACAAGTAATAGAGAAAAAAAAATCCTCAAAACTTTCTCTTTAAGCAAATTCCCAGTGAAACAGGCACAAAAGAGCTGCATCCTTTGGCATGATTAAAGACATTTCTGATTCCACACA
Source organism: Stramonita haemastoma (assembly GCA_030674155.1). NCBI lineage: Eukaryota > Metazoa > Mollusca > Gastropoda > Neogastropoda > Muricidae > Stramonita > Stramonita haemastoma. The sequence goes on along the minus strand of CM060322.1, from coordinate 56,721,081 downwards.
AGGTAAACGGCCTGACTGCCAGCTCCCCCCCTCCCCATCGCCCCTCCCTCCGCCCCTCTTTATGCAAGTTGTCAGAAGCCTCCATTTTTTTAGGCGTAGGCGTTTTTGCTACATTCCTCTTAACTTGATTAAACTGGTACAGACATTTACCTTTGATGGTTAAAGAAAGACTGAAAAGGCTACGTTGAAAAAATAAGATTTTTTGTATATGTGCATGTGTGGTAATGTGTTCACCTGCATAGCCATAGCTATAATTATATGTGCGCGAAAATGCAATGCATGCGTGCATGGGCTCACTGCTTTGTCCTGCTTTCTTCCCTGAAATATATATTTGGAGAGAGAGAGAGAGAGAGAGAGAGAGAGAGAGAGAGAGAGAGAGAAGAGAGAGAGAGAGAGAGAGAGAGAGAGAGAGAGAGAGAGAGAGAGAGAGAGAGAGAATCAAACAAAAAGATATTGGATAGAAAATAGAATTCATCAATCACGACCAGCTTTCTCCAGCCACGGTTTGCAAATTGACAGATATCATGACAGGACTGAAGTAACATTCAGTAATACCCAACGTGTTTTGCTCTGTGTGTGCGGTTATTTGTGTGTGTGTGTGTGTGTGTGTGTGTGTGTGTGTGTGTGTGTGTGTGTGTGTGTGTGTGTGTGTGTGTGTGTGTGGTGGCGCGTGCGTGCGCGTTGTAGCCTACGTATGCCTGAGATATGGGGTGAAAAAAGAGGGACGAGGAGAATACTAAAAAAAAAATGAAAGGAAAAATAGAAATGTAATTAGAACCAAAATTGAGAGGCCGTTCTGACAGGCAAATTGTCTCCCCTGCTCCAACGTTGAAGACATGGCCAGTTGTTGACAGCCTTGACCTTCACCCGCTCTCTCTTTCTCTATCTATTATTACTATCTATCTTCTATCTATCTATCTATCTATCTATCTATCTATCTATCTCTATCATCATCATCATCATCATCATCATCCATCCATCCATCCCATCTATCTACATCATCCATCCATCCATCCTCTTCTTCTCCATCCCATCTACGTACGTACGTACGTACGTATGTATATGTACTTCTCTTCTCTCTCTCTCTCCCCTCCTCTTTTCTCTCTCCTCTCTCTCTCCTCTCTCTCCTCTCTCTCTCTCTCTCTCTCTCTCTCTCTCTCTGGATCAATTGTGGCTCTATGTTGTAAGTATGTGCACCCCTTTCAGAAAAGGGATATAGCCTAAACTTGAATCAACTAATTTCTCTTTTTTTCTCCCTTGCTCCCCCTCCCCCCACCTCTCTCTTTGTGATCAATAATTATTAGTGTGGCTCCTTGTTATGATTCTCCGTAACTCTCTTCAGAAAAGGGATATAGGCTTAACTTGAATCAGCTACTCTCTCTCTGTCTCTGTCTGTCTCTCCATACTAAGCTAATGGAGACATGTCTGAGTTCTATAGTACATTATATTAATGTGTTATGTTATGATATATCAGTCAGTCAGTCAGTCAGTCAGTCAGTCAGTCAGTCAGTCAGTCAGTGGTGTGTGTGTGTGTGTGTGTGTGTGTGTGTGTGTGTGTGGTGTGTGTGTGTGTGTTGTGTGTGTGTGTGTGTGTTTGTGTGTTTGTGTGTGTTGGTGTGTGTGTGATGTGTGTGTGTGTGTTTGTTGTGTGTGTGCGTGTGTGTGTGTGTTTGTGCACACACGCGCGCAAATGTATACACCTGGTGTCAAAATGTTCTCAGAAAGACACCAAGAGACACAAACACACACAGACTCAGAAACGAGCACATGTACACATGACATACACACATTACCAGAAAGAAATAGTGCCACCAAAAATAAAAGGAGTAAAAAATAAAGTATGGCATAAAATCATATGATTTGACCACTGGCATTCACTTATAAAAAGAAAGAAAATTTCTAGGTTATTGTTCTGTTTATTTCCATTTTTGTAATAATAATTAGATAAACCTACCACAGACACAGAGGAGACAAAATAAAAAAAAGATGCTTAAGGTTATGGTGGAAATTAAATTGATATTTTTGCCTGTAGCCACCTAAATCAGCATGACACTTCAAAACAAAACCAAAACGAAAAAGTCAAATAGTTTTTCTCATTTCTTTACATATTTCTTATAGTTTATATTCAGCAAAAAACAGATCGTTGTATACAAACACATGCACGCACACTCACACACAAACACACACACACACACACGCATGCATACGCACGCGCGCGCACACACACACACAAACTTACGCACACACGTGTGTGTGTACACACACACACACACACACACACACACACACACACACACACACACACACACACACACCCCCCCCCCCCATAATAAACACATAACATTAGGAAGAACTAATGGAACAAAACCACCAGTTAAAAAAAGTGATCAAGATGGCATGTAATCATACAATTCAAAACTGTACATGAACAAATTGGAAAAAAAGATACTAGATTACTATCCTTCTAATTTCCATTTTTGGAACATTACTTAAAAACTAAGATATAAACAGAAGAAAGTGAAAGAAAAAAGTCTTTTAAAATTATACAAAAAACGTTAAATTGATACTTCAAGCTGTAGCTATTTAAATCAACACGACTGTTCAGGACAAAAATAAATGGAAAAAAATTATATCAGACAACAGTTATTATTTCGTTATATATTTCTTGCAGTAATTACTCAGTTAAAACAGGAACTTTTACACATAAAGACAGACACAGACACAGACACACGCAGACGCAGACACAGACACACACAGACACACAGACACACACCACACACACACACACGATCGCAACTTATCATTAAAACAGAAGAGACACGGACATAGTGAAATTTAACTGCCCTAATCCAATAGGGTAGTCTGCAGCCTGTGGTATGAAAACAAACCAAATGAAAGCAAAACAATTTTTACATTAATTTGACAACTAATTAAAGCTTGTATGCATAGTGTATGTTATGTATTTGCTCACTCACTCTCTCTCTCTCTCTCTCTCTCTCTCTCTCTGCCTCATACATACACAAACACACACAAACACACGCGCATGCATGCTCACATATACACCTATATATGCACATTATCATATCTATTTGTACACACACACACACACACACACACACATATATATATATATATATATATATATATATATAGAGAGAGAGAGAGAGAGAGAGAGAGGAGAGAGAGAGAGAGAGAGAGAGAGAGAGAAGAGAGAGAGAGAGAGAGAGAGAGAGAGAGAGAGAGAGAGAGAGAGAAGAGCAGAGACAGACAGACAGAGACAGACAGACAGACAGACAGACAGACAGAAGACAGAGACAGAGACAGAGACAGAAGACAGAGACAGAAGGAGAGAGAAGATTTCAAGCAATGCAGTGTTGGATATAAAAACGCAGTTCTATTGTCACGATTCATTCTCCAGCCTGTCTAAGCCAGTCATGACGTTTACAGCCATGCCGACCACAAAGGCCACATAGGGGAGGTCACCTCGTTAAACACTGAAGCTAAGATCAAAACCGTGCAGCTATGTGCAGGTTAAAAACCCTCACAACAAACCAGGATTAAAACCAACATTATACCCCCCCCCCCTCACAATGGGGATGCCAATATAAATAGCATCCCCACCTTCCCGAAAATCAAGAACACCTGTGAAGAACAACAAACCGACTTCTCTGTGGAAGCTTGCACCCACACCAGATTGTCCCTAAAGGCTGTATTGCCATGAGGACGTAAAACTCACCCTTTTTTCCTGAAAATCCCCTTATGGACACGATGACTCCTACGCACTGTCCCTGAATCGGAAATCTCCGCTGGGACGTTAATTTAATCACAACAACAACAACCTGAAAATTCTGTGCTAGGAATTCCTTCGTTTCTATGCCTCCCTTTGTTTCTGCTTTGTTCCTTTTCTTCCTGTTATCTCCTTCTGGCCTATTTGCTGCCTTATTCTCCTGTCTCTCTCCCCCCTCCCCCCAAAGACTTAACAGAACGATTCTCTTCCTGCCGAAATCAGATGCTCTGGCTTGACTTGTCAGGCGCTTAACGGTAGTGCAATGCATTTTCACTCATATGACAGACAACAATTATTGCTGTCTGAACGTTCGACAAAAAAGAAAAGACAATCAACGACATAGTATCAACGCTGTACCCAAACCCTAAGGATCACACCATGACGGTCACAGCATACTGGAAAAACCTTTGAAACTAATTTTAATTGTAGTGAGATAAAAACCAATAACCGAGATCTCCTAATCCCAATCAATACAAAGCAATACTTCCCCCACCCCCTGTGACGAGATACTCATATCAGACGGATCAGACAATGCCTAATTCTCTCAAGAATTTTAAATTGTTGCCTTGTGGAATATTCACCGAACATGGTCTTTACAGGAATCTGCAATGGCAAGCTTAGGTCTAAACGTTCTGAACGTCTGGAAAAACCCGTTCCGCTTTTTGGAAGAGTAGGCCATTGCGTGCCGGGTGGAAACGGATGACAAAATTTACAGGACTGCGTACACACGGGGACAGGATGTAAAGAAGCAGACGAGTGCTTATTCCATTATCCTCGAAATAAAAGAAAAAACCACGAAAAAACCCAAAGTTGAGAAAGAAAAACGAACGTTTATGTTCCATTCCTCTTGCCAAAGAAACTGCAACCAGCTTGTGTTTCTGGATTTTAAGTTTGTGTACAAGAAGGAAAGTGCCAGGACGGTTAAGACGTTCATCTGCCCCAAAAGTAAACTGTGAGGTTTTGGGTTCGATTCCGATCCTTGCCCCTTTCTCAGTTTGACTAGAAAATCGAACTGAATGTCAAAGTCCTAAGGATGAGACTTTAAACAGAGGCCTCGTATCCGGATGCGCGTAAAACATCTTTCCCACACGTTAAAACCCCGTCCCGCCTTTCGGAAGACTATGCCATTTTGTTCTGGTAGGACCAACCCCTGCAACACCTCCTACTAGCCACACAGGATCGTGAAGCATGGAAAAAGATCTCTGTTGCGTCTTCTCTCATGTCCCCCCTACGTCCTTTGGGACATGGGACTGAGTGATTGAGTGAGTGAGGAACGGATGACAAAATTAAAAAAAGAAACAACGCATGTAAACAAGTGTGTTTTGTCACCATCCCCGCATCAGAATGCGGCTACCTCAATGGTGGGAGGGTGGGGTGAGGAGATGGCCACATAGGCAAAACCTCACCATTGATGAAGCTTGGAGTAGTAACCGAAGAACCCCCTAAAAGTATGTGTATGGTACAATGGATTTGGATATCTATCTATCTATCTATCTATCTATCTATCTATCTATCTATCTATCTATCTATCTATCTATCTATCTATCTATCTGTCTATCTGTCTGTCTGTCTGTCTGTCTGTCTGTCTATCTATCTATCTATCTGTCTGTCTGTCTGTATGTCTATGTATGTATGTATGTATGTATGTATGTATGTATGTATGTATGTATGTATGTATGTATGTATGTATGTATGTATGTATGTATCTGTCTGTCTGTCTGTCTATCTATCTATCTATCTATCTATCTATCTATCTATCTATCTATCTATCTATCTATCTATCTATCTATCTATCTATCTATCTATCTATCTATTTATCTATCTGTCTGTCTGTCTGTCTGTCTGTCTGTCTGTCTCTCTACCTCTGATCTATCTATCTATCTATCTATCTATCTATCTATCTATCTATCTATCTATCTATCTATCTATCTATCTATCTATCTATCTATCTATCTATATGGCAGTCTTAGCAATTCGTATAAGCCGAGGATTGGGAATGAACTGTGGCCATGGCAGGACTGGACTGACGCTGAGAACCTCCAAATGGGTTTAGATGGCTTAGCAGGTGCTGGAGGTCAGAACTACTTGTGGCATTCATCCACTTATATGTTGCACTTGTGCATCTGTGTAAGTGTGTGTGTGTGTGTGTGTGTGTGCGTGCATGCGTGCGCGTGTGTGTTGTTGCGCGCGCATGCACACGCACACATACATGAACAACACTTACAACACTACACACACACTGGGACTGGATGTAAAAAAGCACATAACTGAATATTCTTTTTTCCTCGAAATAAACGAAAAAAAAATATATGCACGTATGCGTTCAAGCAAGCAAGTACACTCGCGCGCACACACCCACATAATTATGCACACACGCACAAACATGCAAAGAGAAAGAGAGAGAGAGAGAGAGAGAGAGAGAGAGAGAGAGAGAGAGAGAGAGAGAGAGAAGAGGGAGAGAGAGAGAGAGAAGGGAGAGAGAGAGAGAGAGAGAGAGAGAGAGAGAGGGAGAGGGAGAGAGAGAGAGAGAGAGAGAGAGAATGTGTGTGTGTTTGTGTGCGTGTGTGTGTGTGTTTGCACATGCGTGCGTGCATACGTGCACACGCATGTGAGAGAGACACACACACACACACAAAACCAGACGCAGACACACTTTCATCTCTACAAAGTAGTCTGTGTCCTGTTCAAGGTCTCCAGCAGTGACGTGGGTATCAAGGAAATGGCAATCACACGTAGAAAAATAGCTGTGCTCTAAACACCTGATAATAATTAGCAAGGATAACCTCTGGCGCACGTCAGTCACATCCACCCAGCCACGTACTACGTGTTTATATGGTTAGTCAGTATGACTACATTATCGTCCACACGTACACACTTTTCTCCTGTCACCTGGGGTACATACAGGCTGTGTCAAGTCTGCAACAGACGTAAGCAAGGTGCCGAGGGATATATGGAACTATTGTAGTGCTTGTTGTTGTTGTTGTTGTTGATGTTTCTCTTTCGGGGACGGATAGCCTAGTGGTTAGAACATTGCGCTGGCAAATTTGACGACCCGGGTTCGAGTCCGGTCGAGGAGATTTTTTCTCCTGGAGTTTAACATCAGTGCTGACTCCACTCTCCCCGAAAGTCTTTCGGATGAGACTTTAAACCGAGGCCCCGTGTGCGAACGCACGCAGAACATCTTCCGCGCGCACACGTTAAATCCTGTTCCGCTTTTCGTAAGAGTAGGCCATCGTGTGCCGGTGGGAACAGATGACATTTACAAAACTGCATACACACGGGGACTGGATGTAAAAAAGCACAAGAGTGCTTATTCCATTATCCTCGATATAAACGAATAAATCAAATCAAATCAAATCTCTTTGCCCAGGTTAACACCTTGGGGCTAGGGGTCACCCTGAATAGTCACTCTTATTCATCCATTCACATGGACATCATTCTGAGACCATAGACCGGGTGCAACTAAACAGACAGACAAGAAAAAAACAAACGAACAAAAAAAATCACATGAACCAACAACCCCACCCCCCTCGCCCCAACCAAACACGCAGCCAAGCTCACAAACCAAAATGATAATAACAGCCATAACAGTACTCGTATTCCACCACTATCAACAGCACCACACAGCAATATTCACAATAAACCCAAATAAAAAGGACGGGAGTTCCCGTGGGGATGCCGGGGGCCTGTCAGTATACATAGCATCCCCACCGTCAGGAAATGTGCAAGAAATTCCATCTTTTCTAACACTCTCTATGTTTTTCTGGATTGTTCCTTTTCTTTCTGTCATATCCCTCTTGT
>CM060322.1:56703493-56705993 GCA_030674155.1 Stramonita haemastoma | reverse complement strand
CAACAGGGGAGCGGGATTCTGTTCCCGTACTTGTCGTTTTCTCGTTTCTTCAATTCACAACAAAACTGTTCTCTTTGTCAAACTGTACTTCTGTACATTAGAAAAAACTGTGCAGAATAGCTTGTATAATTCTGCAAGATGTTTGTTTCTAATCCTTTCTTTGTTTGTCTAATTCTTTAAAAATAAGAAAAGAAGATCACAGCCTTGAACGGGTTTTAAGCCTGTTTATTCACAATTGGAAAAAAAGGAGAACTTCCGTTGACAAATCCTTTCATAATTGACAGAATGAAGGTTTTCTCTTATAGCCCTGCAGATATGTGAAACAATTGTGGGTTTTGTGGTAAAAGCACCAAAATTTGCACAAATAAGGTTAAGGACATACTAAATAAATTCAGATATAGTGCCAAGCTGAATTTTTTCCCAGAAGCCCATAAATCTTAAAAATCCAAGATGGCCGCCATCTGAAATGAAATATCTATAGATTGTCATAACTTTATAAATAGTTGACACAAGAACATAAATAAGGAGTCTTTTTATATGTTTTGAGACATGCAGATTTTAATGGAACCATTGTTTAGTTGATAAAATGCATGTAAAGCAGCATACTGGCCAAATTTATGTTACAAAACTCATGTTGTTTGTGGACCCCGACGGCAGCCCCAGATCCCCACCTGTAACTTTATTGCTCACTCCACTTAGCTTTGGTGGAGCTCATGGGACACATAGGGGACAGAAAGATGAATGCAAAAGACACCGCTCCTGTCTTCAAGGTGGAAGATCTTGTGAAGCTTTACAGGGACTGACTGGTAGAGTTGGAAGTCGAGATAACTGGACGTATTCATTCCACCAACTCTAATTCTACCAGGTATGATCAGAGATTGTTCACAATTTGATGGTTACTTCATTCCCACAGGGTTGCCGAAAAGAATCTGTGCCCAAGTCACTTGTTTCACTGGTTAGCATGATCTTGGACGGACCAAATTTTACGAAAAGAGAGTGATGAATCCAGACAAGCAGCATTGAGTATTGCTCAATTACTGCAATACAATAGCTCTGTGAGAAGACAGAGAGGGTCCACTGGTATACACCATAGCAAAAGCAGGGAGACTCCTTTACCAATATATCTGCTGGGTATGATGATACATGGACATACACATAAGCGAATTGTGTGTAGACACCTTGTTCCACTTGGGCTCATCAATTTCTTATGACAGAGTTCTTGACATATCCATTGACTAGCCATTTCAGCAGCCCAGCAGTAAGAATCCAAAGGGGCTGTCTGCCACCTTAACCTGTGAACAAATCTGTTCCCCACAGCTACTATTGATAATCTAGACCACAACCCAAGCTCAACAACTGCTCACGGTGCCTTTCATGGCACAGGCATTTCGCTCTTCCAAAGCAGGGAAACAGAATCTGATGGAATCATGCATCACAAGTCAGAAATGCAACCAGATCTACATCTTCCTAGCAAACAGATACCACCACTTCCTGGATCCTATGCAACGCTGAACCCGATGACAGCAAAGAAAGATCCGATTATCCCTTCCATTCAGGGTACACTGACCAGTGACTGTGAACTTGTTAACACTGCCATGGACGATGAAAAAAAATGGCAAAACAATACACGTAGACTGATCAGTGAAGGGGTCCAGAGTGTTGATGATCCAATCTGCTGTGCGGCATTCCATTCTAATAAGCAGCAATCACATGACTTTGAGGTCACTATCGGATCTCTTCTGCCACAGTTCCCAAATGACTCAAAGTCTGTGGCAATGATTCGCCATGCGATGGATGTCATACAACAAGCTGTACACCTTCTGAATCCTGGACAGGTGCCTGTGTTGACAGTAGATCAACCATTGTTTGCAATTGCTAAACAGATTCAATGGTGCTGGCCAAATGAGTACCGGGAAAAGAATTTTGTCATTGTACTAGGTGGCTTACATATGGAAATGGCGTCCTTTGCCACTCTTGGAGATTTGCTCCATGGCAGTGGATGGACGCATGCTTTGGCCCAAGGAAATATTGCTACACCTGGAACAGCTGATTCATTCCTGACAGCAGCCCATGTCACACAGGCAAAACATGCACACCCAAGTTACAGCTAGTGCATTAGCAATGCTGTTGCACAAAGCTTACGATGCATACAGCTGTGAAGAGAGTATACCAGCAACATGTGGTCAGAATAAGCTGTGTTCTCACATTCACCAGGACATTTCATCTCTTGCACCATGCACACATGAAGAGGCAGACACCGGAATGCTTCTTCACGCAGTTGATTCAGCAAACAAAGGGTATTGAAAAATTAAGCTGCTACAGTGGGCACAGATGTTCTCGTTCTGGAAGTTTCGACTGTTGCATGCCTTGAAGACACTGAAATTTGGGTTGCCTTTAGCACTGGCAAACACCTCAGGTATACACCTGCACATGACATCGCCAAAGAACTTGGTAGTGAAAAAGCATGTGCACTTCCCATGTTCCATTCCTTTATGGGTTG
>CM060322.1:56690993-56698493 GCA_030674155.1 Stramonita haemastoma | reverse complement strand
AAGAACATCGAAAAAACTACTGACATAGAAGACCTGAAGAGACTTGTTTTAACTTTAATAGACAAAATCAACGGACTTGAAAAAATAATTACCGACCAGAATCAGGCAACAGGTGGCTTCAGCATAGCTGAAGACCATAGCAGCACGACCGGAGCTGGACATCTGCCGCCACAGATGACCAGCACAGGAACGCAGACAGAACCGCTTTCTTCTGCCTCTCCGCTGCCAGTCCGTGTTGCCAGCTCAACATATGCTGAAGCCGCCAAGAAACCGGTGAGCCGATCAACACCCCAGCCAGCCAAGACCAGCCTGACATCCGTTAAAGAGCGGTCAGTGAATCTTGAAAAAAAATCTTTAGATAAATCCCAAGAGCTGAGGAAAAAACCTGTCATGACGCAAAAGAAAAATGACGTCAAAGAAAAAATGCCAGCAAGCTCGAAAAAAGATAGATCTAGTTCTGATCTCCCTACTGTTATCATTATACATGATTCTGTACTCAATGGTATCAGTGGTCACCGCTTAGGCCAATCTTATGGGTTTAGCGTAAAGAAAAAGAAGGCTCACAAGATTGTTGACATTCCCCAGGCACTGAGTGAAGTCACCTCTGGTCTGGAGAAGATAGATTCCATCATCATTCATTGTGGAATCAATGATCTTAAGGACAAAGAACCACAAGAAGTTAGTAAGAACATGGTGAAGACTGTGAAAGACGTTGTGTCTTCATTTCCAAACTCGAAAGTAGTGGTAAGCAAAGTTGTCCCTGTCAGGAACCCCGTTCTTCAGGTTAAAAGAGACTTGTATAATGCTATGGTGTGTTCTGAACTGTATGAGAAAAAATGTGTATCTTTTATTTCTCATGAAAATATGACCAAGTATAACCAGTTCAAAGACCCTCTTCACCCAAATGCCCTAGGTTCCAGTACTCTTGCCAGGAACATCGGCAGATACGTACATTCACTGTACTGGGAAAAACCAAAAAGAAAACCCAGACGTCAGTTCTACCCTGAGCGGACCATTCATCGGGCACCAACATACGCACCTGAGGACAGCCAGCAACACCCAGGCTACAGACGACAACAGTTTCCACATCAGGGTTTGCAATTCCCCTGGTGGAGGCATCAGAGACATTATGATTATGTCAGTATGTGGAAGGACTGGTGACATTTTGTACAACATCTTGTTATGCACCTGCAGTGATATTGAAAAAAGACCGTATTATTTGCTCACATCTGCAGCAGCTGTGTATGCACATTTATTGAGGTTTTGTTGTTACTAATTTTCCCCTTGTTCCTTTTTATTTCACCTTATCGTTTTGACTATAGTGTTTACTTTAAAGGGAGGGCTTGCTTGTTTTAGTCAAGTTTATTTTTTGTTGTTTTTTGTGGGATTTTTGGCTGTTGATTCAAAATTTTTTTTTTTTTTTTTTTTTTTTTAAAAGAAGTGAAGGGGGGTTTAGTTTGTTTGTCTCTTTGCTCTATAAAGGTATTTTAGTGACTTCTACTTTTCTGTAATCGCTCTTTCTCATTCCTTTCTCCTTCCCCAACACCATGTCTCCTAGAAATCCCAAGGTAGGTAAAATAATGCAGTGGAACGCTAGATCTATTTCCACAAATCTAGATTACTTGATTCAACATCTCGCAAAAAATAGTTATCAAGCTCTCATTCTACAATCTCTCAATGTTAACAGAAACAAACTGCCTAAACTTCCAGGTTATTATTACCCTCCTGTTCATCAGAAGGTAGAAGGTCTGAAAAAGATCAGTGCGGCCATTTATATTAAAGAAGGAATAAGTTATAGTATTAGATCTCCACCAATGCCTGACAATGTTCCAGATCTATATTCATGTGCAGCACGAGTCAAGTTAAACGACGACCTGATTCTGAATATCGTGTCTGTTTATTTGCCTAAAGGACCCAATGAGCTTAACACAGAGTGGATTCGTACTTTACAAGATAACGAAAAATGGCTAATTGGTGGAGATTTCAATGCTCATGCACCATTTTGGGATAATAATTGTATATCTGTTTCTAGCAACAGATTTGTAGAAAACGTTGTAGATTCATGTTTGTATTTACTAAATGATGGCAGCATCACAAGAATACCAGATGTATCAAGCCATAGAGCGTCAGCTTTAGATCTGTCTCTTGTATCACCTGCACTTGTTCCAGAGTGTGATTGGTTAACTCATAAAGACACTCTGGGTAGTGATCATTTACCTATAGTCATAACTTTTAACAAAACATTATGTCAATGTGACATTCATGAAGATAAAATCCCAAAATATAATTATAAACAGGCTGATTGGGAAAAATTTAAAAGTTCTTTAGCTCGTAGTAATACAGAAAACATAAGTAGTCATGATGTGAATAGTATGTATTCTAATATAACCAACATTATTTTACGAGCTGCTAATGTGTCTATCCCCAAATGTAATCCAGTTAAGTCCAATAAACATTCTGGAAATGTTTGGTGGACCAAAGATTGTGAATTAGCAGTGAATGATAAACATTTAGCACATAAATTGTTTCTTAAAGATAAATCAGCAAAAAACCACGATGAACAGAAGAAGGCCAAAAATTATTGTAACTTGGTTATAGCACAGGCTAAAAGACAGTACTGGTCTTCCTTTTGTAAGAATGAAATCTTTTGTCATAAAGATGCTTCAAAAGTATGGATTAAACTAAATGAGATGAGGAAAGGTGTAAATATTCCATCCTGTCCTATTAATCTTGTAAACAAAGAGTTCCCTTCTGATGTAGAAAAGGCTGAGGCATTTGCCGAGATGTTTTCAAAAACAATGCGTTTGGAGGATCTATCAGCTAAGCACAGAGAATATAGAACACATGAAGAAAGTAAAGCTAAATACACAGATCCCTTACCCGATAACACCCTATATTTTAATGCTCCAATAACAGTCCAGGAAGTCAAAGATGCAATCCTTTCCCTTCCTAATAAGAAAACATCTGTTGGAGCTGATGCCATTTCAAATAATATGATAAAACACTTACCTGAAAATTTTATTCTTTTACTACATGAACTTTTTCATAAATGTTGGCTTGAGGGTGTTACACCAATTCAGTGGAAACAGTCCATTATTGTACCTGTTCATAAAAAAGGAAAACCCAAGACAGAAATAACAAGTTACAGGCCTATTTCATTAACCTCTCATATTGGCAAGCTCATGGAAAGAATTGTATTGAGGAGATTGTTACATTATTGCGAAAAAAATAACATTATACCAATCAACCAGGCAGGCTTTCAGAGAGGAAGATCTGCGATGGATAATTTAGTAAAGCTTACAACATGTGTGAAACAACAATTTGCTCGAAGAAAAAATGTTCTAGCAACATTTTTTGATGTAAAAAAGGCCTATGACCAAGTCTGGCATGCAAAAGTAATGAGTAAGTTAAAGTCCATTGGATTTTTGTGGTAACTTTTATCATTACATCAAAAGTTTTCTTAGCGAAAGATCAATTCAAGTGAGGGTGGGAAATATGTATTCAAATTCTAAATACCTTCAAATGGGCTTACCTCAAGGTTCTGTGTTAGCTCCAGTTTTATTTAACATATTATTACATGATCTTCCGAAACATATATCAAAGGATGTAGTTTTAGCGCAATATGCAGACGATATTTGTATTTGGATGACCGTAACTATGAAGCGAAACACGTCAAAAAGGGCTTTAAATTATAGTAGAAAAACATATCAAAAACAACTTGATAATCTAAATCAGTATATAATAGAAAACGGACTCACCTTTTCTACAGAAAAGACACATATGGTGTTATTCAATAATGGCAGTGATCCAACAGAATTACCAGTGTTTAAGATTGAAAATGAGACTATTCATTACAAACAATTAGTAAAATTTTTAGGTGTATTTCTTACATCGAAGTTAACATGGAATACCCATATAGAGTACATTCTAACTAAAGCAAGAAAAAGTCTAAATCTTCTAAAAATTGTTAGCAAGCAGTATTGGGGGCAAGATCTGTCAGTTCTTAAACATTTATCAACATCAATAATCAGATCAAAACTGACATACGGACAAGAAGTCTTTTTTAATGCTCCTAAATATTTATTGAGGAAGCTCCAAAGTATAGACTGTAAAGCATACAGGCTTACTCTTGGTGTACCTTTTCATGCATCAGCAATTGAAACATATAAAGAAGTTGGAATACTTCCGTTAGATGAATACCGAAAACTTGCATGCGCCAAGTATGTACTGAGAAGTTCCACACCCAAAAACTTTGCATCAGAAGACGTTAAAGTAAAATCTGATATTCTTTTTCCAAAACGAGCGCAGCAAATACGTTCTTTAACAACTATTGGTACATACGTGGCGGACCTTTACGAGCAATCTAAACTTGATAAAATGAATGTAGATTCACAGAAAATGGTTCCACCTTGCCCCTCTTGGGAAATGAATCAGGCATATTTTGATATCAATTACACAGACATGAAGAAGGATGAAAATCCTAATGTTTTGGCAGCCACTGTTAGATCATATATTCATGACAACTACTGTAGTTATCTTAAAGTGTACACTGATGGTTCACTTCTGAATAATCACCAAGCTGGTTCAGCTTTTGTTATACCAGCACTCAAAGTAGAAAAATCATATTTTATAGGTGTAAATCTGTCAGTATTTACAGCTGAATTGGTTGCAATTTTAATGGCTTTAACATATGTGCTAGATAACCCATATTGTTTTTTCCATGTCTTACTTTGTGTGGATTCTAAATCAGTTTTATATGCCATAAAATCTGCAGATTATAAGAATCATTCAAAACTTATATTAGATATAAAACACACAGTCCACCTTCTAAGTTTAAGAAACATATTTGTTACTCTTCTTTGGATTCCTTCACACATTGGATTGTACTCTAATGAATGGGTTGATTGGGCTGCTAAGAGAGGTGCGAGCAATAGAAGTGGAAACAGTGAGCTACATATTCCTTTATCTATCAAAGAAGGATATCATTTGTTAGAACAAGCATCCTTAAGCAAGTTTAATGAAATACTACAAAAAAGAACAGTTTGTAAAATGGGTTCCAACCAGATAAAAAGTGTCTTTAAAAGTATACATCAGTCAAAGATTTATACAAATATGGTCAGAGAAAGACAGCTTCAGGCGTTATTTTTTAGAATCCGATTAAACGCTTTTGTCACAAAATTTAGTAAGGATGTTAAATGCTTATGTGGAAACAACAATATTTCAAATACCCATATTGTACTTGAATGCAAGACTTTAAAGCCTTATTTACCTAGTTTTACCGAAACTTCCCTTGAACAAGTTCTGGATGATGTCAAGTTAGTGTTTGCTATTGCTAAGGGTTTATTGTTAAGTCCCATAGGGCATTTGTTGTAGTTACATCATTGTTCTGTTTTGAATTTTACTCTTCCCTGTTAATTTAATGTTTAGCATACAGTTTCGTTTTAAGTAATGAGAATAACTTCAACCACAATTGCAAACTTGCACAAAAACACACACACACACACACACACACACACACACACACACGCACACGCACACGCACGCACACAAAACACACACACACACACACACACACACACACACACACACACACACACACACACACACACACACACACACACGATTTCCTTTTTAAAATAAAAAGTAAATATTTAAGTATATACTTTAATGCATATATCCCCCATCATTATCCTTGTCTTTCTCTCCCTTTCTCTCTTTAGTTTATCAACATTTTGATATTTATTAGTATTATTATTCTATATGTTTATTGTGGGTTTTTTTTTTTATATTATTGCTATATTTGCATATATTTCCCATCTTTGATTCCTTTTTTTTTTTTATGCTCCCCCCCCCCTTCCCCCCCCGTCCGGTATCACTTTATGTGGAAGGACGTAAAATTGAAGACTACTACTACTACACACACACACAGACAGAGTTGAATACTAGCGATACCACAAAAGAGCACAGACATCCCAGAGGAGATTACAGCAAAGATATCTGGAAGAATGAAAGCGAAAACACAACAGAAAAACTCCAGACGGATACGCAGACAGACAGACAGACAGACAGACAGACAGACAGACAGACAGACAGACAGACTGTGAGGCATTTAGATAGACACACAAAGTCTCTCTCTCTCTCTCTCTCTCTCTCTCTCTCTCTCTCTCTCTCTCTCTCTCTCTCTCTCGAGCATATGCAATAGTTACCAAGACAACAGAGTCAAACTAAAAAAAACCTTTCAGCTTATCTCGACGAAAATAACAATAAAACGAGTAAAGAAACGTAGATGTTAATAAAAAAGGAGTTGTATATGTTGGCTATATTTTAAAGATCGATGCTTTATCATATATACATCGATTACGAATGTTCTTCAGCCAAATACTTTGTGTTTCATTACTTGTTTAAAACTTGATATGCATCAAGTCTGGACAATTAAGATTTAATCTGAAAATGAATTTTGTATAATAATTGCAAAAAATGAAAACGTACAGTCCACACAGCAATTTACAGACACAGATACACAGAATATATGAACATACCTAAAGAGGAAAGGTTGAGACGGAAATACGGGCAGAAGAGATAGATAGATAGATAGATAGATAGATAGATAGATAGATAGATAGAGAGAGAGAGAGAGAGAGAGAGAGAGAGAGAGAGAGAGAGAGAGAGAGAGAGAGAGAGAGAGAGAGAGAGAGAGACAGACAGACAGACAGACAGACAGACAGACAGACAGACAGACAGACAGACACAGACAGCCCGGTTTTCCAAAAAGATGATTCCAAGCCCTCTAACGTGACATAATCTCCAAGCGAACCTCCTCTGAGTAGGCCTAAGTCGATTCTTTTGGCTAGTTTAGCCTCAAAATGGTATGGTAAGTGTGTGTGAATGGAAGCGGTACCGGCATCTCAAAATAGCGCTGGAAGATGACTGGCCCAAGGTAGAAAAACCACCCCCACCCCCACACTTTGACAGTCTTCCCCTGCATGGCAAAGGCATCAACATTGAGGAAAAAGTACCATTACGTGTGCCCCCTCATTCCCCCTTGTGAAAAGTAGCACGCTGTTTGGGCGTTCTCGTCTGCTCCCGTTACGAATACTAGAGGGTTTTAAGGCAGTGCAGACACCAGAATAGTTCTTATGTAGTGCAGACACCAGAATAGTTCTTATGTAGTGCAGACGCTAGAACAGTTCTTATGTATGTACATACTAGAATAGTTCTTATGGTACAGACGCGAGAATACTTCTTATATGGTGCAGACGCCAGTATAGTTCTTATATGGTGCAGACGCGAGAATAGTTCTTATATGGTGCAGACACTAGAATAGTTCTTAGGTAGTGTAGATACTAGAACAGTTCTGATATGGTGCAGATACTAGTATAGTTCTTATGTAGTGCAGACGCTAGAATAGTTCTTATATGATGCAGACACTTGTTTTTACAAGGTATAGCGCTATACAAATTCCATGTCTTATTATTATTATTATTATTATTATGATTATTA
>CM060322.1:56675993-56685993 GCA_030674155.1 Stramonita haemastoma | reverse complement strand
TGTGTGTGTGTGTGTGTGTGTGTGTGTGTGTGTGTGTGTGTGTGTGTGTGTGTGTGTGTGCAATATGTATGTACTCGCCGTGCATATAGACAAGAATTCCAAATAAAATGCTGACATTCCAAACGACCTTCTTTCAAGAACGCACAATACCATACCGGAGGTTATGCAGAAACAGATAAAAGGAAATAATACTCTGCGATATTCACGAATGCAATGACTTTCCATAAGAGCGGACATCACTATGGAGACACCACAAAGAACCACAAACAAACCAAACAACAACAAACAACAAGAAACAAAAAATAAAACACAACCAGCCAACCAAAAGAAACCACAGACACACACACACACACACACACACACACACACACACACACACACACACACACACACACACACACACACACACTGTATAGCTTAGAGCAACGTATTATGAATGAGTTCCAAAGATCTAACACAACTGCAATCAACATTTCAAGAGTCAAGCGAACAATGCATTTTCCGCCTCTGTGGATGTGGGGAAAAAAGCTGTTGATTCAAGTGGTTTGGATTCAAGCCTTCCTATCTAAAAGGAAGGAGTGTGTGATGTGAATCTGATGCTAAGTCGGATTATAGCGGGACTATAGTGGATCGGTGGTCTAGAGGTAACGCACCTGTCTAGAAGCGAAAAGTCCGGATCGAAAGTGTGTGGTGGTTTGAATCCCGTTTGGGCCCAAAGCTTCCCCCTCCCCATCCATTAGATCATGAGTAGTGGTCTGGGTGCTAGTCTTTCGGATGAGACGATAAACTGGGGTCCCATGTGTAACACAAAATTATTTAGCTCACGTAAAAGAACCCACGGCAACAAGAGAGTTGTCCCTTGCAGAAAAAGCTACTTTGATAGGAAAACAAATACAGTTGCACACAGGAAAAAAAGGGTGGTGCTGTTCTTGTGGCGACGCGCTCTCCTCAGGGAGAGCAGCCCGAATTTCATGCAGAGAAATCTGCCATGACTTAAAATGGTGTAAAATGTGAAAAAAAAATGTTGCCGTTCTGCCTGTCCCTGTTTTTTTTTTTCTGGGTGATTGTCAAGCGGTGGAACGATGAAGTCAATGTCTTGTATGTAACATGCAGCCTGGTTTATTAACCTGACGATTGATCTAACGATACCGATGGATCTGATGATTACTCTGATTATACAGATCCTATATCAACATACCGCACACAGCGCACAAATCCGGCAGAACTCAGTCAAAGGTCCAGGGCCCAGTTTTAAAATTAACCCCAGCCTTTTACCACGTCCAAAAGCTGTAAGTTTCTGCTATAATTAGAACCAGCTGAGATGAGATACATAGCATCTGAGAGGAGCTGAAAGTGGGGAAAAACGACAGCTGTGCGCAGCTTAAAAGGACACACTCCCGTTTTCATTGTATCTTCTCCATCAGCAATATTTAGCAATCTGTCTCCTAATGTACGACTTTTTCAGATCGCTGATGCAAAGTCCAGTTGGTTTGTTATCGTGTTTGCTGTAGACCTTAAAGAAGCTCTTATCCAGTAACTTTTGCTTGTTTACAATAGATCTCCTGTTCCTATTGTTGTTTATGTTGTTTGTTGGAGGGGGGGGGGGGGGGGGGGGGGAGCTAGGAGATGTTGTTTGTAGTTGGTTTTTGTTGCTGTTGTTGGGTGTTCTCTATCTGGTTTTTATGGTTAGGTGTGATTTTTTTCTACTAAATTACGATAGTTTTTTTTTTCTCATGTGAAACCCAGTAACTAATTTTTATTTTTATTTTTTTCCATTGGAGCTACTGATTTTGTTAGGAGTTGTAAGAACTGCATTTTCCTTTATTATCATTATTCTTATTGTAGTTCAATAGGTCAGTAACGTAAAGGTTCATTTAGAAGTCCACATATCGACATTTCTATAATGGATTGAGTGAATGCTGGAGTGTGTGGCGAGATGGGGTGAATACTTTGACAAGGCCAGGTGAAATGAACAGATTTGATCGGCCGGTAAGCATTCGACTGAAAAAGGGAATCATTAGTCTCAGTTTACCGAAAAGTGTCCTTGCACTGTACTGTGCTGCACTGTACTGTACTGCACTGTACTGTACTGCACTGTACTGTACTGCACTGTACTGTGCTGCACTGTACTGTACTGCACTGTACTGTACTGCACTGTACTGTACTGCACTGTACTGTACTGCACTGTACTGTACTGCACTGTACTGTACTGCACTGTACTGTACTGCACTGTACTGTACTGCACTGTACTGTACTGCACTGTACTGTACTGCACTGTACTGCACTGTACTGTACTGCACTGTACTGTACTGCACTGTACTGTACTGCACTGTACTGCACTGCACTGTACTGTAGTGCACTGTACTGTACTGCACTGTACTGTACTGCACTGTACTGTACTGCACTGTACTGCACTGCACTGTACTGTAGTGCACTGTACTGTACTGCACTGTACTGTACTGCACTGTACTGCACTGCACTGTACTGTACTGCACTGTACTGTACTGCACTGTACTGCACTGCACTGGCTGAAAATAGCCTCTCGATCACAGTCACGTGAGGCTTGGTTCTCCTCTTCTACCTAGAGGAAGTTCCGCATTCTTACTACCTGTACCCAACATCACTGCGTTGCCTAGTATCGTTTTGTATTGTATTGTATTGTGTTGTGCTGTACTGAGGGAGAGGAGATGGGCGCCTCCCTCAATACGCTGGCCCCTAGAGAAGCTGAGGTCTCTGATGCCTTGCTCCCCTATGACCGCCTAGGTTATGGGACACCTTTACCTTTTTATGCTGTACTGCATTGTTTTGTGTTGCATTGTATTGTACCATATTTTATTGTATCCTATTGTAGTGTGTTGTACCTTATTGTATTGCATCCTATTATATCGTGTTGCATACTAGTCTCAAACAGAGCAGATTTCTCTGCGTGAAACTCGGGCAGCTCTTCCAGGTGAAAGCACATCGGCACCAGAGCAGTGCCACCTATTTACTTTAGAAAATAAAAAAGGGAGAGGTCTCAGATTTAAAATGAGATGTGTATGTATGTATGTATGTATGTATGTATGTATGTATGTATGTATGTATGTATGTATGTATATATGGATGCATGCATGCATGCATGCATGCATGCATGCATGTATGTATGTATGTATGTATGTATGTATGTATGTATGTATGTATGTATGTATGTATGTATGTATGAATGTGTATGTATGTATGTATGTATGTATGTATGTATGTATGTATGTATGTATGTATGTATGTATGTATGTATGTATGTGCGTATGTATGTATGTACGTACGTACGTAAACACACACACACACACACACACACACACACACACACACACACACACACCATCATCTTCCTCCTCCTCCTCCTCCTCATCATCATCATCTACTTATGTTTGTCATAACCTGACCAGTTCTATACAGAGCTTTTAGAGACGACGGGAAGGGGGATGAATAGAATAATATTCTATTATTCGACTCCTTTCTTTCTGTTCAAAATCCTGTTCTCTATTCCTTGCTAGCTCGTTCTGTTTTCGTTTATGTTTTTTTTTTTTTATATCTTTTTCTTCTTCGTTCATCGTAAAACACAGAAGGATAAAGAAGGTGAAGATAATGATGTTCATGACATATGTCAATGGTGTTCACCTCGCAGGCTCTGTTCACAGTTTTAATCTACGTTGCTGCAACCGTATGCCATTTAAGTTTGCAAACACGAACAACTAATTTAATCAGCACGCTAACCTAATGCTGCTCTTTTTTTCCTCTTGTTCTTGTTCTTCTTGTTTTTGTTCTTGTTGTTGTTGTTGTTGTTGTTCTTCTTCTTCTTCAGAGAGAGAGAGAAGAGAGAGAGAGAGAGAGAGAGAGAGAGAGAGGAGAGAGAGAGAGAGAGAGAGAGAGAGAGGAGAGAGAGAGAGAGAGAGAGGAGAGAGAGAGAGAGAGAGAGAGAACTCGAACTCGAAAGGTTTATTCATGAAAAAAGGCCATTGGCCCATACATGAAGGGGGTTGCCGAATAACGATAACGATAATTGCTTTAAGCTGACACACCACGCTACTCCAAGCCATGGAAACCACAGCATTGATTAGTAATGTACATCGAGACACGAAACTCTTTACTGTCCAGATATGTTACGGCATTCCGAGCCTTTCTTTCGTCCAGTCTTTGTCACAAGCACACCCTTAGGTCTAGGCTAGGCCTAGCCAAGACACCGCTGTAATAGTTCTCTAAGTGTCGCTAAGTCCCTTGAAGCACACGATAGGGTCTCCGTGTGTAGTGTGTTCTGGATTCGCTTCCCATTCCGCAAACTGGCGAGTTTGACACGTTCCTCTTTTAGCATGTTTTTCTCTTGCTGTTTGACAAACCAGTACACACATACTGGCTCAGTGTCTGGTTGGCATGCGCACTGGATCACAATGTCGTCTGACTCACAGGTCACAATATCTTCACCGTCTGAATGATGTAGCACAGATTTTCTAAAGTGTGTATTTCTTTGTCTGTCTCTTAGTTAGAGTAGCCACGTACTGTTTGACATTTCTTGTGTCGAATGCACCAACAATATTATCATCGTTCACCTCACGCTGCAAAACACACATATCAGCACAGTCACTACAATCAGACATACAGGGAGGTTCTAAATCAACCGATGGTGGCAACTTAACTGATGTTTTTGTGTTGATGTCCTGTGTGTGTGTTGTTGGTAGGTCTATTCCATGTGTATCTACACATGCTGTATTCCCCTGTTCTACTCCACTGTCAGGCAGACTCGAGGCACTGAGGACACAGTCACTTTCACACACAACACTTGCCTGCTTCTCTTTATGCTTTCGAGTGCGCTCAACATCTCGTCGTCTTTGAGAAAACGATTTTTTCCTGTAGTACTGTGCTTGTGTGCTGCGATTCACTGTTGGATCCGCCATGTTGGTTGACACTGTTGTGTCCACTGGTTTCAGTCGCAAGACAAAAACCACGCTGTCCCCTTCTCCTGCCACTTTCCAGCTGGAAACTGCATTGTCAGTCAGCAGGGCGCTTAAGGTCCTCTCCACAGCCGCTGGAAGTCCAGTAACTGGCATTTTTGAATGAATTTCTAGTTTTACTGCTGCTCACAGAAAATGTACGCCCTGTCCGCTTCGAGAGAGAGAGAGAGAGAGAGAGAGAGAGAGAGAGAGAGAGAGAGAGAGAGAGAGAGAGAGAGAGAGAGACAGAGAGAGACAGAGAGAGACAGAGAGAGACAGAGAGAGAGACAGAGTATGACAGAGAGAATGAGTGAGACAGAGAATGAGAGAGACAGAGACAGATACAGACAGACAGACAGACAGAATGAGACAGAGAGAAAGACAGACAGACAGAGAGAATGTGTCTGTATGTGTGTGCTAAAGGGGAGAGAGAGAGAGAGAGAGAGAGAGAGAGAGAGAGAGAGAGAGAGAGAGAAGAGAGAGAGAGAGAGAGAGAGAGAGAGAGAGAGAGAGAGAGAGGGAGGGAGGAGAGAGGGAGGAGAGGAGAGAGAGAAGGAGAGAGAGAGAGAGAGAGAGAGAGAGAGAGAGAGATGAGAGAGAGAGAGAGAGAGAGAGAGAGAGAGGAGGAGAGAGAAGAGAGAATTAAGTATGCCTACGCTTATGTATGTATGCTTCAAATCTAACATCTTCTGGAATCGTGTTGTTGTTAATCCGAAATCATCTCTTTAAAACATTCTTTTTCATTGATATTTCTTTCACACACACGCAGCACGCACACACACACACACACATACACACACAACACACACAACACACGCACACAAGCACGTACGCACGCACGCAAGAACACACACGCACGTACGCACGCACACACGCACACGCACACACACACACACACGCACAGAGGATATACAACTTTAAAAAGCTAGGGCCACTCGTCTGATTCAAACATTATCCTCGATATAAAAAAAACAAAACAAAACAGGCAACAGACTCATTCTAATGAATACTGGTTTATTTCCCGGTCACAGCCCCCCCCCCTCTACTTCCCCATGTTAAATGTGCGCAATATAACTTTTGTTATCTTTATGTGATAGATATCTTTAGTTTCACGTCTATTCACATTTGGTGATTTTAGCGCATGATTATATTCTTTATGTGGTGTTGTTGTGGGTGTGCATATGCTTTTAATTAAGAGCCTTTCCTGAAAAACAGACTACCAATGTAGATCAAATGAAAAAGTGTGGCATCAGTATACCCAAATAGCAGAAACAAGGCAGAAACAAGACACAACCTGTATTGTCCTTACAACCGGAGAAGAAAGTTTATCGACTGCTGCACGACACGACGTAAAACACACATTGTCCTTTAAAAATGTCAATGACAACGACAACAACAAGAAGAACAACGAAAACCAGCATGCACACAGGTGTCGTGTTTAGACACCATCCATGCGGAAAAATCGGGAAGTTCGAGTCCCCAGGGCGGATCGGAGCTGTATCCCTTATAATTATGGCAACGTTCTGGCGGCTCCTGCGACGGCACTGGAACCATTGGTATCAGTCATTGCCTTTCCAATGGATCATTCCAGTGGCGTGGAGAGAGGGGGGGGGGGGGGGGTCTGCTGTATGGGTAACAGCTTGCCTTCCATACTTACTTACCCAAGCTTTGCGCTCTAGAGCCTGGAGCCTGACTTGTCAGGCACTTAAAGGCAGCGCAGCGCCTTTTTGCTTAAATGACAGACAACAATAGTTGCTGTCTGAGTGTTCGATGAAGAAGAAGTCCATCAGAGAATTGAATCTTTCAACAACTCTGTCCATTTGGCTACCTTCTTGTTCTTCGGTTCTTCTCTCTTCTCTACATGTAGGAAGTCTGTGACCTCTTTTGTTTGTTGCCCTCCATTTTGTCCTGGGCCACAGTCTTCATTACATGGCAGCTATAATGTTTCAAAGCATGTCAAAAGTATTGAAGTTTCGTTTTCCTAACAAGTCCTAAAAGTTCAGGGTGTTTGTTCAGTTCTTTAAGAATGAATGCTTTAGTTTGTTTGCCTTTGGTCCAGCTTATTTTTAGGAATCTTCTTTAGATCCTTATCTCTGCACTTCTGATTCTGTTTTCATCCGCATCTTTGAGAATCCATTCTTTATTTCTCACATAAACTAATGGGCCAAATTAACTTTCGTAGCATTTCGATTTTGAGCTCATTATCTAGATATCGGTGTTTCCAAAAGTTAGTAAGATGGATCATTCTTTCTTTGGCTTGAGAAAATCTCACTTTGCTTTAATGTCCATAGCCAGTACTGTGCTCTATAACTTCAGCAGCAGTCAGTAATATTCCATGCAACTTCAGTGGCAATGAGAAATAAGCCATGAAGCTTTAACAGAAATCATTCATAAAAAGCAAACAAGCCTCAACAGTGGAAGTAATGAACCACGAAACTTCAGCTGTAGCTAGTAATAAGCCATCCACCAGTTCTCTTCAGAAGTTAGTGTGTGGACTTATGTTTCGGTAGAAAATAGGTTAAGTCACCAGGTTTTATAGAGAGTCAGCAATAACTCAACCCGATTTACGGAAGGAACAACTAGCACTTACTTCAGTTACATATTAAAAATAGGGTCTTATCCCTGCTCTAGGATGGAATACAGAAGCACAAGTTTATTCCTTGTTACACCGGAGTCTGTATACAACACCATCACGCATCGACTTAAGCAAAACTCCCATTTTCTCTGCAACACCAGCTTTTATCCTACTATGTGACTTGAATCTGCCAGCAAATCTGAAGCCAAGTTCTTAGATCATTCACAACAAGATGGAAGAAATGCGTGGTCATAATATATAGATAGGCTGCTATATACAGCGAGCTGTGATATCCATCAGCACTTAGCCCAGACCTGAGCAATGAAAAGAAACAAGCTTCTGTGGGCTCGTACAGAAATGTGTACGGTGTAAATGTTTCTGTGTGTATACGTAAGCAGACATTTGTGTAAGCTGATCTGGCCTCATACGAGAACATTCCTTGGGCAGTTTGGGAAACAACTTTTCTTCTTGTTCTTTGCACTTTTAGCTGAAACGTCTTCAAAGGAAATGTATGAGTAGGTCATAGTCTTTTTCCATTTTAGTGAAAAAAACAAAACAGTATTTAAAACATCAAAGATAAAAAGTTGTTTTCCAGCGTGGGGTTGTCAGAGGTCTCTCAGTATAACTAACATCCCAAACTTCTGGAAATCCTGTGCAAGAAATTTCTTCTTTAATAATCTTTTTTCTTTGTTTCTGCCTTGTCCCTTTTCTTCCTGTTGCCTCCTTCATGTCTATTGTCGGCCTTCTTGGTCCATTCTCCTGTCTTTTCTCCAGAATGACTTACAATATAACAGTTCTCTCCCTTCTCGAAGTCAGATGTGCTGGGTCTGACTTGTCAGGCGCTTAACGGCAGTGCAACGTTTTTTCGCTCATATGACAGACAGCAATAGTCCCTGTCTGAGCGTCCAATTAAGAAGAATTTGTCTGTTTTTATGTTATAAGCCTTTTTCTGGTAAAAAATGCAAGCAGACACCCATGAACACATGCATCTTTGCATACCC
The DNA here is from genome assembly GCA_030674155.1 of Stramonita haemastoma. Lineage (NCBI taxonomy): Eukaryota > Metazoa > Mollusca > Gastropoda > Neogastropoda > Muricidae > Stramonita > Stramonita haemastoma. Next base: position 56,677,453 of record CM060322.1, on the reverse strand, counting down.
CCCCCCCCACACGCTCTCTCTCACTCAGATTCATACACACATACCCTCCAACACACACACACGCACGCACGCACGCACGCACATACGCACGCACGCACATACGCACGCACACACACACACTCTCAGATTCATACACAGACACCCCCTCCCCAACACACACACACACACACACACACACACACACACACACACACACACACACACACACACACACACACACACACTCACACACACACATTACAATTTTCCGCAGAACTTTTTTTTGCATACAACCAAACAAATTCTCCAAACACAGACGGTATCACTTTCATGATAATGATTAACTTGTAACTTAAGTACCAATGCGTTTGTGTACAGGCAATTTAGTAAATATGGTTTACACAAATCAGGTTTCTAAAAGAGAGAGAGAGAGAAAGAGGGAGGGAGGAGATGAGAGAGAGATGAGGAGAGGAGAGAGAGAGAGGAGAGAGGAGGAGAGAAGAGGAGAGAGAGAGAGAGAGAGAGAGAGAGAGAGAGAGGAGAGAGAGAGAACAACACACACACACACACACACACACACACAACACAAAACACACACACACACAGATGTACACACAGACAGAGACACAAACGAGTTTTAATAGTTCTTGCAACAACAAAAAGCCCCTAAGATAATGAGTACTATAATGCCAGACACAGATCCAATAATCATAAACACAATGATTATTAAAAAAACACCCCAACAAATTCCTAATTTGACACACACACACACGCATCTGCACATATATGCACACCCACTCGCACTCACATGTGCATGCCAGCATGCATGTCACGCACACACACCCCCACCCCACACAGAGACTCTATTTCCCTCCCCCTCCGTCTTCCCCCCCATCCCCCTCCTCTCTCTCCGAACTGTTAAACTTGTATGCGCGCAGAGGAGAAATGATCATTGGGAATGATAGTACTTCAAAAGTACTTATAATCAATCTTTCCCATTTTCTTCTGACCAAAAGCTTGTGGTTTGGTGAAAGTGGTATTTTCTTCAATACTTGAAAGAAGTGTGTGTGTGTGTGTGTGTGTGTGTGTGTGTGTGTGTGTGTGTGTGTGTGTGTGTGTGTGTGTGTGTGTGTGTGTGTGTGTGTGTGTGTGTGTGTGTGTGTGTGTGTGTGTGTGGGCGCGTGTGCGTGCGTGCGTGCGTGCGTGCGTGCGTGTGTAGTAGTATTCAATTTTATGTCCTTCCACATTGATGTGTGTATGTGTGTGTGTGCGTGCGTGTGTGCACGCGCGCGAGCGCGCGCGCGTTTGCTTGTGTGCTTGTATTGCCTTCACATAATTGGCAGAACAGAGAAAAAAAATCAATTTGTCGTATTCTGAGCTGTAGTTAGCATCATTTTTTTAAAAGATATATTTTTTTCTTTAACAAAACGGGCAATTTGTATCTGCGTGATAGTTAAAGAACCCGCTGTTTACAGCTCTTT
>CM060322.1:56658493-56665993 GCA_030674155.1 Stramonita haemastoma | reverse complement strand
GCGCGCATGTGTGTGTATGAGGGGGGGGGGGGGGAAAGCAAAGAAGGCAAAAGGGAAAAAGAAAGGCACTCGAAAAACAAACAAACACAAAAACCCTTAAACACACAAAAAACCCTAAATACAATTCGTATCTCTATATTTTAACAGTCAATACAATTTCAATTCAAATTTCAATAAGAACCAAAACATTCCTATCCAATGATAAGGTTAGGATTGCATATGTGGAAGTGGAAGATGAGGGGGGGGGGGAGGGCATCTTCAAATTACATCAAGATCAAAACATACCAGTCAATAAAGTACTTTAAAGCACCCACATAACACTTCTATAAACAATATTTATCATCAAAGAAACCTGTAAGCTCACAACATGTTCAAGCCTTACAATGATAAGAGAAATCCCGAAAGCAAAACAACAAACAAAGAAGCAAAATTATATAAAAGAAATATCAAATAGGAGCCAAACAACATTTAAGGTTATATAAAACAGTTTTAAATCAAATTCAATACATTGAAAGATTAAAATATACTAATGAAGATGAAGGGGAAAATGCGATTATTCAGGACGATTGTATACAAGGCATTACAAATCTATAAGCCAAAAACATTTATATGAAAAGTAATGTATTCCGTGTGTGTGTGTGTGTGTGTGTGTGTGTGTGTGTGTGTGTGTGTGTGTGTGTGTGTGTGTGTGTGTGGTGCGTGCGTGCGTGCGTGCGTGCGTGCGTGCGTGCGTGCGTGTGCTTCCGTGCGTGCTTCCGTGCGTGTGTACCTGTGTGTGTGTGTGTGTGTGTGTGTGTGTGTGTGTGTGTGTGTGTGTGTGTGTGTGTGTGTGTGTGTGTGTGTGTGTGTGTGTGTGGAGGGGGGGAACAAGCAAAGAAGGCATAAAAAAACCACGCACACACACATACAAAAGTAAAAACCCTTAAACACAAAAAACTATATAAAAATCATATCTATATTTAAACAGTAGAATTCCATTTCAGTTCAACATAGGAACCAAACACCTATACAAAAATAAGTCTAAGGTAGTATATAATTATGTGAGAGTGGAAGGTGGAAAGGAAAGGAAAGGAAAGGAAAGGAGAGAGAGAGAACTCGAACTCGAACTCAAAATTTTTTAAAGAGAGAGAGAAAGAGGAGAGAGGAGAGAGAGAGAGAGAGAGGAGAGGAGAGAGAGAGAGAGAGAGAGAGAGAGAGAGAGAGGAGAGAGAGAGAGAGAGAGAGAGAGAGAGAGAGAGGAGAGAGTGAGAGAGAGAGAGAGCATATTCAGATTACATCATCATAAAAACCCCAGTCAATAAAGTATTTGAAAACATCCATAAAAATACTTCTTTAAACAATAATTGTCATCAATGAAACCTATAAGAGATGAAAAAACAAAAAAACAAAAAAAACAAAAAACAAAACAAAAACAAACAAAAAAACAAAATAAAAACAAAAGAGAGAGAGAGAGAGAGAGGAGAGAGAGAGAGAGGAGAGAGAGAGAGAGAGACAGACAGACAGACAGGACAGACAGACAGAAAGACAGACAGAGAGACAGACAGACATACAGACAGAGAAAGAGAGAGAGGGAAAGTGTATTTGTGCGTATGTATGTATGTGAGTGTGTTTGTGTGTGTATAATTATGTTTGCATGTGTTTGTGTGCGTGCGTGTGTGTGCGTGTGTGTGTGTATTTGCATTTGTTGTGTGTGTGTGTGTGTGTGTGTGTGTGTGTGTGTGTGTGTGTGTGTGTGTGTGTGTGTGTGTGTATTTGCATGTGTGTGTATGTGTGTGTGTGTGTGTGTGTGCGTGCGTAGGTGCGGCTGGATGTATTTTATGCAGACATAAAATCAGCTTACAAGACGATGACCTTATTGCAGTCTTCTAAGCCAGAGAAACAAGGATGAAAACAGTGTCAAGTCTCTCCCATTCTGTCACCTGTCTCTCCCCATCCTGTCACCTGTCTCTCCCCATTCTGTCACCTGTCTCTCCCCATTCTGTCACCTGTCTCTCCCCATCTGTCACCTGTCTCTCCCCCATTCTGTCACCTGTCTCTCCCCATCCTGTCACCTGTCTCCCCCATTCTGTCACCTGTCTCTCCCCATCTGTCACTGTCTCTCCCCATTCTGTCACCTGTCTCTCCCCCATCTGTCACTGTCTCTCCCCATTCTGTCACCTGTCTCTCCCCATTCTGTCACCTGTCTCTCCCCCATTCTGTCACCTGTCTCTCCCCCATTCTGTCACCTGTCTCTCCCCCATTCTGTCACTCACTGTCACTGCTCCCCCATTCTGTCACCTGTCTCTCCCCCATTCTGTCACCTGAACCCGTCACCTCTGACAGCTGGGATCAGACTGAAGGGCATTGGCCTTAATGACAGCCGCCCTACAAACATACCATCTGCTTAGCACCTTTACTTAGCTATCACTGCGGCAAACACTAGAGCATCAATAAACCCTGAACAAAATGCGGTAGCTTCAAATCATCGGCGCTCTTACAAACACACCACCTGCTTGTCATCTTTACTAAGTTGTTCAAATCTGCATTACTGAACTAAGCACTAGAACATCAATAAACCCTTAACAAAACGCAATTAGCCTCATGTGATCGGTATTTTCAGAAAAACATAATTTGCCTAGCAATTATACTTAGCTGTTTATGTCTGCATCACTGCAACAAACATACTAAAACATCAATGAACCCTTAGAGCGAGGCACTGGCACTCTTACAAACACACCATCTATTTGCCATTTTTACATAGTTGTTTATAACTAGATTACTGCAACAAACACTATAGCATCAATACACCCTGAACTAAGGGCATTGGCCTCGATGACAGTCACTCTTAAAAACACACCATCTGCTTGCCATCTTTACATAGTTAGTTGTTCAAATCTGCATCACTGCAACAAGCACTAGAACATCAATAAACCCTTAAGGAAACGCATTAGCCTCAAATGATCGGCACTTTTCGAAAAAAACATCATTTGCTTAGCATCTTTACTTAAATAGTTGCTTACATCTGCATCATTGCAACAAACACTAGAGCATCAACAAACCCTTAAAGCAAGGTACTTGATCTCTTACAAACACCCCACCTGCTTGACATCTTTACTCAGATAGCTGTTTATAACCACATCACTGCAACAAACACTAGAGCATCAATGAACCCTTAAAGTGAGGTACTTCAACTCTTACAAACACACCACCTGCTTACCATCTCTACTTACGTCTGGAAAACTGCAACACACACTAGAGCATCGACAAACCCTTAAGAAAACGCAATAGCCTCAAATGCTCAGCGCTCTTACAAACGCATCATTTGCTTGGCGTCTTTACTTGAATGGGTTTTCAAAGACTGGATCACTGCAACAAACACCAGCGCACGAACAGGCTGACAGGTGTTTCCACCGATAACAGGTTACATTACATGGACACTTGCAGCAGCAACAGCAGCAAGCAGCAGCAGCAGCAGCAGCAGCAGCAGCAGCAGCAGCATACACTAGTCGAACAACAACAGACCCATACACGATGTCAGCAGGTGGCATCCAGTTATATAGAATCTACGCCAACACACACACACACACACATACACACGCGCGCGCGCGCAAACACACACACGCACATACATACACACATAGAGTCACACACACATACATACGCACATACACACACACACACACACACACACATACATACATACATACATACATACATATATACTACATACATACATACATACATACATACATACATACAGCACAGCTCAGCACAGCACAGCACAGCACAGCCATCATACACTGACTGATTCGTTGTGACAGAGAGAGAGAGAGAGAGAGAGAGAGAGAGAGAGAGAGAGAGAGAGAGAGAGAGAGAGAGAGAGAGAGAGAGGGGGGGGGGGGCAGGCAGACAGAGAAAATTTTTTATAAAGTACAACTGAAACAAAAAGAAAAGTATGTATAAAACAAGAAAAACAGAAAAGAAATTTAGTTTTTGGCCAATGAGGAAAGACATATGATACCCCCGGAAAACAAACAAACAAATGAGCAAAAAAACACACAGAAAAACTCAGCAACAAGAGACAAGAAAGAAAAGATGTCGCTCCATGATCGGATGGTAGCTGAAGCCTGCATACAGGTTACACATAAGGGTTCGCTTCCGTGGTCAAGTAGTATCTTCTATAGAGTGTCAGTTAGAAACAAGTTTGCTGGTTTTCATAGTTTTTTTTAAAGTATGAAAAAAAATGCACTGTGTACTTGTTTTGGGGGGTTGAGGTCATAGATCTACTCCAGGTAGGGTTGAGAAAGGGGAAAATGAGGATTGCTTGTGTTGCTTCAGTGTTGACCCCCCGCATGCATATTGTGCAGAGGTCGCTAGCAGACGACAAAGGACTGAAGGGGTCCAGTGTTTGCTGATTTTTTAAAAAGTTCAAACCTATTACATTTGTTCGTGTAGTCCTGAGTTTTGATTCAGGGGCTGGTCTTTCTGAAAAAATGTTTTTTGTCATTTCTGTGGATGCCTTAGTACGTGCAGTACAAATGCAAGTGTGATATATGAAAAAAAAGAGAAGGAAAACTGCCAGAATCTAACCCTTATGTGCAGCCAAAAAACAAAACACAAAGCCTAAACAAGACCAAACCAAAAGTTGGTTAAGACTGATTCCAAATCACGGTTAACACGTATGTATTTTGAGTCTGCTTGCTTTCTCCATTTTTTGTTCTGATACGATCAACCTTTCATCATGTCGTGGAAAGACAAGGTTTTATATCAGAATAAAGTTGGCAGGTTGGGCCAGATAATGTCAGTGACTGATGTCAGTAGTGTTAAGGCTTAATGTTAATGCTTTGAGACATGGTGTGGAAACTGTCTTTTGTCAAAGCTCTTAGCTTAAGAACCTATTTTACACCCCTGACATCTCATTTTGCGGTGAAGGGGTCAGGTATGCCAACTTTTTCATCCTGTGTGTACTTACAATCATTTCTCACAGTGATTCCCAGGTGGGAGGAAGGAGACAAAGCATAATTATATTCTGGGCGATAACAACAAAGCAACAGACTACAGGCAATTCAATTCAAACATTCTACTATCTCACAAACTTAGAAATTCATGTGGGTTACAAGCCGTACATAAAAAATGTAAATAGGAAAAACGTTTCTCACAGAGGAATAACACAGCAACACTATACAACCATCACCTCGCACACACTACAAGACAGTACTCATACCAATACCAGCACTCTATCAAAAAGGAATTCGCGTGGTCACAGGCCAGATATACATAATCAGACACTTTATTCTTTGCAATTAAGAGTGAGTTTAAAACTTCATGCCTGTACATGTTTCAATCGCCTTTTGTTCATTGAATTTTCTTTTCTTCAAAGGGAATAAAACAATCAAGGATACAGTGAAATTCATCTTCTAGTTCGCAATGATCACGTCTGCACCATATCTTTTAAAAAATTATTCAAGAGATTTGTTCAACGTTTTTCCCGTTTGAACTGGAAGTTTGTAATTTAACATCACAAACGTTACGAAAGGTTTAAGCAAGGTGATTTGCAAAAAAAAGTGAAATATTTTTTTTATGGATCTTATATCCTATGACGCTAGCCATTACTATAAAAGACTGTTTTCTTCCTTTTCATCCTGACAGAGAGACAAAGACATAGAGACATATGGACATTCAGATTTGTAGATATAAATAAAAATATAAACACACACACACACAAACACACACACACACACACACACACACACACACACATATATATATATATATATATATATATACAGAGAGAGAGAGAGAGAGAGAGAGAGAGAGAGAGAGAGAGAGAGAGAGAGAGAGAGAGAGAGAGAGAGAGAGAGAGAGAGGAGAGAGAGAGAGAGAGAGAGAGAGAGAGAGAAAGAGATGGTAACATAGATAAAGAGAAACAGAGACAGAAAGACAGAAACAGAATGAGATGCATGCAAGCATGCGTACGTACACGCACACACACACAGAGACACACAGACACACAACACACACACACACAGACAGACACAGACACACAGACAGACACACAGACAGACACACAGACAGACACAGACACACACAGACAGACACACACAGACACACACACAGACACACACACAGACACACACACATACACACACACACACAGACACACACACACACAGATACACACACAGATACAGACACACACAGACACAGACACAGACACACACACACAGACACACACACAGACACACAGTGTTTTTTTTGGGGGGGTTGTGTTTGTTTGTTTGCTTGTTTTTTGTTTGTTTTTTGCTTTAGTTTTGTTTTGCTTGGTTTTTTTTTCGTTCATTATGTTTGTTTGGTTCTCTGTTGCTTTTGTTTGTTTATTAGTTTTTTGGTTAGTTTGAATGTTTGTTAGTGTATATGTTATTTCCTCTCAGTGGAGATTGGTATTATCATATGTATTGTTGCGTTTGTTTTTCGGGGTTTTATTTTTGTTTTTTTGTTTGTTTGTTTTGTTTTGTTTTGTTTTTTCTTTTCTTCCTCATAACATAAGTATGAATTGAAGTGTGGAGATAATGTAATCTGACATAAGTTGCTTATTGACATTTCATGGATTTTTTTTATTATTTTTATTTATTTTTTTATTTTTATTTTTTATTTTTAAGTCTTAAATAATGGTTGGTGACATTGCATTGATATAAGCTGTTGACACCATATGATTTAAAAAAACAAAACAATTTTAAATGTGTGCATGCCCATATGTTTGTTATGTTATTCCACTCAGTGGTGATGGGTATTATCATATGGTATTGTTGCTTTAGTTGTTTTTTCTTTTCTTTCCTTCTAATATATAATCCGTGTGGATTGGTTTTTTTGATGTTTTGGTCTGATTGTTTGTTTTTTGGTGTGTTTTTTTTTGTTTTTTTTTGGTTTTTTTTTTAAGTCTTAAATAATGGTTGGTGACATTGTATTGATATAAGCTGTTGACACCATATGATTAAAATTTTTTTTTTTTTTTTTTTAAATGTGTGCATGCCCATATGTTTGTTATGTTATTCCTCTCAGTGGTGATGGGTATTATCATATGGTATTGTTGCTTTAGTTGTTTTTTCTTTTCTTTCCTTCTAATATATAATCCGTGTGGATTGGTTTTTTGATGTTTTGGTTTGATTGTTTGTTTTTTGGTGTGTTTTTATGTGTTTTTTGTTTGTTTGGTTGGTTTTGTTTTCTTTTGTTTGATTGTATGTTTGTTAGCGTATATGTTATTTCCTCTCAGTGATGATGGGTATTATCATAAGGTATCGTTGTGTTCGTTGTTTTTTCCTTATCTTCTTTTAAAAATATAAAGTATGAATTGAAGTATAGAGATATTGTAATCTGACATAAATTGCTTATAGATTTTTTATTATTTTACTTATTTATTTTTAAATTTTGTTGTTGTTGTTGTTGTATTTATTCATTTTTTTAAAAAAATGTTTTTATTATTATTATTATTATTATTATTATTATTATTATTATTATTATTAT
>CM060322.1:56643493-56653493 GCA_030674155.1 Stramonita haemastoma | reverse complement strand
ACTAAGTTACACTATGTGAAGGTGAAGATACAATCTTCACTAAGTTACACTATGTGAAGGTGAAGATACAATCTTCACTAAGTTAACGACACTATGTGAAGGTGAAGATACAATCTTCACTAAATTACACTATGTGAAGGTGAAGATACAATCTTCACTAAGTTACACTATGTGAAGGTGAAGATACAATCTTCACTAAGTTACACTATGTGAAGGTGAAGATACAATCTTCACTAAGTTACACTATGTGAAGGTGAAGATACAATCTTCACTAAGTTACACTATGTGAAGGTGAAGATACAATCTTCACTAAGTTACACTATGTGAAGGTGAAGATACAATCTTCACTAAGTTACACTATGTGAAGGTGAAGATACAATCTTCACTAAGTTACACTATGTGAAGGTGAAGATACAATCTTCACTAAATTACACTATGTGAAGGTGAAGATACAATCTTCACTAAAGTTACACTATGTGAAGGTGAAGATACAATCTTCACTAAGTTACACTATGTGAAGGTGAAGATACAATCTTCACTAAGTTACACTATGTGAAGGTGAAGATACAATCTTCACTAAGTTACACTATGTGAAGGTGAAGATACAATCTTCACTAAGTTACACTATGTGAAGGTGAAGATACAATCTTCACTAAGTTACACTATGTGAAGGTGAAGATACAATCTTCACTAAGTTACACTATGTGAAGGTGAAGATACAATCTTCACTAAATTACACTATGTGAAGGTGAAGATACAATCTTCACTAAGTTACACTATGTGAAGGTGAAGATACAATCTTCACTAAGTTACACTATGTGAAGGTGAAGATACAATCTTCACTAAGTTACACTATGTGAAGGTGAAGATACAATCTTCACTAAAGTTACACTATGTGAAGGTGAAGATACAATCTTCACTAAATTACACTATGTGAAGGTGAAGATACAATCTTCACTAAATTACACTATGTGAAGGTGAAGATACAATCTTCACTAAATTACACTATGTGAAGGTGAAGATACAATCTTCACTAAATTACACTATGTGAAGGTGAAGATACAATCTTCACTAAGTTACACTATGTGAAGGTGAAGATACAATCTTCACTAAGTTACACTATGTGAAGGTGAAGATACAATCTTCACTAAATTACACTATGTGAAGGTGAAGATACAATCTTCACTAAGTTACACTATGTGAAGGTGAAGATACAATCTTCACTAAGTTACACTATGTGAAGGTGAAGATACAATCTTCACTAAGTTACACTATGTGAAGGTGAAGATACAATCTTCACTAAATTACACTATGTGAAGGTGAAGATACAATCTTCACTAAGTTACACTATGTGAAGGTGAAGATACAATCTTCACTAATTACACTATGTGAAGGTGAAGATACAATCTTCACTAATTACACTATGTGAAGGTGAAGATACAATCTTCACTAAGTTACACTATGTGAAGGTGAAGATACAATCTTCACTAAGTTACACTATGTGAAGGTGAAGATACAATCTTCACTAAATTACACTATGTGAAGGTGAAGATACAATCTTCACTAAGTTACACTATGTGAAGGTGAAGATACAATTTCACTAAGTTACACTATGTGAAGGTGAAGATACAATCTTCACTAAGTTACACTATGTGAAGGTGAAGATACAATCTTCACTAAGTTACACTATGTGAAGGTGAAGATACAATCTTCACTAAGTTACACTATGTGAAGGTGAAGATACAATCTTCACTAAATTACACTATGTGAAGGTGAAGATACAATCTTCACTAAGTTACACTATGTGAAGGTGAAGATACAATCTTCACTAAGTTACACTATGTGAAGGTGAAGATACAATCTTCACTAAGTTACACTATGTGAAGGTGAAGATACAATTTTCACTAAGTTACAATATGTGAAGGTGAAAATACAATCTCCTTCATCTTCACCTATCCAGAAGTCTAGAAGACCGTCGGGGCACCACTGAAGATTTTGCAACCAGATTCCTCAGCTCCAGCTTTCTGTAGCAAGTCGTTCCACTAAAGATCCGTCCACTCTCTGATGTTGTTTTCCCATCGCTTTCTCTGTCTTCCTCTGAGTAATTATACAATTTATAGGTAATAAAAAGGAGGCATTTAAATTTAACTGTATACAACGATTCTTAGCATTACTGAGTTATAAGTCTGTCAAAACGATGTTAAAAACTAAAGTAATAGCAAATGAACAGTCTGCAAACATTGCCTTCCATTCAGCCTGTCGAGTATACACTTCAGATTTGACCAAAGCAAACCTACTCGTGTGTGGGTTTTATGAACTGAGATGTGTCTGTCATTCTCTACGGTAGCTTTAGCACTTTTTGAAGAGAGAGAGAGAGAGAGAGAGAGAGAGAGAGAGAGAGAGAGAGAGAGAGAGAGAGAGAGAGAGAGAGAGAGAGAGAGAGAGAGAGAGAAGAAGAACTCGAACTCGAACTCGAAATGTTTATTGAGAGTAAATGGATAAGCACAAAGCTTCTTTACACCATGCTCTCACAAAAAAAGAAAAATCGAAAAAAAGGAAATGAAAGAAAAATCACACACACTCACACACACGCGCACACACACACACACACACACACACCACACACACACACACACACACACACACCACACACACACACACACACTAGCACACACAGAGAGAGAGAGAGAGAGGAGAGAAGAGGAGGGGAGAGAGGAGAGAGAAGGGAGAAGGGGGGAGAGAGAGAAGACGACAGAGAAGGCAGAGAGATGAGAGAAGAGAAGAGAGAGAGAGAGAAGACAGAGAAAGACAGACAGAAGAAGACAGACAGACAAGACAGAAGAAGACAGACAGACGACAGAAGACAGACAGAGAAACAGACACGAGATAGAGAGACAGAGAGAGAGAGAAAAAAAGAAGAAAGAGAGAGAAAGAGAGAGAGAGGAGAAGGAGAGAGAGAGAGAGAGAGAGAGAGAGAGGAGAGAGAGAGAGAGAGAGAGAGAGAGAAGAGAGAGGGAGAGAGAGAGAGAGAGAGAGAGAGAGAAGACAGAAGACACACACAGACAGACAGATAGACAGACAAACAGATAACAGACGGAAAGAGACGTTCTCAAGACCTGAAGTTTGATTTGACATGCTCAACACGGGAGTCGTATCCACAGGGTAGGAACGAAATGAATTTCTGCTGCCAAGTGCTGCAATCGTTCCCCCCCCCCCCCCCTCTCTCTCAACGTTAGTCCCCTGGAGCAAAGCTCTGACATGACCATTAGAAATAGCCACAGGGTCAGATCTGCCTGCATCCTCCTCATCCCTTAGAGGTAGCATTCAGGGGGGGGGGGGGGGGGGGGGGTAGGGGGGGAGTGGGGGGGAGGGGGGGGGGGGGGGGGGGGGGGGTAAGGGGAGGGGCGGGATAGCCTAGTAGTCAGAGTATCACGCTCACGATTTGACGGTTCGGGATCGAGCCCTGGTTCAAGCCACCACTGAGATGCCCGTTAAAAGGATCTTTTCTTTTCCTGGAGTTACAATACTGCAAGGCACCGTCCAAGAAGGAAGAAAAAGAGGCAGGCCAAGGAAGAGATGGGAGGACAACATCAGCGAATGGACAGGCCTAGAACTCAATAAAACTTTGAGAAAGGCGGAATAGAGAGAGGAATGGAGAAAGCTGGTTGTCAAGTCTTCAGGGGTGCCCCCACAGTCGCCAGACTAAGGGATCGATAGATGACGATAGATAGATAGATAGATAGATAGATAGATAGATAGATAGATAGATGGATGGATAGATAGATAGATAGATGGATAGATAGATAGATGGATAGATAGATAGATGATAGATGGATAGATAGATAGATAGTTAGATAGATAGACAAACAGACATATAGACAGACAGACAGAGAGAAGATAGATAGATAGATAGATAGATAGATAGATAGATAGATAGATAGAGATGATAGATAGTATAGATAGATAGATAGATAGATAGATTGATAGATAGGAGTTACCATCAGTTCTGGCTCCACTCCCACCAAAGTCCTTCCGATGAGGCTATAAACTGAGGTCCCTTGTGCGAACTCACGCAGAACATCTTCTGAAATTGTTCTAGTAAAGTTTGAAAGCAGTATCTCACGTAAATGTTTTAAATAATGATCTGTCCACAAAGTCTAGAAATTCTTATTTCATACTGATTTAACACGTTAAACAGTATGAAGACTGTAAAGTATTATTACACTAAAGCAGATTGTACCACAAAACTTTGTGCAAATCGCACTCGTGGCTTGCACGCATGCGACTGTGTGTATATATCGGTTCTTCAGTTTAAAGTGTTTTCATTATTAATAACACAAAACGATCAGGAGAGAGAAGAAACGGAAGAATGGGCAGACAGGTGGGAGAAGAAGAGGGAATATAAAAACGAAAAAACGAAAAAGAAATCCAAAAAAGTGTCAAAAACAAGAACAGCCAGAGAAAAAAAAGTAATCAAAGACCTAAAAAAAAATTCACACCAACAACAAAAAATGAACACCGAAACTCGATACTTACTGTTTTAAAGAAATGAAGTTGAAGCAAGCAAAAATACTTATATAAAAGATAGTAAAGTAACGTAAAACTGAAATTCTCAAATGTCAGACAAAGATCATTGCTGAAGTGATCTTCGTCATATTGCTTCTAGACAGGCGCTACACACGAGTGGTTAAGACCGTTTGGCATCAATCCTGTGGGCTGATGAGTTGTGGCTTCGAATCTCGGTAATGGCGTCTGGTGAATTAAGGGTGGGGATTTTTACGATCTCTCAGGTCAACTCCTGCGTGTGCCTTAATTCCCTTCGTGTAAATACACATGCAGACGATCAAAAATGCACGTTAAAGATCCCATAATTTATGTCAGAAGATCAAATATGCACGTTAATGATCCCATAATTTATGTCAGCGTTTGGTGGGTATCGAGAACATGAACGTACCCAGCATGAAACTTGTCGATTGAAATGAGCTGCTCTGAAGTTGGAATGTGTCGGCTGAGGCCAGCAGGCAGACCTCCCGTAAAGTTACTGGCGCAAGAAAAGACCAGGCACTACGCACCCTACCTGATAAGGGAAACCCTCAAAACAATCCCCAAACATCCCCCCCCCCAACATACACACTTTCTACCAACAACAACCCTTTACTGGCTTGAGAGACCGCTGCTTTTTTTTAACCAATGATATGTGAAGTGACCTTCTTTAAAAACCGAAATGTGGTTGTTTTCAAGGCACCATGCTTCCCCACGGGAATGCTAGGAGCCTGTCTGTATAAACAGCATTCCTACCTTCTGGAAATTCTGTGTTAGGAATTACTCCTCTTCTATCCCTCTCTTTGTTTCTGCTTTGTTCCTTTTCTTCCTGTCACTGCTTTTTGGGGGGTCTATTTTTATGCTGTCTTTGTCCATTCTCCTGCCCCCTCTTTTCCAGAGAGACTTTAAAGATAGCATTCACTTCCACGCTTAAGTCGTATGCGCTAGGCCTGACTTGTCAGGCGCTTATCGGCAGTGCAACGCATTTTCGCTCCTATGACAGACGACAATAGTTGCTGTGTGAGCGTTGGATGAAGAAGCAGAAAGACATCAGGTCGCAGACCGTAGTTACCATAGTGATCAGTGTGGAGAAATATACTACCTTTTCTCTCGTTCTGTAACCTGAAGATGAAATCTTTTTGTGGCTTACATTTCATAAACACAAGATTGAGAAACTGTATTTCAACACGTGGGAATTCCAGAAAAAAACATATTTCTTTCTCAGACAGATAATTATACCAGCAGTTTGTTGTTGTGTGTTGTGTTGTGTGTGTTGTGTGTGTGTGGTGTGTGTGTGTGTGTGTGTTGTGTGTGTGTGTGTGTGTGGTGTGTGTGTGTTTTGTATGTGTGGTGTGTGTTGTGTGTTATGTGTGTGTGTTGTGTGTGTGTGTGTGGTGTGTGTGTGTGTGTGTGTGTGTGTGTGTGTGTGTGTGTGTGTGTGTTGTGTGTGTGTGTGGTGTGTGTTTTGTGTGTGTGTGTGTGTGTGTGTGTGAAAACCTAGCAATACTTGATAAGTTTCAGTTAAAATGTTTAAAGTATATTTTTCGTTTAAAGTGTACGACGTCAACTTCATTAGTATAATTATGGAGAAACGGGCCGATATCCCTTGTCTATCTTTGGTTTCTGTCGAATGGTTCGTTTCTTGATGCAGCTGCTTGGCTTCCATTTTGAAAAGCTATCACTAAATGTTTATCATATGATGAAAGATGTACATGACAGATCTTTGATTCAATGAGCATGGCTAAATAAGATACAAAACATCTTAAGTGGATTTGACTGTTTATGGGAGAGATAGTTTTGTCCAACTGTCAATTCTACCAGTTCACATATCCCAGCCTTCTTAATAGATAATTCTGTTAATGAATGGTGAACTGAGCTGTGGAATAATAGAAGATGCCTTTATTAAAAAAACAAACAAACCACACACTATAAAATCTATTTTGGTATGGAAAAATACATGACTTGTCTACCAGATATATATGT
Source organism: Stramonita haemastoma (assembly GCA_030674155.1). Classification (NCBI taxonomy): domain Eukaryota; kingdom Metazoa; phylum Mollusca; class Gastropoda; order Neogastropoda; family Muricidae; genus Stramonita; species Stramonita haemastoma. The sequence continues at coordinate 56,646,968 of CM060322.1, read as the reverse complement.
TTACACTCTTATGAAATTTCGTTGCAGTTGTCACAAACTTCCTATTGAGGTTGGGCGTTTCCATAACATACCACGGGAAGAAAGAGTTTGTTCAAAATGCAATATTTCTGTTTTAGGGGATGAATTTTATTTTATCATGGAATGTCCCCACTTTACACATTTACGGCAAGATTTTATTCCTCAGCATTTTATTCAACCCAAGTCCAGTTATAATTTCTGCGGGCTGATGAAATGTAAATCTCTAAAAGTTCTCCCGTCTCTCTCAAAATTCACAAGATTTGCAGTTTTTCTGGAAAATTCATTTGCTGCCTCTAACAAGTGTAGCTTGTGTTTTTGACAGAAATCGAATGCTTAAAATGTCTTGAGTCTTTCATATTGTGTATTTATCATTTTGCGATGAATTCTTGCTTTTCAGTTCCTGTTAGTATTGATAAAAGTTTTGGGTGTATTGCTGTGATTTTTTTTATCCTGGTGAATTCCTTTGTTATCCTCCATGCTCCAAAGGGAAGAATTAAAAGGAATTAAACCTTGAATCGTGTGTGTGTGTGTGTGTGTGTGTGTGTGTGTGTGTGTGTGTGTGTGTGTGTGTGTGTGTGTGTGTGTGTGTGCTGTGTGTGGTGCTGTGCATGCGTACGTGTGTGCGTGCGTGTATGCGTGTGTGTATGTGCGTGCGTGCGTGTGTATGTGTGTGTGTGTGTGTGTGTGTTCACTGTTTTATCAACTAAATCTTTAGCAAGAAAAGACAAGAAAAAAGCTTTATAACTGAACATTCTCTGTGCCTTTTAACTTAAGTGCAGTATAGGATGATATATGTCGAAAACAAGATCAGGCTTAATGCTGAAAAGTTCTTTGACATGTGAAAAAGCTGTTGAATCAATAAAGGATGCATTTTAAGAAAGACTGATTCCAAGATCTAGAGCTGGTAGTATGCCAAGTTTAGCGTTAAATACTATTGTCCCCCCACCCCCCAAAACAAAAAGAAAACCCCTGTCATCTTGTAGGGATTATAACAGCAGCATCAGTATTTCAATCAGCAGAAGATCTGATCTGTTGATATATCAAAAACATGGAGGTAGTCCTGGTGTTTGCTTGTATCAACCCCCCCCCCCCCCCGCCTTTTTTTAGGGGGAGGGGGGGGGGGCAGAATTGTTCCTCGGGTAGAGCTCCTAGGTCTACCAATGGTGAGATGCTGCATATGTTACCGTTTTTGCCCACCATGAAGGTGGCCGCATTCAAACTTCGGGGAAGTATGCTCGGGATGTTCGTGTTTCCGTAACATACTGAACGTGGACATGAATGACATAATCTTTAACGTGCATATTTGATCTTCTGCATGGGAATATACACAAAGGAATTTAAGGCACTGGCAGGTCTGCACTTGAAGTTGACCTGGGAGATCAAAGAACCCCCCCCCCCCCCTCCCCTGTCCTTATTTCAGCAGATGTTGCTGAGAGTTGAACACATAACCACGTGGATCCATGGGTTAGAAGTCGAAAGGTGTTAACCACTGGGCTATAGCGTCTATCGTAAAATGTTAGAGTTTTCGTCCTAGCTCCATAATCGTATTTAGTACCACACACAGCTTTGAATTTTCCCACTTAGAAATAAGCGCGCAAAATGGCCTTGAAGCTAATCTTTACAAATCAGTGCCAAAATTGTGTTAATTAAGTCATCTGAACACGTTGCTATAGCAGCGTTGTGATAAAATGGTGTTGGCTATTTTTCGAAGAGTAAGTATCAGATTTTGGTTTAAACAAGATCACCTAGATTGTGTGTGTGTGTGTGTGTGTGTGTGTGTGTGTGTGTGTGTGTGTGTGTGTGTGTGTGTGTGTGTGTGTGTGTGTGTGTGTGTGTGTGTGTGTTGTTGTGTTGTGTATGTATGTGTGTATGTGTGTATGCGCGCACGCACGTGTGTGTATGTACGTATGTGTGTATTTATGTATGTATGTATGTATGCCAAAGAAAGGAAACCTCAAGCAATGCCAGAACTACAGAACCATCAGTCTCATAAGTCATCCTAGCAAGATCATGCTGCAGGTAGTCCTCAACAGACTGAAAAACCAAGCGGAAAAACTCCTGGCAGAAGAACAAGCGGGCTTTAGACCAAAACGCAGCACAATGGAACAAATTTTCAATCTGAGAATTCTGATAGAGAAGCATCTCCAACACCAAAAAGACTTGTACCACAATTTCATAGACTTCAAAAAGGCCTTTGACAGGGTATGGCATGACGGCCTCTGGCAAGTACTCAGGCACTTCAACATTGACAGCTGCCTAATTGAAGTCATCAAGGCTCTGTACGAGAACGCAAAAAGTGCAGTTTTCATGAACAATCACGTGGGCGAGTTCTTCAAGACCACGGTTGGGGTTCGCCAGGGCTGCCTTCTCTCACCTGTACTCTTCAACCTCTTCCTCGAAAACATCATGACAGAGACACTGCAAAACCACCACACTTCCATCTCCATTGGTGGAAGACCCCTTTGCAACCTCAGATTTGCAGATGACATTGACCTCATGGGCAGCAGCAAACAAGAACTGCAAATCCTCACAGACAATTTAACAGATCGAGCGAGCGCATACGGCATGGAGGTCAGTACAGAAAAATCAAATTTCATGGTCAACAGCGCGAGTAATGACATCACGGAAATAAAGATGAATGGAGAAATACTAGAAGAGGTGAGCCAATTCAAATACTTAGGCTCCATCCTAACAAAAGATGGCACATCAAACAATGAAGTGAAAGCTCGCATTGCAACAGCAACATCTGCTCTAGTCAGACTCGAGAGGATCATCAGAAGCAACAACATCAGCTTCTGCACCAAATACCACCTCTACAAATCCCTCGTGATATCTATCCTCCTATATGGCTGTGAATCATGGACTCTGACAGCAGAGTTAGAGAGGAGAATCCAAGCATTCGAGAACAAGTGCCACAGAAGACTCCTCAAAATATCATACAAAGAACACAAGACCAATAACTATGTGAAAGAAGAAATCAAAAAGCGTGTGGGCCCCCAAGAGCCTTTACTCTCCACCATAAAGAGGAGAAAGCTGATGTGGTTTGGTCACACCACAAGACACAACACCCTAGCAAAAACCATCCTGCAAGGAACAGTCGAGGGCAAGAGAAGAAGAGGCCGCCAAAAGAAATCATGGGTTGACAACATCAAAGACTGGACCGCCCAACCCCTGCAACACCTCCTACTAGCCACACAGGATCGTGAAGCATGGAAAAAGATCTCTGTTGCGTCTTCTCTCATGTCCCCCCTACGTCCTTTGGGACATGGGACTGAGTGAGTGAGTGAGTGATGTATGTATGTATGTATGTATGTATGTATGTATGTATGTATGTATGTATGTATGTATGTATGTATAAATATGTGTGTGTGCGCATGCGCACGTGTGTGTGTGCGTGCGTGTGCGCGCGAGCGTGTGTATGTGTGTATGTGTTTGTGTGTGTACGCGCGTGCGTGAG
>CM060322.1:56628493-56638493 GCA_030674155.1 Stramonita haemastoma | reverse complement strand
GGGTAGTCTGATTATAGCAAAGACTTCTTTTTTTTGCCAGTAAGATCGTTCACAGAGAGAGAGAGGGGGGTGGAGGGGGGAAGAGAGAGGGGGAGGGAGAGAGAGAGAGAGAGGGGAGAGAGAGAGAGAGAGAGAGAGAGAGAGAGAGAGGAGAGAGAGAGAGAGAGAAGACGAGGAAGACAGAAGACAGAGACAGACAGACAGACAGACAGACAGACAGACAGACAGACAGGGAGACAGAGAGAAACAGAGAGACAGAGACAGAGAGAGACAGAGACAGAGACAGAGAGAGACAGAGAGGCAGAGAGAGAGAGAGACCGAGAGAGTGTGAGAGAGAAGAGATACAGACAGATAGATATGGAGCGAGAAATCGCCAGACAGAAAACAAAAGAAAGGGATTCCACCGCAGAAGATGTATATCAAAGGAAAAGATGATTGACAAGCGACAAGAAGTATCAGCACCCGAACCAATAATTTATAGGCATTCTGTCTCAAACCCACACTAGTACACATGGGAAAAAAATTCCTTCTTACCTTTCTCTGGAGCAAACACACTGATGGCGAAACATGCGATATATTTATGCATGGATGCATGGGATTCGTTCTTCGGCCTTCTGTTCTAGGCTAGCTATATTCTGCTTTTCTGTGGAATTATATTACATAGAACTGAGGTGAGAGAGAGAGAGAGAGAGAGAGAGAGAGAGAGAGAGAGATGAGAGAGAGAGAGAGAGAGAGAGAGAGAGAGAGAGAGACAGGACGAGACAGACAGACAGACAGACAGACAGACAAGACAGACAGACAGACAGACAGACAGAGAGAAACTCGAAACTCGAATATTTTAATGAGGGTAATTGGATAAGCCATTGGCTTCTTTACACCAGGCCCTCAGAAAAAAAATGCCAGAGAGAGAGAGAGAGAGAAGAGAGAGAGAGAGAGAGAGAGAGAGAGAGAGAGAGAGAGAGAGAGAGAGAGAGAGAGAGAAGAGAGAGAGAGAGAGAGAGAGAGAGAGAGAGAGAGAGAGAGAGACAGACAGAGACAGACAGAGACAGACAGACAGACAGACAGACAGACAGAAGACAGAGACAGAGAGAAAACGCGCGCGCGCGCGCGCACGTGTGTGTGTGTGTATTGGGGGGGCTAGTGGTACCACTCACGATATGACGGCCCGGGATCGAGCTACAGCCGAGACACCAGTTCAAAGAGATTTTTTCTCCTAGAGTTAACATCAGTACTGATTCCACTCCTCTGAAAGTCCCCCAGATTAGACTATAAACCGAGACCCCGTGAGCGAATGCACGCAGAACATCTTGCGCACACGTTAAAAGCCGTTCTGCTTTTCGGAAGAGTAGGTCATTCGTGCCGGTAAGAACGGATGACAAAAAGTATATTAAAAAAAACAAACTGCATGCTCGCTGGTGTGAATTAAACATTAATCACAAAGTTGGAGTGTGGCTACCTTAATGGTGGACAAAAACAGTTGCATACTCGAAATAAATTCTCACCTCTGGTGAACCTTAGACCAAGCCGAAGACGGAAAAAAAGCACGAGCACAATTTTTATAAATATTTGTTAAATAATTGCTCCTAACTCACAAACTAAAGAATTCAACCTCACCACAGGGTAGATAAGAGGAAGAAAAAGCATGAAAAAAGAATCTATATTCATATCTTCCAGGTTTCTTTCCATACTTAAAACATGACAAAATACATCCAAAATACTAAGTAAAAAAAAAAAAAAAGCTAAACCTTTTATGTACATTAATTATACCCCTCGCCTCTCTCTCTCATTTCTAGCCCAGCCTTTGAATCAACAGAAATTAATAGCAGTGACAGGACAGGACAGGACAGGACAGGACAGGACTGGACGGAAGAAGGAGAGAGGAAGAGAGAGAGAGAGAGAGAGAGAGAGAGAGAGAGAGAGAGAGAGAGAGAGAGAGAGAGAGAGAGAGAGAGAGAGAGAGAGAGAGAGAGAGAGAGAGAGAGAGAGAGAGAGAGAGAGAGGAGAGAGAGAGGAGAGAGAGGTTCGTTAATAAAAATCAATAGTGCAATCCAACTTCGTTATTCTTTCCGAGGACTTGGCAGTGCAGTGTGTAGCTTTGGAAGTAAGTGTAGTAGTGTAGTCTCTGCAGGCCCCGCCAGTGTTCGATAGGTCGCTTACTGAAGCCACAGCCAAATTCCTCCTCCCTATTCTTTCAGAACACAATGCACTGTTGTGTCTGTATTCAGGGACTGCAGCTGCTCGACACCTTGTCAGCACACAGCATGAGGAAAAACCGCAGGACCGTTATTCGATGCAGATGATAATAATAAAAAATAATGATAATAATAATAATAATGATAATAATAGTAATAACAACAATAACAACAACGATACTACTACTATACTACTACTACTACTACTACTACTACTACTACTACTACTACTACTACTAACTAATAATGATAATAATAATAATAAAATAATAATAATAATAATAATAATAATGATAATAATAATAATAATAATAATAATAATAATAATAATAACAATAGTACTAAAAAGAAGAAGAAATGGAATTTATTAGATCTAGAGCTATATCTTACAAAGACAAACCAAAGCGCTTCCACTCAACCCATTCTTACACAGTCATAAACCAAAAGTAATCAATAGCACCAACAAATCCAAATGTCACACACCACCCGCACCCCCCCCCCCCCCCCCCCACACAGATAATACACTTTGGCATGGTGATGGGATTTGGGCTGTTGAAGGCAGGGACAGGTATGAGATAAAGGAGAGGAAAAACTTAGGTTTGAAACAAATATGTCCTGAGGCTGGATTTAAAAGTGTCATAAGTAAACTTTTGACGAAGAGAGAGAGGGAGGTTATTCCAGATCGATGGACCAGAAATAGAGAAAGAGCAACGACCAATGGTGGATTTGTTGAGTCTTGGTATTCGTAGCACAGGATATCTACAGCAGAGCAGAGATAACGAGAAGGAGTGTACAGGTGAAGACAGTCACAGAGGTTTACCTTCAATTACCTGACAGATGCGACAGATTGGGGGAGGGGGGGGGGGAATAGAGCAATTGACTTTCGTCCCGCTTCTTCGTGAAGTTATGGGTTCGAATCTCGGCGGCGCTGGCATGTGAATTAAGGGTGGGATTCTTTTTTTTTTTTTTTTTTAACGATATCCTGGGTTAACTTAACTTGCAGACCTGGCAGTACCTTAATTTTCTTTGTGTTATGTACGCGTACAGAAAATCAAGAACGGATGTTAAAGATTCCATCATGCATGTCAGCGTTTGATGGGTTAAGGTACTATGGACGGACCAAGCATGCATCCTGTATCTGGAGAGGGATAGGCTCCACCGAAATCACATGCCTGAACAATTTAGTGATTTGCCTGAACGACGCATGAGGGAGTGGAGGGAGATGGAAGGAAGGAAGGGAGGAAGGAAGGAAGGAAGGAAGGAAGGGAGGGGGGGAGGAAGGAAGGAAGGAAGGAAGGAAGGAAGGAAGGAAGGAAGGAAGGAAGGAAGGAAGGAAAGAAAGAAAGCTATGTGGATAACAGAACTACAGTACAAGCGCCCATCCCTGCCTGTCCCGTTCTCTGCCTTTGTAAAGTAAATTGGAATGAAGTTAAGGATGTAGGGCAGAAAGATGTAGTAGATACAAATGGGAATAAACTATGTGGGAGATAAGGAGTGATTAAAACGGTTTTTTCGTTTTGTTTTATTACTTTTTGTCTGATCGTTGTTTGTAAATTGGCGTCATTAATAACACGTTGCAAAAAGGGAAATATAATATTTGTTTGAGAAAATAACAAAAACAACAAAAATGATTAATTTGGAGTAGGAAATAGGCAAAAAGAAAGAATACAACGTCATATATGTGGTTTTAAATGAATCAAAGAACACCACAGGGAAATGAGAAAGCTCAGATTTACAAACGAGTGGAATACACATCATCAAATGTCGATTGGATGAAAGAATACCCCCTTCCCCTAAAAACAACACCAAGAAAAAACAATTAACACCCCCCCCCCCACACACAGGGGATTGGACAAGCTATCTATCGGTAGTTGTAGAGCGTGTCAAAAGAATCAAGTCAGCGATAGCTAGCGTGCATTATGTGACTGAAAGACCAAGTCAATCAGACGCACTGAATACAGCGTGACCGCAACAACTTAATGCCCAGCACAGATCCTTGAGGAACACCAACTTCCAAAGCCATCCAGAGAACTTTTGACCGTTTGCAACATGACCATATTTTACTGTGAGATAATAATGCCAAACCACTATTTCTTCAGAGTTATATTCCGGTGACAAGAGAAAAGTTTTTCGAAAAATGTGCAACCGAAAGATCCTCTAAAGATTGTTTATTTAAGAGGGCTAACGTTAGTGACGGTCGGTTGATGGTACAGTTTCTAAATTGAAGAGCTGGGATTCTAATACAACGAAAGCAATAAACCAACCCCTATGAGGACCAACAACTCAGAAAAGAACAGGCAGGTTTTCGACCAGGAAGAGGATGCACAGATCAGATCTTTACCCTGCGCAACATCATCGAACAGTGCACGGAATGGCAGAGACAGCTGTACATCAACTTTGTAGACTTTGAGAAAGCCTTTGACAGCATACATCGAAAAAGTCTATGGTGCATACTCCGAGCATATGGAATACCGCAGGAGATTGTACAAGTCATTAAGAGCTTCTACAAAAACTTCACATGCAGAGTAGGAAACAGTGAAACCAGCTTCAGTGTAAAGACCGGCGTCAGACAAGGCTGCCCCATGTCGGCACTGCTCTTCAACCTGACAATCGACTGGGTGATGAGACAGACAACAGCTGACCAGCCGCGGGGCATCAGATGGACCCCTTTCGCAACACTTGAAGACCTAGATTTTGCTGACGATCTGGCACTGCTCTCACACACCCACCATCATATCCAGGAGAAGACATCCCGTCTCAACACTTTTGCCCAGCAAGTAGGCCTGAAAATCAGCCAGAAGAAGACAGAGGTGATGATGCTAAACGTTCAGAATCCCTCTCCTGTCACAGTGAACGGAGAAGATCTGCCAACAACTGAAGAGTTCACATACCTTGGGAGTATTGTCAGGCATGATGGCGGAGCAAGCAGTGACATCAAAAACCGCATCAACAAAGCAAGAGCTGCTTACAGAAATCTGAACAATGTGTGGAAGTCATCCCAATACAGCACAAAGACCAAACTAAGACTGTATCAGAGCTGCGTACTTTCCACCCTCCTGTATGGCGCAGAATGCTGGAGGATGACTGAGAATGACATTAACAAACTGTCTACATTCCACACGAAGAATCTCAGGAGAATACTGCGCATCTTCTGGCCTGAGACCATCTCCAACCAAGAACTCCTGGCCCGCTGCAACCAAGAAAATATAGATACCATCATTATGCAAAGACGATGGAGATGGATAGGACACATCAGCCGACGGGAACAAGGGAACATCGCCCGAACAGCCCTCCACTGGACACCAGACGGAAAACGCAGGCGAGGACGACCCAAGAACACCTGGCGTCGGACAATAGAAACAGAGCTGAAGACCCTCCAACACTCCTGGGGAACCATTCAGAAACTGGCCCAAGACAGGCAGGAGTGGAGAACCTTTGTTGCTGCCCTACATGCCAAGAAGGCATAAAAAGGCTTTGGATGGATTGATATGAGGAACAAATGAATGCTGACTTGATTGAGAAAGATCTGAAACGGTAGGAAGGCAGTGTAAAAAAAAAAAAAAGATGTCCAGAAACGAAGTTCATTCGCAATGCACTACACCGGGGTAATATTGCATTAATTGACTGAAGGTAAGTCTACAATTTTTAAACGAAACACTAATAATAAGAGAAAATACAAACGTGATAAACTTTACTACCTCTTTCTTTATCAACAGCTAACACTGAACATTCTAAAAGACAATACTGGACCCGGCAAAATACAACTGAGCCAAAAGTGCATGCACCACCCCAAAAATAACCAAAAACACCACCAAAGAAACAAACACTCGTGATTCGAACTACTGACCCATGCTGTTGTAAACCCAGCACACACGCTTCATTACCGCTACACGGCAGGTCAGCGCTTCAATCAGCCCAAGATATCGAAAAATTGATGACACCTCTCTCCCTAGGGTCAGGCAGCACCTCTGGCCATTACCAACATCTTAAAGGATTGAAATCGCCTGCATTAGAATGGAATCCCCGGCACGATTGGGTTCTCCGGGCCCTCCCCTCTGGTTTCTGGTAGGACTGAGAGGACACTTGGACCGGCCAATGAAACCAGTGTCAAATCCGTTTATACCCTATTGATTACTGAATAACTACCGATACAAACAATCTAATGGACAAGCTTTTAAAGGGATGAAGAATAGTTTGAAGATATTTGGGGAAAAATGTGATAATGAAGACATCAGTGACAAGTCTTATTGCCTCTTTCCTGGATTTAACCACGCTTGGTTACTGTTGGAAAACAAATGTTTGCGACCAAGTTTTTGTGAAATTGCCAAGATGTCTGCAGTTTGAGCAGTTGTTGCTATTAACTAAGAGCATCATCATTGATAAGAAAGCAAAACGAATCTTTATTTCCTCTCACGAGGAAAGATGTTCTGGTAAATGTTTCGGAAACAAGAGTTCTTCCGTGGGGATGCTGGGGGCCTGTCAGTACAGACAGCATCCCTACATTCTGGAAACTCTGTTCTAGGCATTCCCTCTTTTCTATCCCTCTCTGTTTCTGTCTTGTTTCTTTTCTTCTTGTCTATTTCCTGCCTTCTCGGTTCATTCTCCTGCCTTTTATCCAGAAAGACTTAAAGGATAACTATTCTCTCACACGCTGAAGTTGGATACGCTGGGCCTGACTTGTCAGGCGTTTAACGGCAGCGCAACGCATTTTTGCTCAGAGAACAGACAATAGTTGCTGTCTGAGTGTTCGACTACTACGACGACGAGTACTTTAAAACGGACAACCTTGGGGTGTTTACATTACAGCTATGCATCATACGTGTGTTCAAAAAGTCTCGTATGCTGTAAGTATCACGCATCAGCAATACAGGTGGCCATGCTGCCATGAATTCTTCATTTCTCTTGACAGAATATTGGTTTTTGATGTTAGAGAGAAAGAAACTGAAAGAAGTTACTTCCTACAATTAAAAAAAAATTGTTAAATCGAATCTTTGATAAATCATGTTCAAAATGATAGAGACGTTGTAAGCGGTTACCTACACTTGTTTTCCTCCACTATTTTTTTTCCTCAGTTATGTTGATTTTTGTGTGAACAAACAGAGAGCTAAAGCAAGCAACCCCCAAAGAACTTTTGTCAGCATAATCACCACATGTACTGAAAGAAGAGTGCACTGATCTATCCAGATAAGTAATTTGCTTCGCCAGGACTGATTGCCAGGAATGTGAGATGAAGAGGTAGTGGGAAAGGTGGAGGTGGTGAGGAGTGGCGGCGAGGTTTTGTATCGTACTGTAACTTACTGTCCCCCGTTAGGATGCCGGGAGCCTGTCAGTATAAATAGCATCCCCACCTTCCGGAAATTCTATACTAGGAATTCCCTCTTTTTTCTACCCCTCTCTTTGTTTCTGCCTTGTTCCTTTTCTGCTCGTCATTTTCTTCTTCTCTATTTTCTGCCTTCTTGATCCATTCTCCTGCTTCTTTTTTTCTAGAGACATTTCAAAGATAGCATTTTCTCCCACGCCGAAGACAGATGTGCTGGGCCTGACTTGTCAGGCGCCTAACGACAGCGCAATGCATTTTCGTTGATATGACAGACAACAATGGTTGCTGTCCGAGCGTTCGACAAAGAAGAAATACCGTTCTGTATTGGACTTTTAAGTCACGGCAGAATTCTCTGCATGAAATTCCGGCAGCTCTCCTTGTGGAGAGCGCGTTCGTCACAAGAGTAGAACCACCCATTGAAAATGTTATCCTGTCTGCATGTGTTTTTAGTTGTTAGATGATAGTGATTTTTTTCTTCTAAAGAACTTTGTCAGGGACTCCTCTCATGTCACTGTGGGTTCTTTTACGCGAGGTAAATGTGTACTGCATACGGGACCTCAGTTTATAGTCTCATACGACAGACTTTTAGCAGCGAGGGAGAGGAGATGGGCGCCGCCCTCATTATGCTGGCCGCTAGAGAAGCTAAGGTCTCTGATGCCTCGCTCCCCTACGACCGCACAGGTTATGGGAACCTTCACGTTAAACTTTACCTTTTACGACAGACTAGCACCCAGACCACCACTGAAGGTTTACTGACTGGGGGAAAGTTTGGTTTCAAAGCCAGGATTGCTTTTTGCACAGGTGGTTTCCTCGACACCGCTGATCTACAGGTAGGTCTGAAAATATTGGAGATGATTGGCTTTTACTTTCTCGATTTTTTTTGGATAAAATGTCCACAGTTTCGTGGAAGTCATAAAAAAATCTAAAAAAAAGAATACCCCAAGCTCAACCCACCCTTACTGAGATGCAGAACATTTATAAAAACAACAAGAACAACAAAAAACAAGAACACACGCACCAACATTGTGACGAACACCACCGCCACCACCGCTACCATCATTACCAGGAGACAACAAATATCAAACAGAGAAATAAGCAACAAAACAACAAAGGCACGTATGCACCAAGATAAACCCAATTAGCCCCACAGCACCGAGTCCAAGTCTAACGAACACGCACGACCCCAATTAGCTCAAAGGTATCCATGTCTCTCAGAGTCCGTCAGTTTCTCTTCATGACAGAAAGTACTTATGTTCTCACAGAAGAGGGAACACTCTGTTGACTTTCTGACACGGCTAATCTTCACCTTGATTACTGTCAAGAAGACAGAAAAAAAGGAGAAAAAATGAAGAAAGAAGAAAGAAAAAGAAGTAGAAGGCGAATTGCGAATAAAGAAGGAAAGAAAAAAGAACGAGAGAAAGAAATAAAGAAAGAAGAATTGCAAAGTAGAAATTGCGAAGAAGAAGAAGAAGAAGAAAGAAGAATTGCGAAGAAGAAGAAGAAGAAGAAGAAGAAGAAGAATTGTGAGGAAGAAGAAGCAATGCGAAGAAGAAGATTTGCGAAGAAGAAGAATTGCAAAGAAGAAGAATTGCGAGGAAGAAAAAATTGCGAAGAAGAAGAATAATTGCGAAGAAGAATTGCGAAGAGGTGCAAAGAATTGCGAGAAGAATTGCGAAGAAGTGCGAAGAATTGCGAAAAAGAAAAATTGCGAAGAAGAATTGCGAAGAACTACGAAGAATTGCGAAGCAGCAGCAGCAGCAGCAGCAGCAGCAGCAGCAGCAGCAGTAGTAGTTGTAGTAGTAGTAGTAGTAGTAGTAGTAGTAGTAGTAGCAGCAGCAGCAGCAGCAGCAGCAGCAGCAGCAGCAGCAGCAGCAGTAGTCGTAGTAGAAGAAGAAGAAGAAGAAGAAGAAGAAGAAGAAGAAGAAGAAGAAGAAGAAGAAGAAGAAGAAGAAGAAGAAGAAGAAGAAAAGAAAAATACACAAAAGAATAAGAACAAGAGCAGCATCAATAGTAACATTAACGGCAGCAGCAACAACATCTAAAAATTTTGAGGTGGAAGTGATGGTTGTCCTTTGAGTTAGAGGAAGATGTCAACATATCCACAAATTCATCGGTGCACTGAGAGGAGGCCTACAACCTCGGTCTGGAGGCACGCACAGAGTCCTAAGCAGAAGGGGCACTGGAGGTCTGTTACTGTCAGAGTTCTACCACAGATGTGACCACCCTCAGAGTTGGTATCTGGCCTTGTTCTCTGACAGTGAAGAGTCTTAGGCACTGGACGTCTTCAAAGTTGGCAGAGGTCTGAGGAATGACGGTTTGGATTATAAACCACTTTAAGTCACGGCAGATTTTTCTGTGGGAAAATTTAGGCTACTCTCCCTGCGGAGAGTGTGTTGCTACAAGAGCAGCGCCATCCATTATTTTTGTTTTCCTGTCTGCACGTGTATTTGCTTCCCTATCAGAGTGGCTTTTTTCCTACAGAATTTTG
>CM060322.1:56613493-56623493 GCA_030674155.1 Stramonita haemastoma | reverse complement strand
TTGTGTGTGTATGTGCGTGTGTGTGTGTTTGTGTGTGTGTTTGTGTGTGTAGTGTGTGTATGTGTATGTATTATGTGTGTGTGCTTATGTGTGTGCTTATGTGTGTGTTTATGTGTGTGTTTATGTGTGTGTATGTGTGTGCTACTATGTGTGTGTGTTGTGTGTGTGTGAGAGAGAGAGAGAGAGAGAGAGAGAGAGAGAGAGAGGAGAGAGAGAGAGAGAGAGAGAGAGAGAGAGAGAGAGGAGAGAGAGAGAGAGAGAGGAGAGGTGTGTGTGTGTGTGTGTGTGTGTGTGTGTGTGTGTGTGTGTGTGTGTGTGTGTGTGTGTGTGTTGTGTCTGTGTGCGTGTGTATTCGTGCGCGCTGGCTGCCTACTTGTTATTGGGCAATTGTATGTCAGAGCTGGAGTGAAATAGGGAAGATTCTGTGCATCATAAAGAAAGATTCATTACTGTTTATTGTCAGGATAGTACAAGACTTAACGCCTGTGCGGCTTCTTTCAAAATGTTACGTTTGTCACGATATGTACAGTTTGTTCCGAAATAGTAAGACAGCGTGACTGGTATGACAGCATCGTTTGTATAAAGTTGGGGGAAATACACACCAACAATTCTCTAGAGTGCAGTTGTTTGGAATGTTTGAAATGCTTGAAAAAGAAACTAGTGCTTTCGTTGATCTAAAACAAAAGGTATACTGGAAATTACTCCATAACGTTTTGCGTTTCTTAGGATCAAGGTACAACTTTCAAGTAATGGTTGAACTTAAGTATACTTAGATTTTTGTGGCGCAATGCAATGGACAGAGAGAGAGAGAGAGAGAGAGAGAGAGAGGAGAGAGAGAGAGAGAGAGAGAGAGAGAGAGAGAGAAGAGAGAGAGAGAGAGAGAGAGAGAGAGAGAGCGAGCGAGAGAGAGAGAGAGAGAGAGAGAGAGGAGAGAGAGGAGGAGAGAGAGAGAGAGAGAGAGAGAGAGAGAGAGAGAGAGAGAGAGAGAGAGAGAGAGAGAGAGAGAGGAGAGAGAGAGAGAGAGAGAGAGAGAGAGATTCATATCTGCCACGAAAGGGAGCCTTCATCTGAGCAAGAAAACGTAAGGTAACAAGAATAAGGTCTACTCCACTGGGTAATCTTATTGTCATGATGTAAATACTTTTCTTCCCCTACTTACAAGCAACTGGCTCTAAAGCCACTCCAGAGAAAATGTATGATTTCAGATTCTTTTAGGGAAGTATGAGACATAGACTTAATTCTGATTTTATTTTATACCACTTTATGCCAGAGCAGATTTCTCTGCGTGAAATTCAGGCTGCTCTCCCCGGGGAGAGCGAGTCGCCACAAAGGCAGCGCCACCCATTATTTTTTCCTTGTCTACAACTGTATTTGTTTCCTTATCAGAGTGGCTTTTTTTTTTTTTTTTTTTTTTTTTACAGAATTTTGCCAGGGACAACCCTCTTGTTGCCGTGGATTCTTTTACGTGCGCTAAATAATGATGCATAACACACGGGACCTCGGTTTATCGTCTCATCCGAAAGATTACCACCCAGACCACCACCCATGGTCTAAAGGATGGGGAGAAAAGTTTTGGGCCCAAACAGGATTCGAACCACCGTACACTCCGACCCGGACTTTTCGCTTTCTAGACAGGCGCGTTAGCTCTAGACCACCGATCTCCTATTGCTTCTTCAGTGAAAGCCAGAAGCTTTTAAGGAAGGGCTTGAAGACGAACAAAACTGCTAGCACTACACTCTCCGCTTGAGCTGTTCAATCCTGAGCATTATTTCCTTGCATAAAAGTGGGCCTACTCTCAAGAAAAACTGGTGCAGTAGCAGTCTTCTTAGCGTTTCTAACCGTACTGTTTTATAGCCATCCTGAAATCTGCATAATTATAACTCTCTCAAGACAACCAGCTCTGTGTTTTGCCAGAGTTTATTTATTTATCTATTTTTTCTTTTATTTCAAGGATAATGGAATAAGCACTCATGTGCTTTTTTTTTTTACATCCAGTCCCCGTGTGTATGCAGTTTTGTCAATGTTGTCATCCGTTCCCAATGATACATAATGGCCTACTCTTACGAAAAGCGGAACAGGTTTTAACGTGTGAGCAGGATGTTCTGCGTGCGTTCGCACATGGGACCTCGGTTTATAGTGTCACTTATCAAAATGGCCTTCTGCACTTGGCCTGCAAAATTTCTCGAGCAAATCCACATTGCTGGACTCGGGTCAAAAGCTTTGTCAGTTATTGATGTAAGCGAGGTGTCAAGACCTTCAACAACATGTTGTTATTCTTTGAGATGTTATATTGAAACTGTCATCATTCATCACAAAGCTCCTAGCATAAGTCTGTATTTTGTATGATTAGAGAGAGAAATCCTCTGAAGTCGGAGAATGGCTGCATACATGGCGATGTATTTGAAAACAGACATCCACGCAAACTTCTCAAGTGTGTGTTTTGTTTTAATTTTCACTTTCACACCATTTTAAGTCACGGCAGATTCCTCGGCGTGAAATTCGGGCTGCTCTTCCCCAGGAGAGCACGTCGCCACTAGAGCAGCGCCCCCTTTTTATCTTTTCCTATCTGCAACTGTATTTGTTTCACTTTCAGGGTGGCTTTTTACAACTGAATTTTGCCAGGGACAACCCCCTTGTTACCGTGGGTTCTTTTACGTGCGCTAAATAATTATGTATAACACATAGGAGCTCGGTTTATCGTCTCACCCGAAAGACTAGCAACCCAAACCACCACTCATGGTCTAATACATACGGTAAAAGTTTTGGGCCCAACCGGGATCAAACCACAGCACACTCCGACCCGGATTTTCGCTTTCTGGACAGGTGCGTTACCTGTAGACCACCGATCCACCATATCTTTACAACATTAAAAACATTAATTTAACAACATTATTTACATGTGTATTTACAATCTTACAGCGATTATAAGATGTAATAAGTGAGGCAGAGCGGTTTAAACTGGGAACGCCCAACAACTCAAGAGCACCGACAGTGCAGAACTGCCGGAAGATTTAGTGCTACACCGACGATATATCATATCCTTGTCAAAAAAGTCACGAAAAGAAATGTTCCTCCAGTCGATATTTTCTGATAATCGTTTACAACAGTACACCGTTTTGATGTTTCACGTTTCTATGGAAACAATTTTTCAAAGACATTAATAACCACCAGGACTATAATGCAAACGTTGATCATGACATCAGAAAGCTGTTAAACGTTTGATCGGGAGGTGGGGGGGGGGGGGGCGATAGCCGAGTGGTAAGAGTGTTGGGAGTACGATCTGGTGGCGCCGATTGGAGTCACCATGCAGACGCCCGTCCGAGGGAATTTTTCCTCTACAGTTTAATATCAGTGCCAAATCCACTCCCTGAAAAGTCCTTCTGACTATAAGTCGATGTCCCATGTACGAACACACATAGAACATCTTGCGAGCAGGTTAAAACCCATTCCACCTTGCGGAAGAGTAGGCCATTGAGTGCCAATAGGAACGGATGACAAAAAATACAGAAAAAAACACACAGAACATCTTGCCCACACGTTAAAACCCGTTCCGCTTTTCGGAAGATTAGGCCATTGTGTGCCGGTGGGAACGGATAACAAAATTTACAAAAACTGCATACACACCGGAACTGGATGTAAAAATCGCATGAATGCTTATTTCATTACCCTCGAAATAAAAGAATAAATAAATAGATAAAATAACAATCTTCTTTCTATATGAACACATTTATTGTCAAGATTCAAGATTTTTTATTTTAAGACCCCCCCCCCCCCCCCCCCCCCCCCGAGGGGTAAATGCAAAGGAACAGATTAATCACTACTGATCCTGTGGTGCTATGATGAGTATGATTGTACTGCAGACTGACCGTGATGGACGAGGTATGTCCGATTTCCGCCGTACAAGCACACATCCTGTGACATGATTCAGTCCCCTGTACTGACACCAGGGTATGGCGGACATCACTCCCCTCCATCGTTTAGCCTTCTGCTCTCATCTCTGTAATACGTCTCCCATGTCCCGGCTGACCTTGCTCAAAGATCTCACTGGATCATTCTTGCTCAGAAAAATCTAACAGCATCTTGCCAATTTGGTTTGATTAAAAGTCTATGTTTATTTTGTTCTGATTTGCATATTAGAAAGTTGGCGTCATTGCAACCACTTTGAAGTAACAGAGGTTTTCCATATTCCTTGTGAGCTATGCCATTTTCAACATACTGTTTGAATATTTAAAAAAAACAAACTTCGTTGTTGGTGGTGGGTTCTTTTTGGGTCTTCTTTCGTTTTGATGTTTAATATTCCGCAGAGCAATGACTTGCATAATTATAGTCTATGTAAACAAACATTAAATATAGCAATCATTTTGGCAGCTTTATAAGCATGATAACACAAACGTTTTTAGACTGTTTACACAGCATTTGTTCTCTTTCATTATTACTATTGATTCTTACAAACTGAATTATCCTTATGCCTATGATGCCATTAAATGGAAGCATGCATGGCATTGATGGTATTGTGTATATCATGTAGCCAAAAGCGTGTAGATTGTAGCATTTTTTAAAAGGAAAAGCATATCAAAGGCTTCGTGCCCTAACAAATTCAAGAATAATTCTTTCGTTCCTTGGTCATGGCTCGCTGGTTCACCAAGGGTGATATCTTCGCTTTTGCGACCATTTTCAACCATTATTAAATTAATGTAGCCGTATTCCGACTTCAGTGAAGGCGTCTAAACACTACACCTGTGTACATGCCTTCCACAGACTATAGGTTTTTTCCAACTGTTTGTAACGACACAAATGGCCTACTCTTCCGAAAGGCAGAAAGTAATTTAACTTTCGCGCAAAAAGTGCGGGTGTTTGCAAGTGGAACCTCGGTTTACAGTCTCACCCGAAAGACTTTCGCAGGAATGGAACCATGTTGATGTTAACTCCGGGGAGAAAATTTCCCTTGAGCGGCCATCTCGGTGGTGGATCAAACTAAATCTTTAAATGACAATTAAATCTGCACGCCAAAATTCTAGCGACTGCCGTGGAAAATCCAGTGTTTTTAATTGGCATCTGTCAGTCTCGAAGGGCAATGGAGTTGTGCTCTGGGCTCTAGAGCGTAAAGCCCGAGTAAGTAAGTATGTATGGAGGGCATGCAGCAGACCCCCCCTCTCCAAGTCGCTGGAATGGTCCATTAGAAAGGCAATCGCCAATACGAATGGTTCCAGGGCCGTTGTAGGAGCCGCCAGAACGTTGCCATACAGGCATACAATCCCGTATTGCCCTGGGGAATACAATTCCCCGATTTTTCCTCAGGGATGGTGTCTAAACACGACACCTGTGTGTGTGAGTGCATTTTTGAGGTGCAGCGCATAAACTCTGCACCAGCTTGGAAAAAAACAACAACAACAGGTGAGTGGGTACGCTGATACTCTCAGGTTAATCTCTCAGATACCAAGAGTCGAACTCCACGCGTTGCAGACCGCTCGGCCAACGATCCCTGTGTAGCAGGAAGAAATGAAGAGCCGTCTAAACTTTCTCTGCTGTCGTCTGCTGTCGAGTACTGCCCTGCGCTACGAGCACCGCAGCCGGTAATCTGACTAAAACGTTTTTCTACGGCGACTATCATTTCCTTAGACAGACAGGAGAACCGGAGGACAAAGGCAGAGAAGAGAGAAGAGAGAGAAGAGAGAGAGAGAGAGAGAGAGAGAAGAGAGAGAGAGAGAGAGAGGAGAGAGAGAGAGAGAGAGAGAGAGAGGGAGAGAGAGAGAGAGAGAGAGAGAGGGAGAGAGAGGAGAGAGAGAGAGAGAGAGAGAGAGAGGAGAGAGAGAGAGAGAGAGAGAGAGAGAGAGAGGAGAAGATGGAGAGAGCAGAGAGAAGATGGAGAGAGGAGGAAAGAGAGGAAGAAAGGAAGAGAGGGGGGAAGACTGGATGAGACAAAAGCAGGGTAAAAGGGGAATGCGTGAGGTTAAGACAGACTGAGACAGAGAGAGATTTGATTGATTTATTCTTTTATATCGAGGATAATGGAATAAGCACTCTTGTGCTTTTTTACATCCAGTCCCCGTGTGTATGCAGTTTTGTAAATGTGATCTGTTCCCACCGGCACACGATGGCCTACTCTTACGAAAAGCGGAACAGGATTTAACGTGTGCGCAAGATGTTGTGCGTGTCGTTCGCACACGGGGCCTCGGTTTAAAGTCTCATCCGAAGGACTCTTGGGGAAGTGGAGTCAGCACTGATGTTAACTCCAGGAGAAAAATCTCCTCGACCAGACTCGAACCGGGAGAGAGAGAGAGAGAGAGAGAGAGAGAGAGAGAGAGAGAGAGAGAGAGAGAGAGAGAGAGAGAGAGAGAGAGAGAGAGAGAGAGAGAGAGCAAAGCAAAGCAAAATATTTTATTCGAGGATAATAGATAAGCACTTGTGTGCTTTTTTACATCCAGTCCCCGCCCTTTTCAGGGATACATCAAGTTGAAAAAATACTAAATAAAGCTTTATGCAAACCAAATAACACACAAGAATAAGGACACTATATATGATAAGGTAATAAAAATGCACTCGATCAGAAGACAAAAATCAGAAGTCACAATAAAAGATTTTGATAATGAAAGAATAGAAAAGTGTTAATAGGTAAAGAGCAAACAAGAGAAGAGAATAAAACAAAACATCAATCCACCACCATCTGTCAAAAATTATACATGTGACATAAATCATACATTTGGATAAAAGGGGGAAACAAATTTTTTAAAAAACTAATATCCTTATTGGAGGGGGGGGGGGAGATACTGCCAATAAAAATATAAATAAAATCAACAATTATAATGATCCAAATACCAAAAGTAAGGAACCATACCAAGTATCAAACAACAGGCAAGAATTAACACAGAGATACAATATTAAGGTAATGTTATAAAGTCACTGATTCAGAAACGAAAATGAGAAGTAAGAATCAATGATGATTTTGAGTTGAATAAAGAAAGCAAGAAAAACAAAGAAAAAACAAAAACAAAACAAAACAAAGAAAAGGCGCAATAATTAAGAGTAAACATGAAAATATGATGAGGTTAAATGACTGAAAGCATCAATCTACCACCATCTAACATCAAATAAGTCCCATAAAACAAGATTTTGATAGAGGGGAAAGAACAACAACAACAGGTAAGGAGAGAGAGAGAGAGAGAGGGGAGAGAGAGAGAGAGAGAGAGAGAGAGAAGAGAGAGAGAGAGAGAGAGAGAGAGAGAGAGAGAGAGAGAGAGAGAGAGAGAGAGAGAGATTGATTAATTCTTTTATATCGAGGATAACAGAATAAGCAATCATGTGCTTTTTTTCATCCGGTCCCCGTGTGTATGCAGTTTTTGTAAATATTGTCACCTGTTCCCACCGGCACACGAGAGACAGACAGACAGATAGACAGACAGACACAGACAGACAGACAGACAGAGGGCACTGAACACTGAAAAGTTGTATTGTACTTTGGCCTAGGGCCACTATACAAAACATGTCTGGAGCAGGGTGAAAGTACACATCATAGCAGAGAACCTTTTTAGCCATTTGGCAATATCCATTCTACAAGTAAACAGAATGACACTCAATATTTCCAGTTACCATCATCCTCATTGTCATCTTCAGCATCTACATCAACATCACCATCAGCACCCCAAGAGAGAGAGAGAGAGAGAGAGAGAGAGAGAGAGAGAGAGAGGAGAGAGAGAGAGAGAGAGAGAGAGAGAGAGAGGAGGAGAGAGAGAGAGAGAGGAGGAGATGAGGAGGCGGGCATACGGAGAGACAGACAGATGGACAGACTAGAGAGAAAATGACTGACAAAAACTAATAGACATAAAAAGATCTCTCCAAAAAGAAAAAAAAATGATGAACAATTTTTTTAAAGGACAGAAAAAAGACAAAAAAGAAGTACCCCCCTAAAAAAAACCCCGAAACAAATGAGACAATGAAAAGAAAAACCTCGAATAAAACCCCAAGTAAAGAAAACACGAGGACAAATCCAAGGCAAATCAGGTTCAGACATTTTACGAGGGCTGGGAATTGCGGGAAATGCCGAACAAATTGGGCAGACAATGGAACCTCCAGACTTCCCAGACTTTGAGGAGTTGGTCCGAAATTTCCGAATAGGAGAATGATCTACTTCTGTGCGTTCTTTTAGTACTCCCTGTCTTTAGCTGCCATTCCAGACACAGACACAGCAGACCCAGGCCATACCTTGTCGCTTTATTCGCCAACAGTTCGCTTTTAACAGTCCTCCCTTTAGTCTTCTTTCACTTAAAGCAAAATTAATTCAGTTCTGTCAGAACGCACTTCTGTGTGCGATTATTGTTATATTACAGACACAATTATGGATATGTAGCATGTTAGTTTCGACTGTAAAGCACTTGAGAATGAATGGGTTGTACAACTTTTCCTACGATGATAATGATGGTTGTTGTTGTTGTTTGTGTTACTGTTGTCGATAATGACCGTGATGATGATGACGATGATGATGGTGACGACGACGACGATGATGATGATGACGATGACGACGACGACGACGATGACGACGACGATGATGACGACGATGATGGGGGTAGTGATGATGATGATGATAGTTATGCTCATGATCTCAATGAAGACGACAGTGGCGACGACAATGTCAGCGATGATGATACCACTAAATAATGCTTACTTGCAGGAACTTGCCTTACATCCTGCTAGACTATATTTTAAATACGGTTTTCTTTTAATTCTAGCCAGTTTAGCATCTACCGTTTATCAATATAGCGATGGATATAACGAACAACTCAAAACCTTAAATCATGTAAGTAGACACAGCTAAAAGCAAAACCAGAACATCCCAGTCAGGTGGGTGGTCATAAGCTTCAAAATTAGGAACTACTCCCTTGTTGCATAATAAATCAAAACAAATCGAATTCTTTTATTTCGAATAATTATAATGAATAAGCACTCATGTGCTTTTTTACGTCCAGTCCCTGCCCTTATCAGGGATAATATAAAAATATATACAGCGAGCACCGTTTTCTCCGAAACACTACACAATACACACACGCACGCACGCACACGCACGCACGCACACACATACACACACACACACGCATGACATCTACAAAACTGCATACACACGAGGACTGGATGTAAAAAGGCACAAGAGCGCTTATCCCATTAACCCCGATAAAAAAGAATAAAATATTTAAAAAACGCACGCACGCACACAACGCACGCACACACAGAGAATATATCCCCAAAGTCGGAATGCGGTCACCTTAATGGTATTTAAAACAGGTCGTATACGCAATAATCTCACCACTGGTTAACCTTAGAGCACTAGCTGAGGAATGAACACACACACACACACACACACACACACACACACACACACACACACACACACACAGACACAGACACACACAGACACACACACACACACACACACACCACACACACACACACACACACGCGCGCGCGCGCGCGCGCACACACATACATACACACACACACACACACA
Organism: Stramonita haemastoma; assembly: GCA_030674155.1. Taxonomy (NCBI): domain Eukaryota; kingdom Metazoa; phylum Mollusca; class Gastropoda; order Neogastropoda; family Muricidae; genus Stramonita; species Stramonita haemastoma. The sequence continues at coordinate 56,613,997 of CM060322.1, read as the reverse complement.
CACACACACACACACACACACACACACACACACTCACACACACACTTATTTAAACGTTAATTTTCCTACACTTGAAAGAGATGTGATTTACGGTTGGAACTGAAAGATTGAATAGCTGTGATAAGCCGGAGAGAGTACGGGGAAAGAATTCAGGCAAAAAGGGGTTAGAAAAGAGAAAGATCGCTCACCATACGATCTTAATTTGTTCAATAGGAGTGACAACGAAACAGACGAGTAGCAGCAGAGGTGCGAACACTGCGAGATTGGACATAGAGTCTTAAGAGACCAGAAAGGTATAAGGGAGCAGCATTCTAACTTCGGGACGTAGGCTGGGTATGTTCGTGTTTCTGTGTGTAACCCACCGAACGCTGATATGAATTTCGAAATCTTGAGCGTGCATGCGTATTTGAGGTTCACAAACACACGCACACTCAAACACACACATACATCCCCATACTCATCCCCCACCCCACCCCAACACACGCACAAACACACACAAACACA
>CM060322.1:56605993-56608493 GCA_030674155.1 Stramonita haemastoma | reverse complement strand
AAAAAAGCACAGGGTTGCTTATTCCATTATCCTCGATATAAATGAACCTCTCTCTCTCTCTCTCTCTCTCTCTCTCTCTCTCTCTCTCTCTCTCTCTCTCTCTCTCTCTCTCTCTCTCTCTCCTCTCTCTCTCTCCCTCCTCTTGCCCCTTTCTATCTCTCTCCCTCTCCCCTTTCTTCCTTCCTCTATCTCTGATATGTGTTATTGTCAACGCTAAAGGTTTTGTATATCGAGGAAAAGAACAGAAAATTAATGTTAGTTAAAAAAAAAAACCCACTGTGTAATCCCACAGAAAGGTTAAATATCTGTCACATCTGTAGTTTGATACACTTTCAAAGGTGAAAGAAAAACACTAGCTTCGGAGTGTGGGGATTTTTTTGTGGCTGTTTTTGTTTGTTTGTTTTGTTTTGGCTTTTTCGCTCGGGTGCTTCTGAAAATAGTTCTCCTATCGGTTTCTCCTTCTGATCTGTTCGTCCATTGATTCAGTTTGAGTGTGTGTGTGTGTGTGTGTGTGTGTGTGTGTGTGTGTGTGTGTGTGTGTGTGTGTGTGTGTGTGTTGTGTGTGTGTTGTGTGGTGCGTGTGTGTGTGTGGTGCGTGGTGTGTGTGTGCGTGCGTGTGTCGTGTGTGTTGCGTGCGTGCGTGTGTGTGTGGTGTGTGGTGTGTGTGGTTGTGAGTAGTGGTAGTGAGTGTGTGTGTTGTGTAGTGGTGTTGAGTGAGTGTGTGAGTGTAGTGGTGGTGGTGTGTTGAGTGTGTGTGGTGTGTGTGTGTGAGTGTGTGGGTGGTCGTGTTGTGTGTCTTTGCTGCTGTGCGTCGGCTGTCTGGAGTCGTCTGTCTGTTCTGTCTGTCTGTCTGTCTGTCTGTCTGTCTGTCTGTCTTTTGTCTGTCTTCTTCTTCTTCTCTCTCTCTCTCTCTCTTCTCTCTATCTGGTACTGGATGTAAAGAAAACAAACAAACAAACAAAAAACCAGTATGACTGCTAATTCATTATCCTGGAAAGAAAAGTAGTTGATCGGATTTGGTTTGATTCGATTCTCTCAAGTTAGCTTTTTACATAATGCAAATGGCACAGAATATTCTCTCAAATGGCTTTATTCATTAGCATCAATATTCCTGTGTGAAAAGACGATATATCTGGGGAAAAAAATCTACCACGAATCTGCCGTGGGTATCATCCTTATATAGCTGGATGATAGTTTGTTTTAGAGACGTTAAGTTAAAGTATCATCCAGCTATATAAAATAACATGTACTTAAAAAAAGCTTTCAGCTTGCTGATTTTATTATGCATTTTAAAACAAAGAAACAGTATGAAGCTTTAAAGAAATACAAAAAAAAATTCAACAGACGCTATAGCCGAGTGGTTAAGACAGTTCGACTTCAATCCCATGGATCCATGAAGTCGTGGTTCCAATCTAGGCGGCGACTGGTCAATTATGGGTGGGGAGTGTTACGATCTCCCAAGTCAACTTCAAGTGCAGACATGCCATTGCCTTAAATGTCTTCGTGTATATACACATGCAGATGATCAAACACGCAACATTAAAGATCCCGTAATAAATTTTATGTCAGTGTTTGGTGGGTTACGAAAACACGAACATACCCATTATACATCCTGGTAGTCAGAATGCGGCTACCTTCATGGTGGGTAAAAAAACGGTCGCACACACAAAATGTCATCAAAGGTAAACCTCGCAGCTGCCGCGATGGAACGGAAAAAAAAGATAGAAAAAAAATCAGCTAAAAGCGATCCAAACAGCTACCAGAGGTATACATCGGGATCTAGTCTTTTCAGGGTCACGATCAACACTGCGCAAAATTGACAGAAACTATGAGGGAGCTAACAAGAAAGGAACAGATGTTGGTCAAATTCTCCCCCCCCCAACCCCCCCCCCCCCCAACCCCCCCCCCCCATACTTGGATACATGAAAAAAGCGTACACAAAACCATCCAAATCATGATCACACACACACACACACACACACACACACACACACACACACACACACACACACTCACACGCACGCACGCACGCACGCACGCACGCACGCGCGCGCGCGCGCCACAGAGCAGATAAAAAACCTAAAGATAATATCAGATTTACAACAAAGACATGTATATGTCAAACTCAACATGTGAATAATCTCTTTGGACAAAGACTGCGTTGTAACAGTTTTAGGCATTATTGATTTTTTTTTTAAATTATAAATTTGCTTTGCTTGATTTGATTTCCAACTACATATCTGACACAGATGTGCCTGTGAAACAGGCATATTCAGTAAGTGATCTTTCACCTTGCATTTGAGGAACACCATTTAGGAAACAATTCTTCAGTGCGATGCCCTTATGACCTAATGACTACCAATAGAGATGAGGGTCAAGAAGAAGAGAAGAAGAAGAAGAAGAAGAAGAAAGAAGAAGAAGAAGAAGAAGAAGAAGAAGAAGAAGAAGAACAACAACAACAACAACAACAACAACAACTACAAGAGAGAAGAATTCTGAA
>CM060322.1:56595993-56600993 GCA_030674155.1 Stramonita haemastoma | reverse complement strand
ATGTATTAACTACTAGTAAACAAGAATCGAGAAAAATCTACCGTCAAATAGCTCAACAAGAAAATAAAAAAGAAATAATTAAACTCAAAATAGCACGACTGTGGCACCATACAAAATCCTCGCCGCATACTGCTGCCCGGCGGCTATCATCGCCTGGAATAAACAATTAAACAGCAGGCCCCTCCTCTAGTTCCAGAACAGAGTGGAACCTGTTGCACTCGCCTGCTTACTCTGCTATATTCTCACACTAGGCTACACGTTGTTTCCGTACAGTGCTTTCACAGACGTGTACACGTTCGTTCTGTGTTAGCAGTGTGGATTTTAAAGTGTATTTCTTAGGAACGACCCTTTGTTAACATAAGTAATCAGAAAGTGTAGTTTAATGATATGAAAGAATGCGAAACAATAATACCAATACTGACAGACAAGATTTAAAAAGTAGAAGATGCATCCATGAGGTTATTAGAGACAGGTTCCACCAACACTATATTCCGTGTGTAGGGGAAACTATGGCAACCTGTTTGAGTCAAAACAAGGGTTCCAAAAGTTTACAGAAAATCTAACCATTTTGCAGGCTTTCCAAAAGGATTGCAATGGAGAGCGACATACACTTGTGTGTGATTTGCAAACAGCAATGCAATGCTGATACAGCATTCTTCACTTTAACTGATAAAGGGGTGAAAGGCGAGTTTAATTCAAATTTAACTTCTGATATTGCTGTTGGCTAATAGTGACAAACAGAAAAAAAGATTGCTTTGTTGGTTTTGAGAGAGAGAGAGAGAGAGAGATTGATTTATTCTTTTATATTGAGGATAATGGAATAAGTACTCTTGGGCTTTTTTACATCCAGTCCCCGAGTGTATGCAGTTTTGTAAATGTCATCTGTTCCCACTGGCACACAATGGCCTACTCTTACGAAAAGCGGAACAGGATTTAACGTGTGCGTAAGATGTTCTGCGTGCATTCGCATACGGGCCTCGGTTTTAAAGTGTTATCCGAAGGACTTTTGGGGAGAGTGGAGTCAGCACTGATGTTAACTCCAGGAGAAAAATCTCCTCCACCGGACTCGAACCTGGGTCGTCAAATTGCCAGCGCAATGTTCTGACCACTATTCCGTCCAGAGAGAGAGAGAGAGAGAGAGAGAGAGAGAGAGAGAGAGAGAGAGAGAGAGAGAGAGAGAGAGAGAGAGAGAGAGAGAGAGAGAGAAACTTAAAACTTTGAAACTTTGATTAAGGGAAAAGAATAAGCACCCGTAATGGCTTTTTTACATCCAGCCCTCAATCACAGAAATTTATAACAATGAAAACAAATTAACTGCAAATTTATGAAAACACACACAAAAAACAGAAAAAACAAGAACAATGGTTGTAGCATCATAGAAATGCATGTCAAAATGGAGATCTTGTTTTAAAAAAATATGAAGGAAATGAGCACATAAAAAAAGAAAAAAAATCAGAGAGAAAAATTGAAGAAGAATTTGTATTGGGTATGGAGAAAGAGAAGAATAAAAACAAAACAAAAAAATAAATAAATAAAAAGAAAAAGAAGAAAGAAAAAAAAAGAGAGAGGGAGAGAGAGAAGCAAGGGAGTGGGTGTGGGGGAGGCAGACAGGTAGGCAGGCAGCCAAGAGAGAGAGAGAGAGAGAGAGAGAGGAGAGAGAGAGGAGAGAGAGAGAGAGAGAGAGAGAGAGAGGAGAGAGAGAGAGAGAGAGAGAGAGAGAGAGAGAGATGCAAATCTTCTGAATCCCAGCGCTTCTCATGACTACTATCAGTGCCAGCGTGTGCTGACATGAATGAAGCTATGCAGACTTTCACTGGTGTGTCATTCGTGACAAGTGAACAATGCAAAGATACGACTACTGCCAGAAAGAAGAAAGATGAACAAGATTTGATGACTATGCTCACATTTTTGCAAGAAAGGGACCCATTTGCTGAAGGACCTGATCTGAAAAATATCTGCAGAGGTGCCATTGCTGATCCATCTATAAATGCACACAGAGCACAGGAGATTGGGAGCACTATCTTGGAAAAGATGGAAGGTCAGAAAGTGACAGAGTACAGTTTCAAAAGATCAGATCAAGTTATTGCAATGGCATCCAAAAATATGGTCAAGATTGATGATGACGTGGTCAGTGTGGATCCACAGCTGTTGTTCCAACGACTTGTTTCTGCAGCAGGCAACATGTATGAAGATAAAAGTGAAGTCTTCAAATATGAGCTGTCAAGCTACCCATCATCTCTCTTTGAATCACCCACTTTTCTTCAGGAAGGGAACAGAGCAATCCTTGCAGATGAACTATGGAAATTGACATTGGAAAATATGCCAAAGCTGATGCCTACTGACGAGGTGCATATTGTCCTGGATGGTGGAGCACTCTTACAAAAGATACCTTGGTCACGTGGGTCCACATACGCATCCATCATCAAAACGTACGTCCGACACGTAAAACAGAGATATGGGAATCCAACTGTAGTGTTCAATGGATATTCTTCTGGACCCTCAACCAAAGATGTCACACATCTGCGAAGATCAAAAGGGAAATCATCCACTGACATCCATTTTACACCTGACATGACTCTTCAGATTACGAAAGACCTGTTTCTTGCCAATCCCGAAACAAGCAACGCTTTATTGATCTGCTCAGCTGTGAGCTGCAGAACAATATGTGCATGGCCACATGTTGTGAAGGTGATGCTGATTGCATGATAGTTGCTGAAGCCTTGGAATGCGCAAAAAGCAAGGTCACTGTTGTTGTTGGGGATGACACTGATCTCTTGATTCTCTTGATTCACCATGCCAGTAGAGATGCTAAGGATATATTTCTGCAACAAAGTAAAAAGGTCAGAGAAAAACCCAGCAAATGCTGGAACATCAAGCATATGCAACTGTCTCTTGGCAAATTGTGCCACATTCTGCCAGTCATCCATGCAGCGACAGGATGTGACACAACCTCTCGTGCTTTTGGTATTGGGAAACGAACAGGCCTGCGGAAATTTCAGAATTTAGAACATTTGTGCAAGCTGGCTGAGGTGTTCATGGAAGACAAAGAACATGAAGTTGCTGATGCTGGTCAACAGATTCTGATGTGTCTCTACGATGGAAAGTCTGGGTCTACTCTTGACAGTCTCAGATACCAATGCTTTTGCTCGAAAGTGGCAGTGGGAACAACGTTTCTTCAAGTTCATGGCTTACCGCCAACTTCTGCTGCTGCCAGGTATCACAGTCAGCGAGTGTATTTGCAGGTCCAGCAGTGGATTGGAAATAATAACCTGCGGCCTGAAGACAGGGGTTGGAAGAGCATAGACAACCAACTTGTCCCCATCACCACAAACTTGCCACCTGCCCCACGAAGCTTCTCCGAGTCATCCGAGTCATCCGCTGTAACTGTAAAGCTGACTGTCATACAAGGAGGTGCACATGCACGAAGCATGGACTTGACTGCTCCCCTGCTTGTGGTGATTGTCAGGCTTCAATGCTCCAATTCTGTTGGAGACCCTCTCGAAAAGGAAGAAGCTTTTGAAGCAAACAGTTAGTAGTGTGGCGTTCGCTGACCCCGTTTTGCGAACTTTGGCTACCAAAGGAAAAAAACTGTGTGGTGACCTTGACCTTGACATGACTTTGACTAAAAGGTTTAGGACATAATTAATAACTGAGCATTGATTCTTACAAAAACTGACATATCTTAAGGTGAATGACATTAAAAGATCAGTGTTTCAGCCCAGAAAAAACACTGTTAGGTCCATGTGACCTTGACCTCGGTGTGACCTTGACCATCACATGTTCGGACATATGTGCCATTGATTTTTATAAACACTTGGACTAAACTGAATAACAAAACTGCAGAGAAGGTAAGCAAAATGCTTTTCGTTTCAACTACATGCATATGCATAGCACATGAATATACATTACATAATAAAAACCCTTATAAATTGCAGAATTCTCGTTAGATTCACTTCGATTTTTGCAATGTTGTTTGTCTACCATAGTATTACATATCTGTGGAGAAAAACAAACTCTTGCAATATTTTTGAGGTTAAGGCACTTTTCGTCGTAGATTTACTGGACTACATCCTTTTCTCCCAGCAAGTATGAGGAAAGAGATTTCTGGACCATATTTTGAAAAAAAAAAGAGATAAATATCTCTTTTCTGTGATGTATGTGGTACTCCATTCCTCCATTGGAGGAATGGAGGGAACTGGTTGTCAAGTCTTCATGGGTTCCCCCACGGTCGCCAGACTAAGGGATATAGATAGATAGATAGATAGATAGATAGATAGATAGATAGATAGATAGATAGATAGATAGACAGACAGGCAGATGTGGTACTCATTTCGTTGTTGCTGTTGATGTTGTTGAGGTGTTGATGGTAATGTTGTTGAGGTGTTGATGGTAATGTTGTTGAGGTGTGGATGGTTATGATGATGATGTGGGTGTATTATGTTTTAAAGTGGGTATCTTTTCTCTCTTTTATCTGGAGCTGTACTTTCTGATGGTGTTGGTGGTGGAGTTAACGTTATGATTCTTTGGTGTCGTTGACGAACTTGGTGATAACAATGGTCGTGGTGAGGGTGGTGGTGATGATGATGACGATGATGATGAGGAGAACGACGACGACGATGCCGACAACGATGATGATGATGATTTTGGTGCTGGTGACAGGGTGTGATGATGGTCGTGTCTTAAAATGGATTTTTTTTTCGTTTTTGTATTAAGTGCTCATTAACAGGTCTTGTTCTTTTATTGTTGTTGTCGTTGTTGCTGACGATGTTGCTGTTGTTGGTGGTGGTGGTCGTGGAGTTGTAAGGTGGAAGTTTGTTCATTTTTATATCTAGGACTCGTTGTTCTGTTCTTGTACTGTTCGTTGTGTTTATTTTATAGTAGATGATAATTTTTCCCCTGTTTTTCTTGGCAGGATAGAGAGAAAGAGATTTCCTAAGGGTAAAAAAGCTATTTTACTTACTGTTAATACTCCTTGTATGAGAGGGAGGACCTTCAATGTT
>CM060322.1:56590993-56593493 GCA_030674155.1 Stramonita haemastoma | reverse complement strand
GAGGGGAAAGGAAAGGGAAAGGAAGAAGAGAGGAGAGAGAGAGAGAGAGAGAGGAGAGAGAGAGAGAGAGAGAGAGAGAGAGAGAGAGAGAGAGAGAGAGAGAGAGGAGGAGAGAGAGAGAGAGAGAGGAGAGAGAGAGAGAGAGAGAGAGCATCGCCAAATTACATCGTCATCAAAACAAACCAGTCAGCAAAAATATTTCAAAAAAACTCACACGTCCATAAAAAATAACTACCATCAATGAAACCTAAAAACTCCCAATTTGACCAAACCTAACAAGGAAAAGAAAACCCAGAGAGAGAGAGAGAGAGAGAGAGAGAGAGAGAGAGAGAGAGAGAGAGAGAGAGGAGAGAGAGGAGAGAGAGAGAGAGAGAGAGTATCTTCAAATTACATCAAAACAATTTAGTCAATATTTCAAAACACTCTCACTTCTGTAAAAAAAAAAAAAAAATTATCAATTATCTATAAGCTCATAATGTAGCCAATCCTTACAAGGAAAAGAAAACCCCAAAAGGCAAACAACAAGAAAAAGAGCAAGATTGTTTAAAAAAAATTATTTTTAAAAATCAAATAGGAGCGAAACAACATTTAAGGTTATAAATACAAACCAGTTTTAAAACAAACTCTAAACATTAAAAATAATATGTATACTAATGAAGATGAAAAAATAGCAAATGATCAGGACCAGAGAGAGACAAGGCAAGGCAAGGCAAGGCAAAGGCAAGGCAAAATTCTTTTATTCGAGGATAATAGATAAGCACAGAGACAGAGAGAGAAAGACAGACAGACAGACAGACAAACAGACAGACAGAGAGACAGACAGACAGACAGGCGTTTCAGAACAAACACATAATGCACGGTACCATAGCTACTTACTCTACACTTCACAACACTACACACAGACGCACACGCACATGAACACACACACATACCAAACAAAACACACACACACACACACCAAATAGCATAACACAACACAACACACACAACACATACCACACCACACCACACCACACCACATCACATCACAGAACACACACACACACACACACACACACACACAACACACACTCACACACACACACACACACACACACACACACACACACACACACACACACGTCTCGTATAATATCACTAAAAGTGAACAGACGTAAAATTGAAGACAACAACAACAACACACACACACATACACACCACCACCACCACCACCCCTAATATCACGTAATGTGAAAAGACGTTAAATTAAAGATAACACACCACACCACACCACACCACACCACACACGCACACCACACACACACACACACACACACACACCACACACACACGCACACACACACACACACACATATACACACACACACACACACACACCACCACCCACACTACACACACACCAACACCCACCATCCCCCCCCACACAACACCACACCACACCACACCACACCACACCACTCACCCCCCACACCCCTCCCCCCAAACACACAACCACCCCCCACCCCCCCACACAACACCCCCCCACTATCCCCCCCTCACCTCCTCCCACCCCAAACACCCCCCCACCCCCCACACACACACAAGAACACCACATACCTTAATGGGCACACAGACGAGGACCAGCAGCAGGTCGGCAGAGGCCAGGGAGAGGAGGAAGACGTTGGTGACCGTCCTCATCTTGCGGTAGTAGGAGATGGAGAAGATCACCAGGCAGTTGCCCACCAGCCCCAACAGCAAGGTCAGCGAGTAGGTCAAGGTCACGGGCACCAGTTCTCCAAGCGGTATGTTGCTGATGGACTCGTTGTAGTCGTAGTAGTAGTCGTACTGGTAGCTGTCTTCCAAGCCGTAGCCATCTTCGCTGGAGTTCGTTAGATTGGTCTTGAAGGACGCCATGATTTTTGTTGTTGTTCTTGTTGTTGTTGTTTTTAGTTTTGTTGAAGAGTTTTACGTTTTCGGAGTTTTTCCTTTGTTTTCTTTCTTTCTTTGTTTTTTTCTTGTTTGAAAACAATTTATAAACTGTTTTTATTATCACACTGTTTCGTTGACCGGACCAAAAATAAAACAATCACAATTTTCTTTGTTTCAAAAAATCCCACACACTGGTCTTTTCCAGGTTGAAATGTTTCAGAACACAAAGTCGTTTTTCTTTTTTTCTTCTTTGTAAGAAACAGGTAGTTATCACAAATGTTCACAGCTGTTGTGTTCCATAGTGGGTTCTTGATTGTTAAGACGAAAGCGGTTGTAGACGTTCACGACTCTACTTGTCTTGATGGAGAATATTGTATGAAAAAAGTGTTGATGCCACTTGTTCAAAAAAGAGTTTCCTGTGGTAACAAATGATTTGATACTGTTAACGAATCTTTTATTTTCAAGGATTATTTCTTAATAAGAAACATTGTTAAAAGAGATTTTTTAAATTTTCGTTAGTGTTTTGTGACTGGTGTAAAACGGACGAATAGACAGATTACCAAATCGACGGGTAACGAACAGACACCAGTTT
>CM060322.1:56523493-56585993 GCA_030674155.1 Stramonita haemastoma | reverse complement strand
TATTTGAAGATACCTGCCCTCCCCCAGCATGGTTTTACCAGCTGTTCACTGGCGTGTCAAGTCTGCCTTTCTGTCTCCTTCATTCGTCATCTACAGTCGTTCTTTACCCGCTTTTTTTTTAATCATTAGTGATCCCTTTCTTCATTAGGCTGGGTAGGTGGCACAGCTAGAGCCGTTCTCCAAGCCTGCCCATGAAATTGCTTGTACACCTGTACTGATTTGGACCTGAAGGACAGCGTCAATCCCTTTCACAGTCATTACCACCTTCCACATCATTATGGGATTTTCATCCACCCCCTGCTTTTGACATATAGGTACCCCCAGCCTCTCTCATACCCTCTCCCCCTCCTTTGACAGATAGGTGTCTCCCGCCTACCCACCCTCACACACACACACACACACACACACACACACACACACACACACACACGCGTGCGCGCGCGCGCGCAACACACACACACACATTGTAAACAGGCGATAAACAATTTAATCCCAATCAAAACATAAGTTATATATAAATTGAATACACACATACGTATGTATATATTTCGCCCTAGGGTTTGTTTTTTCTGATTATTTGTATTTTTCTTATTTGAATCTTTAATTTGCAAATTATTGTATTGTTAAATTTCATGTCCCCCAGAGGTTGTTCTTGAAATAAAAATCTTGAATCGTTAATCTTGATAAATTATTTTCAAACTGGAGTTGTAATTGGTCACATGTAATTGTTTCGTCTGTCATATACATATTATCTATCTATCTATCTATCTATCTATCTATCTATCTATCTATCTATCTATCTATCTATCTATCTATCTATCTATCTATCTATCTATCTATCTATCATCTGTCTTCTGTCTGTCTGTCTGTCTGTCTGTCTGTCTGTTATCTATCTATCTATCTATCTATCTACATAAATATGTTTATTATATATATATATATATATATATATATATATATATATATATATATATATAAAATATATATGCACCCTATCAGTATACAAATAACAAGATCGTGATAAGCTCCAGGCAGTGAGTCACAATATCAACAGAACGTAGCTAATGGATATACAGCCACACCATTTTCGCAATTTTGTTTCACCGAATGTTGGCCAGTCGGCTTTACGTGAAATGGTATTATTGTTGTTACTGCAGTTGTTTGGGCATTCTCTAGCTTAACACATGCAGGTCATCCCAGACTATGCGCTCTGAATCACTCATCCCATTAATACCAAATCACCGTGAGATTGAGAGTAAACACTGGAGGTTTGCATGTGTAACTTTTTTCAAGTGGGCAGCAACAGGAACCCTATCCAACACACCGCGCAATCAATACGACTTGTTTTGATCCTAAGATAACATAGGCAGCCATACTCCGACTTCAGATGATATCTTCCTTTTCATGGGTTGTTATGCTAAGTGCTTGTCATGGCTGAAAACAATCCCAGGACAACGTTTTACAACATAACAAAAACCACTAATGCAGGCCTCAGCACTTACCTTGGCCAAGCTTTTGACCTGGCTTGTGTAAACACATGAAATGCTCTCTCCGGCAATAACAAATGAAAGCATCTTAGATGGTACTCTGTGTTATTGAAGGGATGAAGGAGAGAGGGTCTTCTACCCGTTGCATTAGTCAGTACATTTTCTGTCAAAGCTACTCCATTACGGACGATGCCCAGAAAGAGACTCGCAATGTCTTGAGTAATGAATTATTGTACTTTCAGAGTAAACGACATATATAGGGAGAGAGAAATGAAAGAATGGGAATGGGGAGAGAGGATGAGGAAGAGGAGGATGTAAGTGTGTGTGTGTGTGTGTGTGTGTGTGTGTGTGTGTGTGTGTTGTGTGTGTGTGTGTGTGTGTGTGTGTGTGTGTGTGTGTGTGTGTGTTCGATTCATTTTACGTCTTTTCACAAAATGTGATATTAGACATTTAAAAAAAAAAAAAAAAAGTGTAGGTGTGTGAGTGTGTGTGTATGTAGGGAGGGGGGCGGGGGTAGGAGGAGGAGTTTTGGAAGTGGGGAAGTGGGTTAGTTCACTTAATCTACACAGAACAGTTAAGAAAAAAAGTAAAATAAAATAACAACAAATGTACATAATTCTGCAATACAGAATAGTAAAAATTCCAAATTCTAAACAAGATCTAACGCATGAACAATAAAACTATTTACAACTATAACCAACAAGAGAAAAATCTAATCAACAGAAGGAAATGACTTTTAAGTCCACAATAATCATAATAAAGAACCAATAGGACAGTGCAGTAATGATTTGAAAAATGTATACCTCAGTAATGGATCACTGAATATTTTCTGATGAGGATGATGAGGTAAGAACAGGTATATAACTTTTCAGCATGCGGCACATCAATATATGATCAACAGTTATACTATGTCCACATATGCAAGATACATGTCCAACATATTTTGTTTTAAAACAGTTCATTTCCCATCTGCAAGCCAGAGAAACAATTTCTCTTATACAATAAAAATCTGTTTCATATATTTTAACAAAAGACTGAAATTTTACCATCCCTTCATATACACCTAGACAACCAAGTTTCTTTTTTTCATATTGGAATAACTTTTGTTGTGCTTTTTCCACGATCTGATAACATTCTTGTGAAAAGAATAACATTATTCCTGTTAATCAAGCCGGTTTCAGGAAAGGAAGGTCATCAGTCGACCATCTTGTAAAATTGACCACTCAAATTAAGTATCAGTTTGCCAGGCGAAAATGTCTTTTGGCAACATTTTTTTATGTTACCAAAGCCTACGATCAAGTATGGCACTCTCGATTATTGTATAAACTTAAAACTATTGGATTATCAGGGCACATGTATAACTTTTTTAAAGATTTTCTGGGAAACAGAAAAATTAGGACTAGAATAGGGACTACATATTCATCTACAAAGTCTCTTCAAATGGGCATTCCACAGGGGTCAGTTATTGCTCCTTTATTATTCAACATCTTAATGCATGACTTACCAGACACATTATCTAAGCATGTAGAATTAGCTCAATACGCTGATGATATTTGTATGTGGATGAATGTAACAATGAAAAAGAATACTCCTGTAAGATCATTGAACTACATTAAAAAGTTGTATCAAAATGAACTTAATATGATAGCAAACTATATGAATGAAAATGGGTTACTTCTATCAACTGAAAAAACACACATGGTTCTTTTTAATAATGGATCAAATCCAACACAATTGCCTAGCTTTCGAATAGGTAATGGAATTTTAGAATACAAGCAAACAGTCAAATTTCTTGGAGTATTTCTTACAACAAAATTGACATGGAACCATCACATTGAGTATATTCTGAATAAAGCAAGGAAAACTTTAAATATTCTGAAAGTTATTAGCAAACAGTCATGGGGTCAGGATATTCTTACCTTACTGCATCTTTCAACGTCTTTAATTCGTTCAAAATTGACGTATGCCCAAGAAGTATTTTTCAATGCTCCAAAATATCTGTTAAAAAAACTTCAAAGTATAGAAAAGTAGTGTTGTGTGTGTGTGTGTGTGTGTGTGTGTGTGTGTGTGTGTGTGTGTGTGTGTGTGTGTGTGTGTGTGGTGGTGGTGGTGGTGGTGGTGGTGTTGGTGTGTGTGTGTGTGTGTGTGTGTGTGTGTGTGTGTGTGTGTGTGTGTGTGTGTGTGTGTGTGTGTGTGCGTGCGTGTGTGTAGTGGTGGTGGTGGTGATGGTGTGTGTGTTGTGTGTGTGATGGTGGTGGTGGTGGTGGTGGAAGTGTGTGAGGTGATGGTGGTGGTGGAAGTGTGTATGTATGTGTGTGCGCGCGCGCGTGCGTGCGTGTATGAAGAACAAGAACAATAACATCCTTTCTTGCCATAGAAGCCCAGAAGGTATGTAGACACAAGTAAATAAGATATAACGGAAAAAGTCACCGAACATGTATGTATGTTCGTGTGTGCGTGCGTGCGTGTGTGTGTGCGTGCGTGCGTGCGAGCGTGTGTGTGTGTGTGTGTGCGTGCGTGCGTGCGTGTATGTGTGTCTGTCTGTCTGTCTGTCTGTCTGTCTGTCTGTCTGTCTGTTGAGGAGGATGGGGGGGGGGGATGCTAATAGGTAAACAGAAACCATCAGTACTCTACGAAAGCCTGGGATCACGTGTTTGCTTTCAACGAGTACATTAGTATCATTTTGCATTGTGTGCACGCACTGTTGCCTAGTTTTGTTGGTAACAGACTTTCTAGGTATGAAATTCTAGTTGATCTCCCCGATGCCCTTTCTTTATCCTACTAAAGTGCGATCCATTTTGTCCAGGCAGCAGAGTACGCTATGTTATGGTACTATGAAAGTGGATACCTCCCCCAGAATTTAGGGGCAGGATAGCTCAGTGGTCAGAGCGCTCGGTTTCCCCAAGTCAAGTTAAGCAGCATCGAGTGTGGTTGCTAGTTGGATGGGTGACCGGTTGTCCGCCTTGGCTTCAGTTTAGTCCCCCCCAGTTCACCCAGCTGTAAATGAGTACCTGCCCTCTTTAGGGTCAGGGAAGGTAAAGCAGCGAGGGAGAGGAGATGGGCGCCGCCCTAAATATGCTGGCCCCTAGAGAAGCTGAGGTCTCTGACACCTAGCTCCCCTATGACCACCTAGGTTATGGGACACCTTCACCTTTACCTTTACCTCAACACTTTGCAAGGCAGACTAAATAGATCTTTTGTGTTTTGTATCATTTGGTTGTTGTTGTTGTTGCTGACACACGATCAATACAGATAATGCGGACACCAGGAATAATATTTTTGATTGTATGATACATAAGAAAGAAAACAAAGCATTAAATAAAACACTACAAACACAGATTAAATACAACAATTAGCAAAAATAACAAAATAAATAAATATAAGAAAACCCAGACAAAATTAAATGACTTAAGAGGATAGTTTGGAAAGAAATATAAGAAAACCCCCACAAAAAACACATAAGAGAAAGTTGGAAACATAGGTTGCTCTGCGCTTGAACCAGAGTAGTCATTTAAGTGTGTGAATAACAACAACAACAACAAACACAACAACAACAAACAATAATAATAATAATAATATAATAATAATAATAATAATAATCATAATCATAATAATAATCATAATAATACAAAAGTCAACTGTTATAAGCAACAACTCCCCTGTAGGGATACCGGGGGCCTTGTCAGAATAAAACAGCACCTCCCTCCTTCTGGAAATTCTGTGTTGAGAATTCCCTCTTTTCTATCCCTCTGTTTCTTTCTCTTTCCTTGTCAGAATAAAACAGCACCTCCCTCCTTCTGGAAATTCTGTGTTGAGAAATCCCTCTTTTCTATCCCTCTGTTTCTTTCACTTTCATTGTCAGAATAAAATAGCACCTCCCTCCTTCTGGAAATTCTGTGTTGAGAATTCCCTCTTTTCTATCCCTCAGTTTCTTTCTCTTTCCTTGTCAGAATAAAACAGCACCCCCCCTTCTGGAAATTCTGCGTTGAGAATTCCCTCTTTTCTATCCCTCTGTTTCTTTCTCTTTCCTTTTTACTCCTGTTACCTTCCTCTTGTCTTTTTTCTGCCTTTTGGTCCGCTCTACTGCCCTTTTTTTAAAACCCAGAAAGACTAAAAAAATAACAACAATAATATTCTCTCCCACGCTGAAGTCGGATATGCTGAGCTTGACTTGTCAGGTGCTTAGCAGCAGCACAACACATTATCG
Organism: Stramonita haemastoma; assembly: GCA_030674155.1. Lineage (NCBI taxonomy): Eukaryota > Metazoa > Mollusca > Gastropoda > Neogastropoda > Muricidae > Stramonita > Stramonita haemastoma. The sequence goes on along the minus strand of CM060322.1, from coordinate 56,580,299 downwards.
CTCATATATCAGAGAACAATAATTGCTGTTAGAGCGTTCGGTGAAGAAAAAAAGAATAGACAACAGCAAGCGTAACCACAAGAACACAAAATCGGGGAGCTAGAGCACGACAGGAATCTAGGAAACCAGTTGTAATTTGCCTGTCATCAATGATGCTGCGTAACCACCTACCAGCCCCTTCTCCCTCCCACCCCACCCCTGCTATACCCGTCCTCCTCCTTCTCATCTTTTTGTTTTGGTTTGAGTTAGTATGTTTTTTGTTTATTTTTTAGTTTTGGTTCTAATGTTATTTTATCCATCGGGTCATGATTCATATCTAGGCTTTGTGAATAAATCAAAAGAGAAAATGTGAAAAATCAAGCAACATATCTGTCAAGTCAAAGTCAAAAACACTTTAATCATTCCATGTAGGGCACTTAGTTGTTTTCTTTTGATCAGCCTCAATTAACTGCCTATTATGTTTTTATTGTTTTGTACTAGACCTTTTGTATTGTATTGTACTGTATTGTATCGTATTGTATTGTACTGTATTGTATCGTATTGTTTTGTTTTGTATTGTGTTGTGCTATTGTATTGTGCTACTGTATCTACTATTGTATTGTGTCGTATTGTATCGTATCGTATTGTTTTATATTGTATCGTGTCGTATTGTATTGTATCGTATTTTATTGCATAGTATTGTGTTGTGATTTCCTTGGTGAAAGCGAATCGCCGCAAGAGCAGTGCAACCCATTAAAAAAACAAACACCTCCTGCCTATACCTGTACTTTATTTTCCTATCTCAGAGCTGCTATTGTCTAGAGAATTTTTTTCCAGGTACAACTCTCTTGTGTTGCACACGGGCCATCACTTTAAAATCTCATTGGAAAGCAAACACTCAGGCTGACCAAATACACACGACTGATCCCTTGAGTCGGAATGCAGCTACCTTTAATGATGGGGAAAACGGTTGCATACGCAAAAATTCTCCGTTACTGAACATCGGAGCGTCTCGGCAAGGAAAAGAAAACACACATGGCTCATTCATTATAGCAGCTGTTTTCTCTCTGACTCCTTCTGTCTCTATCTGTCTGTATGTCTGTATGTCTATATCTCTGTCTGTATGCATGCATGTATGTATATATGTATGTACGTACGTACGTACGTACGTACGTACGTACGTGCGTACGTACGTACGTGTGTGTGTGTGTGTGTGTGTGTGTGTGTGTGTGTCTGTCTGTCTGTCTGTCTGTCTGTCTGTCTGTCTGTCTGTCTCTCTCTCTCTGTTCTCTCTCTCTCTCTCTCTCTCTCTCTCTCTCTCTCTCTCTCTCTCTCTCTCTCTCTCTCTCTCTCTCTCTCTCTCTCTCCTCTCTCTCTCTGTGTTAAGGTTAACAAAAGGCCAAGTGCTGTTGAATTTTTTCCCAGCGTTTAGATGCAACAAACTAGGCCTGAGGTCAAATAATAATGGTACAGCGATTGGCTGTTAGAAAGAAAAATCAGAATCTAGGTAACGCGAAGATTTGACAGTGGAAGAAAACTGAACGATGGTATCCCCAATCACCTCCAAGCATCTTTTTCTTCCTGTGACCTCCTTCTTGTCTATTTTCTGACTTCTTGGTCCAATCTTCCTGCCTTATTTCCAAGAAAAGCGAAATTTATAGATAACAATTCTCTCATGCCAAAGTCGGATGCTCGGGGCCTGACTAGTCATGCACTTAACGGCAGTGCAACACATTTTCGATCATAATAACAGACAGCAGTAGATGCTTTCTGAGAATTCGTCGAGGGAGAAGAAATGCTAGTTTTGACTCATATAGGTCAGTTTTGTTTGTTTGGTTTGTGTGTGTGTGTGTGCGTGGTGTGTGTGTGTGTGTGTGTGTGTGTGTGTGTGTGTGTGTTGTGTGTGTGTGTGTGTGTGTGTGTGTGTGTGTGTGTGTGTGTGTGTGTGTGCGGGCGCGCTTGCTTACGTCTTTGTGTTTATATGTGTGCGTGCTTGTATGTATGTGTGTTAGTGTGTGTTAGGTGTGTGTGTGTGCGCGCTCTGTAATTCATGTATTATTTCTTACTTCAAATTTGTCCAAGTCCTGATTTTTTTCCTATCATCTACAAAATTAAACACTAGCACGAGTATTCTCTCTCAGAATGTTGAAGGTAGAACGAAAAATGTACACTTACCTCTATCGAACTTCACTGATCACAACTTTCTATCAGTTTTCCAAGTTCACAACAAGTCAGATCAATACAATCATTGGAATATTTTTTTTCATACGCGAAATCAAACATGAATGTTGGACAATGTCAAAACAAAACTGCACCAAGCACATTGGTTCCAATTCAACAGGCCACGTGGTGAAGCTTTCTGTCGATATTTTCAAATGTTCAGATGCACACACGCACACACAGACACCAACGCAGACGACATTGCCATGTACTGTCACGTGACTGAAACATCCGCTGCGCGCGCAAAGCAGGCTGATCAAGACACAGATAGACTGAATAATAATAATTGTGTGTGTTCGATTTAGGGTTGGGATTGGAAGCTGAACGCCAAAACATAGGTCTTTTGACTTGGAAAAACCCGAAATCATTGATAGTCCGATAATAATTTTAAAATAAGCGTACTTTTACAAAGCTGAATGCTTTTTATTTTTTATTTTTTTTTTTTACATAGAGTAATGTAACGCATCACAATAACTGATTGTGGTCTTATTGTATGGCATGTTATAATATTTTTTTTTAAATTGTGCTTTAGCATGTGTTTATGCGCGTTGTGTGTGTGTGTGTGTGTGTGTGTGTGTGTGTGTGTGTGTGTGTGTGTGTGTGTGTGTGTGTGTGTGTGTGTGTGTGTGTGTGTGTGTGTGTGTTTCAATTTGTCTTTTCCACTGAAGTGATATTAGGCGAACGTGTGTGTGTGTGTGTGTGGTGTGTGTGTGTGTGTGTGTGTGTGTGTGTGTGTGTGTGTGTGTGTGTGTGTGTGTGTGTGTGTGTGTGTGTGTGTGTGTGCGTGCGCGCGTGCGTGCGTGCGTGCGTGCGTGTGTGTAATTTTTAAGATTGAATCTTACTACTTTCTGTGATATTTTGTTTGGCTTGTGACCCACTTCAATTCCTCTGTTTATTGAGATGCTAAAGTACTAGTATTGGTATTGGTGTTATCTTGTAATGTGTGTATACTTGCAAACTCCATGTACTCAAAGTGTTTTCGACTTCACTTGGATCGTTTGTGTTGCCCACGAAATATAGAAATCATAATTCATAAACTACGTCTAAATGCTTGGAAAACTAAATGTTCAAAAATATTTTTTTGCATTTGTTCTGCTATTGTATCAGTCCATCATAATTAAATTGTTTGATTGCCCTGTGCTCATTGCCTCATAAAAAAGCAAAGGGATAGATCTAAGGAAAAAATATGGAAATATTCAAAGTGTTCTGTATGATTCCGAATCACATGTCCTAATATTAGTTGCAGAAAGTATTTGCCAGTCACCAGTAGGACAATTACTGTAAATGAAATTATATAAACTTATCACCATCCATTACATTCTTCATCCTTTCACCTTTCCCCTCATCCCCTTTTTCAGTACATTCCTAAGTGAATGAACCATTGTCTAAATCACGTTGTAGTGAATGGACATTAAACCAATGAGAAGTAGAAGAAGAAGTGTGTACTGATATTTGTATGCTGCGTTGTGGTAGTTTTACCGTGATAAATGTTTTCCCTATTTAGTTGTTCATGTATGGCTTTTCTGTTTATGAGATAGAAAAAAAGCGGTTGAATTGAAATTCAATTGTAATTGAATACATAGTGGATTGGTGGTCCAAACGGAACACACCCATCTAAAAACCAACAAGTCTCAGGTTCGGTTCCCACCTGAAGCTGAATTCCCCCCCCCCAAAAAAAAAAAAAAAACACCAAAAAACAAAAAAAAACAAAAACAAAAACAAAACCCAACAAAAACAACAACAACAAACAAAAACACAACAACAACAACAAACAAACTAAAACCAACCCCCCCCCCAACCTTCTTTTAGATCTTGAGTTATGGTCTGGGTGCTAGCCTTTCAGATGAACCGATAAAACACGGTCCCGTGTGTATCCTGCATTATCTCACACAAGAAAAACCCCAAACAACCAGACAACACGGCAGGAAGAATTTTCCCTAGCAAAATTCGGTAGGAAACTGGGTGCACTGCACTTGTGGCGACGCGCTCTCCCCAGAGAGAGCAACCCAATATTCACACAGTGACATCTGCTATGACCACAGAATGTCATATCTTCCTAATAAGTCTGAAATACTTAGCTTTACGCTGGATAAACTTTTATTCCATTTGGGAAAACCCCCCAACTAATTCTATTCCTAAAATGTAACATGCACTTGCTCTCATTCACTATCTCATGTGCACATTACTTTTAAGTACATATATATATATATATATATATATATATATATATTATATATATATATATATATATATATATATATATATATATATAGGTAATGGTGTCTCATGACCTATGTGGTCATAGAGGAGCGAGGCATCAGAGACCTCAGCTTCTATAGCTATAGGGGCCAGCATATTGTGGGCGGCGCTCATCTCCTCTCCCTCGCTGCTTTGCCTTCCCTGACTCTAAAGAGGGCAGATACCTATTTACAGCTGAACTGGGGGGGGGGGGGGGGGGGGGGGGGCTGTACTGAAGCCAAGGCGTGCAAATGGTCATCCAATTGGTAACCACGCTTGATGCTGCTTAACGTTGACTTGGGGAACAATATATCTCCGTGCGTGCGTGCGTGCGTGTGTTGTGTGTGTGTGTGTGTGTGTGTGTGTGTGTGTGTGTGGTTGTGTGTGTGTGTGTGTTAAAAAATCACCTTAAGTCAAAGGACTATATGTGGGTTTGAGTAGTGAGCGATGTCATGAATTAATTTTTAATTGCCTCCCATAAGAAAGGAGTAAGAGGATACAGCCGTGTGGAATCATGATGAGACAGACACACACACCGGGGAATTATGCAAAGCTCCTTTACTGATGTGGTAATATAATGTAGCCTACCAGTACAATGTGGGTTCAGTTTACACAGATTCTTCTGACATAATGTCTCACCTAATTGACCTCGTGGTGGATATTGCTGTACAGCTCTCCCAGGTTGCTAATGGCAAGTGTTACATATCACCTCAGAAAGGGGATTTACTCTTACATGTATCTTTTCTGCCATTATGCAAAGCATGTATGTCAGTCAAATCTGGCATATGACCAGGGAGGTCGAGTTTTGTTGTTGCTGTTGTTGTTGTGTGTTTAAAATCCCAATGGTTCTAGCCAGTTAAGAGTTGTTTGTTGCTGTTGGCTTGGCTTTTTTTAAATACTTTTTTTGCTGTTGCTTATCTCTGTTGTTGCTTTGTTGCTCTGGGGTTTTTTAGTTGGGTTTTTTTTTTCGCTTTTTTCTTTGTTGTTTTTGTTTAACTTTGAATTATTTTTGTTGGTTTTAATTTCCAGTTTTATTTGTTGTTTGTTTGCCTTTCTGTGTGGATATGTAGGTACTGGGCCTATAAAATTATCATGGTGTGTTTGTATTGGTTTGTTTTATTATCATATCATGATGTATCCCTAAAGGTGGGGGACTGGATGCACAAAAACACACGAGTGCTTATTCTTTATCCTCAAAATAAGAATTTGATTTGAAAAGGAGTGTGGGTGTGGCTATTGGCATCAGGGGGGCGGATAGCCTAGTGGTCAGATCATTGCGCTGGCAATTTGAAGACCCGGGTTCGAGTCCGGTCGAGGAAATTTTCTTCCTGGAGTTAACATCAGTGCTGATTCCACTCTCCCCAAAAGTCCTTCGGATGAGACTTTAAACCGAGGCCCCGTGTGCGAACGCACGCAGAACATCTTGCGCACACGTTAAATCCTGTTCCGCTTTTCGTAAGAGTAGGCCATCGTGTGCCGGTGGGAACAGCTGACAATATTTACAAAACTGCATGCACACGGGGACCGATGAAAAATAGCACATGATTGCTTATTCTGTTATCCTCGATATAAAAGAATAAAAAAAAAAAAAGATATAGTAGGTCCACCTGGTGGTTCAATGGGAGTTAGGTCAATGGATGGCCACGTAATGAAAACGGTGAGACATCTGTTTGTTATGCCTGACATTAGCCAGTTCATTGTCCTTTCCTTACTGTGGCATTCCTGCTAGTCCTTCATAAATTGATTCTCGGTTTCGATTTTGTACTTTTTTAATCTGTTTATAAGTTGGGGTCAATTACCTCTTACAGGGGACGGAATAGCTCAGGGGTCAGAGCACTCGAGCTTTTCCATAGCTGAAGTTCAGCAGCATTGAGCGTGATTACCAAGTGGATGGGTGACCGTTTGCACGCCTTGGCTTCAGTACAGTCCCCCAGTTCACCCAGCTGTACATGGCTACCTCCCCCTTTTAGGGTCAGGGAAGGTACAGCAGCGAGGGAGAGGAGATGGGCGGCGCCCTCAATATGCTGGCCCCTAGAGAAGCTGAGGTCTCTGAAAACTCGCTCCCCTACGACCACATAGGTCAGGGGAACACCTTTACCTTTACCTGTCTCTTACAGGTAATGTTCTTCGACCACCAGTTAGCTGCCTGCTTCCTTCCGCGATACAGAAATGATTAGTTGACTCTTATGTCTTAACTTATGCTGTTGTAATGTTTTGGTTCAGGACGACAGTGGGCGTCAGACAAGGCTGCTTGCTGTCACCTACTCTCTTTAACATCTTCCTTGAGAGAATCACGACTGATGCACTGGAAGATCATGAAGGAACAGTCGGCATTGGAGGCAGAGCAATTACCAACTTGCGTTTTGCTGATGACATCGATGGACTGGCAGGGAAAGAAGAAGAGTTAGGTTAGTGGAACGCCTCGACAAGACTTCAACAGCCTATGGCATGGAGATCAGTGTGCAGAAGACCAAGCTGATGACCAACAACATCAACGGCATCAACACCAACATCAGGGTCGGTGGTCAGAATTTGGAAACGGTACAAAGCTTCAAGTATCTGGGAGCAATTGTAACAGACAAGAGATCCAAGCCTGAAATACTCGCAAGGGTTGCACAGACAGTTACAGCACTGACAAAATTGAAGACCATTTGGAAGAACAGGAACATCTCGCTCAGCTCAAAGATCAGGCTGATACGCACTCTGGTCATCTCAATATTCCTGTATGCTTGTGAGTCATGGACCCTCACAGCGGATCTGGAGAGGAGAATACAGGCACAGAGATGAGATGCTTTCACAGACTCCTTGGCATCTCTTACAAAGACCACATTACTAACGAGGAAGCGAGAATCAGAATCGGTCAAGCATAGGGCCCTTTGAAGATCTGACCAGTCAAAAAACGCAAACTGAAGTGGTATGGGCACGTCGCAAGATCAACAGGGCTTGCCAAGACGATTCTGCAAGGAACGTGCAAGGCGGGAGAAGGAGAGGCAGGCAGAGAAAGAGATGGGAAAGGGCAACATCCGAGAGCGGACGGGCCTCAGGCTGAGTGACACCCTGAGAAAGGTCGAGGACAGAGGGAAATGGAGAGAGCTGGTTGCGAGGTCTTCCGTGGCGCCCCTACGGTTTAAACAGACTATAGGATAGAAGAAGAAGAAGAAGAAGAAGAAGAAAGAAGAAGAAGAGAAGAAGAAGAATGTTTTGCTTGTAACTAGATTTTTCTTCTTCGTCGTTGAACTGTTCCCACCCCTTTCCTCCACCCCCAACCCCCCCCAAACAAAAAGACCCCCCAACTCCCCCCCCCCCCGCCCACAACAGCAAAATAACCACACACACACACACACACAACACACACACACACACACACACACACACACACACACACACACACACACACACACACACACACACAACACACACACAGACGTTTGGTTGTTTGGTTGAAATTTGTTGTTTTTTGTAGATAGATGGCTTGATGAAAAAAAGCAAATCTATTGCTTACTTAATATACCATCTGGAAATAAGATTTTGACTTTGACTTTGACTTTTCACAGCACACACACACACACACCACACACACACACACACACACACACACACCACCACAACACACGCACACACACGCACACACACACACACACACAATTACCACCACCACCACCACCGTGAATGAATGCTCTACAGGTAACGCACCTGCCTAGAAAGCGAAAAGTCCGGGTTCGAAGTGTGTGATGGTTCGATCCCCGTGTGTATCCAAAACTTTTCCTCCACCCACTAGACCGTGAGTGATGGTCTGGGCGCTAGTCTTTCAGATGTGACTATAAACCGAGGTACCATGTGCAACACACATTGAAAGCACGTAAAAGAAAAAACCCAAGGCATTAAGAGCGTTGTCCCTAGCAAAATTCTGTAACCCCCCTTCTTATAAAAGGTAATGGTAAAGGTGTTCCATAACCCATGTGGTCGTAGGGGAGCGAGGCATCAGAGACCTCAGCTTATCCAAGGGCCGGCATATTGAGGGCGGCGCCCATCTCCTCTCCCTCGCTGTTTTACCTTCCCTAACCCTAAAGAGGGCAGGTACTCATTTACAGCTGGGTGAACTGGGGGTCTGTACTGAAGCTAAGGCATGCAAAATGTCACCCATCCACTTGGTAACCACGCTCGATGCTGCTTAACCTTAGGTTGGGGAAAGCGAGTGCTCTGACCTCTGAGTCATCCAGTCTCCCACAGAGAAATACATTTATCTGTTTTGAGATAGTGAGGTATTTGGAATTGTAAACAAAGACACATGCAGAGAAGAAATTAACAAAAAAAAACGATAGGTGGCGCTGCTCTTGTGGTGACGCACTCCCACCAGAAAAGACCATCCCGAATTTCAGTGCAATACAATAGAATACCATACTACACAACAGAATACAACACAACACAATACAACACAATACAATGCTGTACAACACAACACAACAAAATACAATACCACACAACACAATACAACACAGTACAACATCATGAACATCCTTAAGGGCTCTGGCCTATATTCGTTGCTAATTTCTGCACATAACGCACAAAAGAATGTGTTCCTTTACACACACACACACACACACACACACACACACACACACACACACACACACACACACACACACACACACACACACACACACACACACACACACACACACACACACACACAACACACACACACACACACACACAACACAACAACACACAACACAACACAACACACACACAACACACACACACACACCACACACACACACACACACACACACACACCACACAAACTAGATCACACAGGATACTATGCAGACCAGGATAGTTTTAAGTCTGCCAGTCTATCACCTGGTGACTGTCGTGTCTCGATATTCTTTTGCTTTGGCAACCTTTGTGTCTGTACTTTTCTTTTCTTTTCTTTTTTTTAATTTTAGAAATGTGTATATTTTATTTTAAAAAATGAAAAAAAGGTTACTCTCTGAACATTAAATTAATCTAATAATCAGAACACTTGGTCACTCTATAGGCTATGCACAGATACTTTCTCTAGCATCTTGTAAGCGGAGGGTTTTTTCTTCGTTTACCTATAAAAATAATCTTTTACTTACCAATGTAGCGCGCGTAACGCGCACGCACGCACGCACACACGCACACACACACCACACACACACACACAGAGTTCAATTCAAAAGGCTCTAATATCACTTTCAGTAACCAGACCTAAAATTGAAGACGAACACACGCATGTATATATAAGCCTGGCGTACATACATTTCAACTGTCTGTTTTCTTGCATGTCTGTATGTATATCTATTTTATCAATTTATTTATTTATTGTCTATCTATTCTTTTATATTGAGGATAATGGAGTAAGCACCCATGTGCTTTTTTTTTCTTCATGTAGTCCCTGTGTGTATGCAGCTTTGTAAATGTCATCTGTTCCCACCGGCACACAATGGCCTTCTCTTACGAAAAGCGGAACAGGATTTATCGTGTGCACGAGATGTTCTGAAAGCGTTCGCTCACGAAACCTCGGTTTATAGTCTCATCCGAAGGACTTTTGGGGATAATGGAATCAGCACTGATGTTAACTCCAGGAGAAAAATCTCCTCAAACGGGAATCGAACCCGGGACTAGGCTATCCCGTCCGCCCCCCCCCCCCCCCCCCCCCCCCCCCCCCCTTGTCCCTGAAGTCGGAATGCGGCTACCTTAATGGCAGGGGAAAAAGCCGGTCGCGTATGCAAAAAAAAAATCTCACCATTGGTGAACATTGCGGACCTCCAGCCGAGAAACAAGAAAAAATTCTATCATTTTATTCCAGTTTGCCCAACTGATAGGGACAGGATAGCTCAGTGGTCAGAGCACTCGCTTTCCCCAAGCTAAAGTTAAGCAGCATCGAGCGTTGTTACCAATTGGATGAGTGACCGTTTTTGCGCCTTGGCTTCAGGACAGTCCCCCAGTTAACCCAGCTGTAAATGGGTACCTGCCCTCTTTAGGGTCAGGGAAGGTAAAGCAGCGAGGGAGAGGAGATGGGCGCCACCCTCAATATGCTCGCCCCTAGAGAAGCTGAGGTCTCTGATGCCTCGCTCCCCTAAGACCTTCTAGGTTATAGGATACCTTTACCTTATTTATTTAGTTTTTACCTTTGCCCAACTTATAAATTGTGTGCTCAGTAACGGATGGAACAGCCCTACTTTGCAGATTAGAAAAAATAATGCACTGTTTGGGCCTGGGGTGCAGTTTCAGTTTTGCTCTTTTCCCCCCTTGTTATGACAGCTCCAAATAATGTATGCAAAAGCCTGCATACAACGACATTTTTTTCCTCTTAAGAAACTAAAAGCATTGGAGCCTCTCAGCCATATCGTCCAATCTTTGTTGTTGTTTTTTTTTTGTACAGCTCATAACTATGTTCTTCTTTCTAGTATTTTTTTTCTTGGTGGCAACTATGGTTGGCCATAAGAGTATGAATATATATTTTTGTGAATGCGATAAACGCTGCTAAATTGCAAGAAGTGTCTGGCTGTAAGGTACCCTTCGAAGGGAGTTTTCCCCCTAGTTAAGTGTTCACTCCACTCTCCCCAAAGTCCTTCGGATGAGACTATGAACCGAGGCCCTGTGTGCGAACGTACGCAGAACATCTTGCGCACACGTTAAATCCTGTTCCGCTTTTCGTAAGAGAAGGCCATTGTGTGCCGGTGGGAACAGATGACAAGATTGACAAAACTGCATACACACGGGGACTGGATGTAAAAAAGCATATGAGTGATTATTCCATTATCCTCGATATAAAAGAATGAATAAACAAATAAAATAAATAAATGAATAAATAGATAAGTACCACATAGGGGTAAAGCTTTCGCCACCACAAGGACTTTGGAAGAATGCTCTTCCAGGAACGGAAACTCGTGTCAGGTCGAGCAAAGGAATGATCTTCATAACGAAAAAAAGAAAAGAAAAGAAAAAAACGCAACAGCAACACCCCCCCAGTACAAAAATGGAACTATTCAAAGATTTAATTTCAACATCTTTGGTAAGTCATCATGATGACAACATTGTGACAGGCTACAAACATGAAGTTTTCTATTTCTGTCATTGTTTAGTCGGCTTATCACTTGACTGTCACTTCTATCCGGCTTGGAGTCTACATGTACAGGGTTTTCTATTTCTGTAGGAGTTTAGTGAACTTGTTACCACCTGATTGTCACTTCTCCTCCATTTGGAAGTCTTCCTCACATCGGTGTTCACTCTGACCAGTCAACCAACTACAGACAGCAGGCCAAAAATAAGGACACACGTCAAACGCCGGTTTAGGCCTGTTTTCTAAAACTAGTCAGTGACCTAATAACAGGCACAATGAGGAAGTGTTGGCCTTGTCCACTTTCAAAAATATACGAGGTTTTTGGAAAATGAACGAACTCCATTAAATGCTCTCTCTCTCTCTCTCTTAGAAAAAAATCGGTAATACGTTAATCAATGAAAAACTTTGGTTCCTCTATGAAATTCAAGGTTATGAAAGTTGTCCTTGATAAACGTTCAACGGGAACGTTCAGTGGTCAGAACACTTGCTTTCCCCATGCAAAGGTTAAGTAGCATCGAGCGTGGTTACCATTTGGATGGGTGACCGTTTGAGTGCCTTGGCTTCAGTATAGTCCACCAGCTGTAAAGGGGTACCTGCCTCTTTAGGGTCAGGGAAGGTAAAGCAGCGAGGGAGAGGAGATGGGCGCCGCCCTCAATATGCTGGCCCCTAGAGAAGCTGAGGTCTCTAATGCCTCGCTCCCCTACGACCACAAAGGTTATGGGACACCTGTACACGTTGAAAACAGAAAACCATTACTGAATACCCCATCTCTTTTACAGTGATTAGACAACATTGTACAACAACACGTAGAATCTAAGAAAAGGAGGATGAAAAGCTCTTTATTCAAAGACACAGAGCTAATCCAATACAGTGATATATCGCAAAATGGTCCAAATGACTGAACAACATTATCTTGGCTCTTTTCATGGTAGCATGAAACACATATCTGGATAAACTATGCATTTGACGAACATTTCTGGCTTCGTGTAGCACATTTATAGGAAGTCTGACATGTTCATGGAAAATTTTTTCCTTAGACCATAATATGCAGTAGGGCCTACACATGAGAGAGCGAATTTACAGCTGATTCTTTTCATTCTCATGCCACTTTAAGACACGGCAGATTTCTCTGCGTGGAATTTGGGCTGCTCTCCCCGGGGAGAGCGCGTTGCCACAAGAGCAGCGCCTACCCGTTATCGTTTTTTCCCTGTCTGCAACTGTATTTGTTTCCCTATCAGAGTGGCTTTTTTCTACATAATTTTGCCAGGGACAACCCTCTTGTTGCCGTGGATTCTTTTACGTGCGCGAAACAATTATGGGACCTCGGTTTATCGTCTTATCCGAAAGACTAGCACCAAGACCACGACACATGATCTAATGGATGGGGGAAAAGTTTCGGGCCTAAACGGGGATCGAACCACCGCACACTTCAAACCCTGACTTTTCAGTTTGTAGGCAGGTGCGTTACCTGTGCAGCATCCCTTCACAGTGGTGGTGATAGTGGTGGTGATCCACCATTCAGTATTGTATCTGTGAAACAACTGCTCTTCACTGTTGCTATCCCCCCCCCCCCCCCCCTCCTCAACTTTCCTCTAAAACGCTCATACTACTCCCGGAGTAGAAATCATCATCATCATCATCATCATCTCATCATCATCATCATCATCATCTTCTGTCACTTGACCAAGATGGTCGCAATCATCATCATCTTCTTCTGTCACTTGAACAAGATGGTCGCAATCATCATTATCTTCTTCTGTCACTTGACCAAGATGGCCGCAATCATCATCATCATCATCATCATCTTCTTCTGTCACTTGACCAAGATGGCCGCAATCATCATCATCATCGTCATCTTCTTCTGTCACTTGACCAAGATGGCCGCAATCATCATCATCATCTTCTTCTGTCACTTGACCAAGATGGTCGCAATCATCATCATCATCGTCATCTTCTTCTGTCACTTGACCAAGATGGTCGCAATCATCATCGTCATCTTCTTCTGTCACTTGATCAAGATGGTCGCAATCATCATCATCGTCTTCTGTCACTTGACCAAGATGGTCGCAATCATCATCGTCATCTTCTGTCACTTGATCAAGATGGTCGCAATCATCATCATCGTCTTCTGTCACTTGACCAAGATGGTCGCAATCATCATCGTCATCTTCTGTCACTTGATCAAGATGGTCGCAATCATCATCATCGTCATCTTCTTCTGTCACTTGATCAAGATGGTCGCAATCATCATCTCATCGTCTTCTGTCACTTGACCAAGATGGTCGCAATCATCATCGTCATCTTCTGTCACTTGATCAAGATGGTCGCAATCATCATCATCGTCATCTTCTTCTGTCACTTGACCAAGATGGTCGCAATCATCATCATCTTCTTTTTCTGTCACTTGACCAAGATGGTCGCAGGGGTAGGGATGGGGGTGGAGGAGACATGTCAGTTGGACATTTTTTCAAGGCTGGTCTGTCTTTTAGCTTTTCCCAGTAGCGGTACTGGGGACGGGATAGCTCAGTGGTCTGAGCACTCGCTTTCCCCAAGCAAAGGTTAAGCAGCATCGAGCGTGGTTACCAGTTATATGGGTGACCCTTTGCGCACCTAGGCCTCAGTACAGTCCCCGAGCTGTAAATGGGTACCTGTCCTCTTTAGGGTCGGGGAAGGTAAAGCAACGAGGGAGAGGAGATGGGCGTCGCCCTCAATATGCAGGCCCCTAGAGAAGCTGAGGTCTCTGATGCCTCGCTCCCCTACGACCACATAGGTTATGGGACACCTTTAGCTTTACATTTAGTACCGGTGCCACGTCTTCCTTTGCACTTTGCAATTGGACCTTTCTCATTATTTTACGACCGCCACACTTCTCTTCATTAGTACAGACAGTACAGTGTAGTTCTTGCCTGATCCCACGTCATACTGGCAATCAAGGAAAAGGGTCGCTGACCATTGGGCATAGAAAGCCACATGGAGAAAAACAAGAGTTCAGACACCGGCTATTCCGTTACAAGCGTCAATGACCTCTGACTATGGACAGGAAATGTCCAAACCGACATCTCTTTGTTTTTTTTTCACATCCACACCAACGTGATGGAAATGTTCTTAGCGGTTACTGATGAGAGACAAGGCAACAGAGAGACCATTTTGCTAAAAGAAAAACTAGGTTCTTATTCTTAGTACTCTTAACATTGACGTTTAATAAAGCACACACCTGTCAATCTAATCATAATATTGTTCACAGCCCTGCCGACCACAAAAGCCATATGGGTGCGCACATACCTGCATTGCTTTGTAAAGCACTCTTTGATCAAAACTTTGATTATAGTTTAAGTTGTTTTCTTTTAAGTAGATTATATTTATCAGAGAGCATGAAGAAAGACCGCCGCCGCTGTGGCCTAGTGGTTAGGGCGTTGTACTCGTAATCTAAAAGTTGCGGGTTCGATCCCAGCTATTCCGCTATGGCGTTGTGCCCTTGGAAAAGGCACTTTACGGCTATTTTCTCACCCCACCCAGGTGTAAAAGGGGTACCAACCTTGTGTTGGGGGTTAACCCTGCGATAGACTGGCGTCCTATCCAGGGGGGAGTCTATGACTCTCAGTCGCTTAACGCCACAGAAACCGGGATAAGCACCGGCCTGATGAGCCTTATGGCTCGGGACAGACTTTAACTTTTTAATGAAGAAAGACCAAAGCATGGCTTCTGGAAGCTTTCACAATATGGCTTCTTCCAGGCAAGTGCATCTCACATAATTCTCTGTCTCTGTCAACTACCCTCAAGGAAATCTACCCAAACTCCAACTTCCTAAAGTAAGAACTTGTTTAAATTAAAAAAAAATGCAATCATCAACTACAACACACACACACACACAAACACACACACACACACACACACACACACACACACACACGCCCCCATGTACTACAAGCACTCACTCTTACACATACACACACACATGCATTGCACTCACACACACACACACACACACACACACACACACACACACACACACGCACACACACACATGCATTGCACTCAAACACACACACGCACACACATCCCCATGTACTACAAGCACTCACTCTTACACATACACACACACATGCATTGCACTCACACACACACACACACACACACACACACACACACACACACACACGCGCGCGCACACACACACATGCATTGCACTCAAACAAGAATAGGAGGGACGTATTCAAATTCAAGAACTCTGGAAATGGGTTTACCCCAAGGGTCAGTAATTGCTCCTATCTTATTTAATATTCTAATAGCTGATTTACCAAGCATGTTATCAAAAGATTCAATTTTAGTTCAGTATGCTGATGATATTTGTTTATGGATTAAGGTGACATTAAAAAGAAAAACTCCACTCCGAAGGGTGAACTATATTAAGAAACTTTACCAGTGTGAACTGAATAAAATCAGCTCATTTATGAAAGAAAATGGTCTTAGTTTGTCACTTGAAAAAACAAACATGATGCTTTTTAATTCAGGTTATGACCCTGAGAAACTCCCTCGGTTTACGATAGATGATTTTAAATTACAATACACCCAACATGTTAAATTTCTGGGTGTTATTCTGACCACT
This sequence comes from Stramonita haemastoma, assembly GCA_030674155.1. Taxonomy (NCBI): domain Eukaryota; kingdom Metazoa; phylum Mollusca; class Gastropoda; order Neogastropoda; family Muricidae; genus Stramonita; species Stramonita haemastoma. The sequence goes on along the minus strand of CM060322.1, from coordinate 56,564,163 downwards.
AAATTGTCTTGGTATAACCACATCAGCTATATACTAGATAAAGCAAGGAAGAGTTTAAATTTTCTAAAAATTGTATGTAAACAGCCCTGGGGGCAAGACACAAAATTACTTATATATTTAGCTACATCTTTAGTGCGCTCAAGAGTAACATATGGACAAGAGGTGTTTTTCAGTGCACCCCAATTCTTATTAAATAAGTTGCAAAGCATAGACAGTAAGGCACTCAAAATATCACTTGGAGTTCCTTTCCATGCGTCTACTTTAGGCTCCTACAAGGAAGCCGGAGTGCTACCTCTTGATGAATACAGGGAACTATGCACGGCAAAGTATGTTTTGAGATGTTATTCAAACGAAAATTTCTCAAAATAAGAAGTTAGCTTAAGATCAGACATAGACTTTGCTAAACGAGCTAGGTCAATTGTATCACTGACATCAATAAAGACGTTCTCTTCGGATATGTTCAAAGATTCTGAAATTGATGAAAACGGTGTTGCTGTGACACCTTCTTTTTCAGATACCCCTGAATGGAAAATGAATAAGCCAATTTTTGACATATATGACACAAATCTTTCAAAGAGCGATTCACCAAACATCCTCGCCAGCTTAGTGAATTCACACATTGACACTAACTATTCAGACCACTTAAGAATATACACAGATGGATCAAAACTTGATAATGAACATGTAGGTGCAGCTTTTGTTATTCCAGCCTTTAATATTGAGAAAAAATACCATATTACTAGTGGCGTTTCCATTTTTACTGCAGAGCTCTTTGCGATATTGATGGCTCTCAGTTATCTTGTTTCATTATCTCAGAAATATCCAAAAACTGTACTGTGCGTTGATTCTAAATCTGTGTTGTGTGCGTTGAATTCCTTAAACCAAACTATTCGACTGGAAATGATTACTGAAATTAGACATGTTATTCATCTACTATCCTTGAAAGGCACTGACGTTACTTTCTGTTGGGTGCCTTCTCACTGTGGGATTATTGCCAACGAACGGGTGGATAGAGCTGCACGAGGAGGAGCTCGTAATGTTGAGGGATCACTTTCAGTTAATATTCGGCTTGATTTGAGAGAGGGTTATGATCTTTTAAAGCATATATCGTATACTAAGGCAAATAAAAGATTGCAAACTTGTAATTGTTTTTACAGTCAAAATTGCCTAAATATGAGGGATGTACATAACACTAAACCGCTCTATGCAAAACCATCTATGTCTGTTTCCAGACATATCTCAAGTTTGGTTTATAGATTCCGTTTAAATGCCCTTCATACAAAATATTGTAAGAACATACTCTGCATGTGTGGAAAACAAATTAGTGTTAGGCATCTACTTACTTGTTGTCCTACAATTAAAGAAATTATTTCTAGTTCACTGAAAGATCCGTCCCTTTTGGAATCACCTGTAACACTTAAAAGCATCCTAAACAATGATATACTTCTCTGCCAAATTTCTGAATGTCTCCTACAAAGTCCCGTTGGTATCTTCCTGTGATTGTTCATTCTGTTTTAGGGGCAACCCTTGGTGACTTGTTTTGTATAACTCTTCAATTACCCCTTTTTCCCCTACTTCGCGCACATATCTACATTATCATCATTAACTTGTGTAAACAAATCCAAAGTCCATACTTTTCTGCATGTTATAGTTTCGTTGTTGGTTAATTGCAGAGTTCTGTTCTACTGTTATCACTATTGGTTCTTGATTTTTCTCCCCTATAGCCCAACATCATACTAATAGTTGTTTTCTCCCTCAGTACTTTTTTTTTTTTTTTATGCACTATTATATTGGCAGCTCGCTCACACACGCACGCATGAACACATGCTCGCACACGTATGCACACACACTCGCATATGCACACACTCACGCAGGCACTCTCACACGCACTCGCATACTCACATACCCAAACACACACACACACACACACACACACACACACACACACACGCACGTACACGCCCACTCACACACACACATACACACATTCTCTCTCTCTCTCACTCACACACACACACACACACACACACACACACACACACACACACACACACACACGCACACACACACACATGTACGCACACGTACGCACAAACTCGCACACATACATTCACGCACGCTCATGCACACGCACACTCACACACTCACGATCGCGTGCACACACGTGCACGAACACACACACTCTCACACAAATTCACACACAAGCGCACGCACGCACACGCACACAGACTCACACGTACTCACACTCACGTGCGCGCGCGCGCACACACACACGCTCACGCAAATGTATACATGTACATACACACACACTTAATCACACAACACACACACACACACACACACACACACACACACACTCAAACACTCACTCACACACACACACACACACACACACACACACACACACACACACACACACACACACACACACACGTCTGATATCACCATGTAGTGGAAGGACGTTAAACTGAAGAAGTAACTATTGCACTCAAACACACACACACACACACGCGCGCGCACACACACACACACACACAGACACACACACACACAGAGCAAACAATCTCAAAGAACCCCTCTCCCAAATTGTTCAGTCACAAAACATAAAAACAAGACATCAACAATGGAAGAACAGTTTACTCAATATTATACAATAATATAATTTGAACACAAGTACACCATTCCATACATATTCAAGCACCTACAAAAATATCCCTCACTTTTTCAACACCCTTGATAATAACAACCCAGGTTACCTGGATCAAGACATCCCAGTCACTGCATGCATGACACAACCATCATGTGTACATACATTTTGCGTTTATTAAATAACCAATAACGAAAACAAAACAAAACAGGATTTCCCTCAACATTTCAAAACCTTTTTTTTTTTTTTTGATTCAAAATAAATGAAAGACAAAGCATAGTTACTGAAAACACCACAGAAAAACAAACAAACCCAAGACACTAAAATAAAAGGAAGACAACAGAGGGTAAGGGGTGGGGAGAAGGGGGTTACCATACCCTATAGTCAGCATGCATTTAGCCACACATTCCTTCCACTCATGTCTTTCAGAGGGCAGAGGGGAGGGGGAGGGGGAAAGGGTTCCCTCATAGTAAATATGCACTTAGCCACAATTTTTTTCTACTCACTTCTTCCACACATAAAAAAAATATTACATTGTTTACACTTTTTGGTTTTCTTTTTTTGTTTTTGCAATAACCACACAGCATTATTACCATGCTTGTAAAGTATGCAAGGAAGGAACAAAAGTTCATGTGCATTGCGTCACTGTGTTCAGACACTCCCCCCTCCCCACATTTTCGAAACATTAGTACCAAAAAAGAGAAGAGAGAAAAATAAAATGTGCAAAATAAATCTGAAAAATATCTATTTTATTAAGTCACAATTTTTTTTATAAAGAACTGAAAAATCGAAACTGAACATCACAGTTCTAATGCTAACAACCACAAAGGTTTCAGTTAATGAGAAGCCTTCTAACATGGCAACTAACCATCTTACACACACTACAATCATGAATATACAACATTACAACTGATGTACAAATAAAAGGTAATCTGAAATCAAATTATCATCAAAAGCATCTTGAAATCAAACACTAACCTCAGTATACACACACACACACAACACACACACACACACACACACACACACACACACACACACACACACACACACACTCCCACACACACAGGATTCAAGATTTAATTCGCCTTTGAACCCTCTTGGGGCATGGAGGATTTCAGTAAAACAAAATCAAGTATAACATATATAGTCTGTATTAACAAAAAAGTTTACAATACTGAATTTGAGAGAAATAGAAATACAGTCAACTTTTCCATCAGTGTCATGGAACTTTACTCTTAACTAGAAATTTACTAGGTCTTAAAAGTCTTTTTATCAGGAGAGAACAAATTACAAAATGTGAACATGTATCTTGGATATATATTCATGAGGTAGGACATTCTTTTGAAGCTCAGAAAACTTTGGACAATCTGTTATAAAGTGAAATTCATCTTCTATTGTTTCCACGTTACATTATTTACAAAGACAGTTTCCATGTTGAATATTGTTTGTTCATTCTGTTTCAATCGGCAATAAATGATTAATACACCTGAATCTAAATAATGAAATCTTATTGTTATATGGCAACTCACTAATATACTTTTCCGTCTTAATTTTATTGTTGTAATTGCGAAAAAATATGCATTTATTACTTCTTTGCAGTTCTTCTAATCATGACTTTACTTTACACACACACACACACACACACAACACACACACACACACACACACACACACACACACACACACATTACTGCCCAAATATAAACATGAAATCAAGCCATCATCATTTAGTAACATAAACTGAACACTTCAATCTCAGAACAAACTCAGTACCATTTCCCTACAGGTAACCCGCTATAGGGTAACCAACCATATACTAACCCTTCCCTTCCTATCACCCACTACAGGGTTACAGAAGCGCACAAATGTGCACAGTGCACATGTATTGGGAATGTAGGGGTCTTTCCCTTAAAGTAGGGGCAGTGTCAAAAAGCCTGACCTGACCGATAAACCAAAAAAAAGTCAGTTAAAATCATTCTCCAGCAGTCTCGTGATCATTCGCACTCACTGATGACCACAACCACAGTGTCTTTAGTTTTCAGCCTAAAAAAGTTTAGCTGGATGTGTGCACAATCACACCATAGCTGAATTGTCGTTAACACCATTTGACTTTAATCCCATGGATCCATGAAGTTGTGGGTTCGAATCTTGGTGGTGTCTGGTGGGGTTTCTTACCATCTCCCAGGTCAACTTAAAAGTGCAGACCTTCCTGTGCCCTGATTCCTTTCATGTATATCCACACAAGCAGATCAAAATATGCATGTTAAAAATCCCGTAATTCATGTCAGTATTTGAGCTGGTTACTGTATGAACATACCCAGCATGCATCATGCACAAAAAATGAGCTCCGCTGCAGTCTACATGTGTCATCTGAGGCCAGTGCGTGGGCAGACAGACCTCCTGCAGAGATACAAGCCCAGGAGAACACCAGGTGCTACCCATCTCACCCAATATGGGAGCACAGAGAAGACGAAGAAACATGCAACAGCATTCCCCCTCCCCTTCCAACTTCAGGGATATGCAACAGTATAATTTTGATATGCTCTTTCAGTGCTGTCTGTTCACCCTCTCAACAACCTCCCTTCTCCAACTGACACCCACTTGTCGAAACCTTCCAGTTTCACAGAACTAAATCAAAGAGGAAACGTATCCACAGCGTGCAAATCCAGCATAACTCAGCACAGGGTCCAAGGCCAGTGCTAAAATTAGCCCACCCCTTCCTTTTACCTAGTCCAAGTGCAGTCACTTTCTGCTAAAACTAGCACCTGCTGGGATGAAATGGATAGCAGCTGAGAGAGGCTGAAAGTGGGGAAAACTGACAGCTGTGTATCATCTGCTTCCCAGCACTCTTTCACTTTGAATGCACTGGCCAGCTGTTTTTGTGTGGAAAGTGGCCATCCGCTGTTTTAACAAGAGCGCAAGCATCAATGAAACACACAGGATCCGTGAAGCTGAGAAGAGAAAACAGACTGGGAAGAACGGAACTGAACCACCAACGCATCTTCTGCAGCCCCCATTCCCTGTCCTGTCCTCACAGCCACAGACTTCTCTCTCTCTCTCTCTCTCTCTCTCTCTCTCTCTCTCTCATGTGTGTGGACTCATTTGGTAAGTCACTATTGCACCCACTGACACCAACTCGCCCCCATTCTCATTCTCTGTGGATGACTAGATAATCTTGTTTGAATCCACTGACACTTTGTGAAAGTGGACTAGCAGTGAACCGCTTCTGAATGTTATCATTTTGATTACACAAGAGATGAACTGTGAAATGCAGCAAAACAGTACTCCACATAACTATCACCAAGCAGTTTATGATCTTTGATTTATTCAAAACAAAACAAAAAACCCCAATAGCCGATTTGTGACAACTTTTTGGCAAATCTCCCTTGTTTTCTTGCTGTTTACCTTTCTGTTTCAACACCCTTCTTAAAGCTATGAAACTGCAAAAAGAAATATAAAAAAGAAAAGAAAAGCAAAATACCAACACATATCAAACATCCCTGGTTGTCCAAAAACTGAAAAAAAAGAAGGAACAAATTGGACAAAAAAAACCCTTAAAAATTCACCCAAAAGACCCCCAAGTCAACCAACTAAACAATAAAATCAACCAATCAATCAAAATCCCATGAAAAATAACAACAACAAAAAATAACAGCAGCAATACCAAAAACACCTAACTAATCTACTGGAAAACAACTAAATATAAAGAGATCACCCACCAATTCAACCTGATTCTCTGTCAACATGGCACCCCCCCCCCCCCCCCCCAACCCCCCCAAAAAAAACCAAGCCCACAAACAACCAACACCCTCCCCCCCCTAGAAACCCCCCACCCCCAGCTTACCCCACAACCCCCTCCCCTAAAAAAACAACCAACCCACAACACCCCCCTGAACATACCAGGACAAGTGAAAATGTTAAATCTGAAAAGTTTGTATATCAGTGCTGAAAATTGCATTAGTGTTTACACCTTCAACACTATGCCCATTTTGTACACACTAAAAGATATATATTGTATATGTGTGTGTATATATATATATATATATATATATATATATATATATATATATATTATATATATATATATATATATACACATACATATATATGCCAAGGAGACTTTGGACAGAGGGATAAAAGGTAGGGTACACAGCAAAACCTCACTGACATTTGGATTGCAGTTGAATATTGCTGATTGTGAGTAACCCACACAACCATACCACTGAGTATTTTGGAAAATACTATCTAGAGACAAGAGTAAGGAAAGTTTCTGTAACAACAACAAAGCCTTTTCCCCCTCTTGGTACACCTTAAAGCACTCATGAGAACGATGGCAAATGCCGTCACGAGGCTGAAGAAATGATTATTTCTTAAATAGGCAGGACACAAAACTTGTAAAGTAGAATATGGACTTGGAACTTAGAAGAGCAAAATGAACACATCATGAACACACAGGATTGCAAGTGCTTATAAGTTCACCCTTTCAATACAGCAAGCCTGTTTTCTGGCTCAGCTTTTTGCTACCTTTCAGTCCTGTAAGGAGGAAAATCAGTGCAACCAAATTTTCCTTCAATTCCTGGATTTGTGAGGTGCAGAAGAGTGCAAAATGGGTACCTAGGTAAATTTTACATACACACACACGAAGCTCTATAAAAATTTCCGTGGGAAAGGAGAAGCAGTGTTTGCTGTATCAAAACTACTTTCCAGAGTCCATTGATGCCAGTTAGCTGCATAACGGATCACTATAAACAAACCCTCCTATGGTACAGTTATTGCTGGAATATTGGCTGACCGGACTGAAGGGGAGAGCGCAGGGGCAGAAATTCAGGATAGGGGAAGTAATCATTAGCAGATATTCAGAGCTGTAAGGGTTAACACCAAACCCGAAGCTGAGCTTGATGAAGTCTTCCAAACCAGGACAGTATCCCCATCTCACTTCTTCACCAACCTTGTCAGAGACCTTTCACCTTAAATACATGTATACTGTATACATATAGACATGAACCCATATCAAATGGAAGCGCTATTTAAAATTTCTATTTTTAAAGCACTGACCACATTTTACACTTTGGATGATACTAGAACGCCTCCTCATTCAAGTTTTCTGTGAGAATAAATGAATGGGGAGGGAAAGCCTACTTCCTCATTTATCACGCATTTTGTTGGAATTCCCCTGACTTCCACAAAACCAAACAAACCCAAAACAACAGAAAATACTTCCACCCCCAACCCCCCCAAAAAAGAAAGTAACAACAACCTCCTCCCCCCAAAAAAAGAAATCAAGCCCAAATGACAAAAACCAAAAGCATTAACCCCAAAGGAGGCAATGCAAAGTGAAAATTCCATAAATTTACATGTAGCTTAGCCATGTCATGTACATGGATGACAGACGGATCCCTCAAGACCTCCTCTATGAAGAACTTGTGCAGGGAAAACGTCCCACAGGCAGACCACAGCTGTGATTCAAAGCCGTGTGCAAGAGGGACTTAAAAGCCCTGAACATCGACCAGAACAACTGGGAAACAACGGCCCTCGAATGGTCAGCCTGGAGACAGACTGCAGAAAGATCTAGAGCTCCTAGTTCTGAGTTGACAGTTGTATTGTACTGCTTTGTATTGTATTGTCCAGTATTGCGCCGTTTTGTATTGCACAGTATTGTACTGTATACCACTATCAGTTACAGCAGATTTCTCTAAATGAAATCTGGGATGCTCTCTCCCTGGGTAGAGCAAGTCACCACAGGAGCAGGGTGACCCATTTTTTTTTCCTTTTCCCCATCTGTATGTATGATGTGTATTTACTTCCACATAGAGTTACATTATAAATCTGATATCTGTTAATCCTATTTTTTGCGGACAGTTGCTGCATGTAAATAATCTGAATGCAAAGTGCTTTGATTTGTTTGCTTTACAAGATTCATTGCTATATTTACAAATTCCCTACACTAACATTGATTGTATCAGAGTGGCTTTTATAAACAGAATTTTGCCAGGGACAACTCTCTCTGCTGGCATATGTTCTTTTACATGCAGCAAACATGTGGTGCACTGGGGTAAAAAGAAAAAAAGGAGACCTTGGTTCAATCTGAAGATTACCACCCAGACCACCCCTCAAGGTGTAACGGATGGGAGGGGGGGGGGGGAGTTCTGGATTCAGACAGGGACTAAACCGGTGACTTCTGTTTTTCTAGATGGGCATGCTACCTATTTTATTTTATTCTTTTATAGGTCATCAACCCAGTCTTTGCTTTGAGCTGTAGTATCACAGTATAGTCAAATGTCGCAATGCACCTAATTCATGCAGATCATCCTACACATAATTTAAAACCTGTTCACCTTTCGACAGAGTAGGCCTTTTGTGCCCTGTGAGAATAAGATTAAAGAATAAATAAACAGCAATTGGTACAAACCTGAAACTGAGACAAGTTTAAGAAATGAGAATGGTTGAACATACAAATCCCAAAACAGCAGAGTATACATTTCTATTCCAAAAAATCTGTAAAAATGTAGCTTGAACACAATTTTCTTCTTTTCAAAATCTAAAAATATGATTTTGACAGCATTTTTGCAATTCCATAAAATCAAAATAAAATCTTGATACCTTGATTCATTAAAACAAACAAACAAACAAGAGAAACAGAAAATCTAATTCATGTCAAACCCCCTCCCCCTTTCTGAAAAAAAGAGAACACACCAACAAAGAAAAAGGAAAAAAAGCCACTTCAAACTCATACATGCAAAAAATGCTGATGTTACTAAACCAAACATAATCAAAACAACCCCTTAAGCCAACATCTCCTCCCCCCAGAACACAAACACAAAACCCCACCAGGGGACACCCCCCCCCCCTCCCCAAAATTTCTTTCATCATCAGCAAAGACAACCAATGCTTGCGTAGGAATCATCAATTCATAAAAACTAAAACCAGACCACAGGAAAAACTTCCCAAGTAGAAGTGGTAAGTTTCTGTTTTTCCAGTATTAGACAATGACTGCAGATTTCAGGCTTTTGACACCCAGGTGGTTGGCATACAGGTAGCCAGCTGATACAGCTGAGGATCTGACTTCCATCTCATAGGTCCATAGGTTCAAATCTTTAAAGTGGCCATTGGTGAATTGTGAATAAGGACATTTTCCACAACCTCGTAGTTCAGCTTGGAGTACAGACCTGCCAGCTCTTGAGTATATTTATGTACGCAGATGATCAAATTTACATGTTCAAGATCCTGCATCTCATGTCAGCATTTGATGGGTTACGGAAACATAAACATAACCAGCAGGCACCCTATACCTGGACAGGGATCGATCTGCCAGGCACAACTTGCCGAAGAGGCAAGGTCTGATCAATGCAGTGAAGTGCTGTGCCCCATTGACTCCTCAAAGGGTTAAGGGAGAGAAGAACAACTGACAAGTCCTTTTTGTTCTTCTCTCATTTTTTTCTCCCTGAAGGGTCATGTTAGCACAACTCTGAAGAGTTCTTCACCCAATTCCTCCACTTATGTCAGTCGAGTACCACAGCCTGAATCTCTGCAAATGGTTCACTGCCACTACCAGGAAACAAACAGAATGGCTCCAAGTTGTCCATATGCATTTTACCTGAAGACATGTCACCAAAAGTAAAAGCATTGCGCATTACAAAATTTAAACAAAACAGCTTTTTAGATCTTGATTATCAATATTTTAGTTGTTGTAAACCTGAATAATGTATGAAAAGGTTAATTTGGGATTATGACAAAAAGTTTCTTGTGTTCACATATTTTAACACATCGCTATTGCATATCAAACAAAATACTGAGACAAAACAAACAATTAATTTGGAGTGATGTGCAAATGTCTGGATTGGCCCTGGCATGTCTGTGTTGCTGTGAAAGGCTGAAGGCAGACCAGCCTGGAGAAACGCTCTAACTGCCACATCTCTCCTGTCCCCATGACAACAGACTTTGCCAAACTGACTGATTGCAAGCCTCTAGATTTTTCCTAGCAAACAAAAATTATTTCATGTTGATCAGTTTAAAGAAAATAGTCTCTTTGGTTTACCGCTTGTTTTCCATATTTATCAAAGAAAAATTTCTATAAACTATTAAAGGCAACATCATTTGTGTTGTTTCTAAGTACCATGTTCACGATAAAAGGTCAGTTTATTCCTGGTGAAAAAAATCAACCAAACCAACAACTTAAGTTTGGATATTTCTTCTACATCTGGTGCATGCTGTGTATGCATGCAAAATAAAATACATATTGACAACTTGGGGCCTTCCTAATGTGAATGAGAAATTTATCCACATCTTTATCTTAATGGTTTTCTGAGTACAGGAAAGGACGGGGGTTGGAATCATCACTGGTTTTAGATTTTATGCTATTTTCTTTTTCTCAGAGAAAAAAAACAACTTCTCTCTTCTTTAACATCTTCAACATATTTAAACATGTATACTTTTAATTCCAGTCTCTCAGTCTGCACGACCATAGCATCACAAATAATTTTTGACTAGTTGTGGCTTAATTATAATCACATTGGAGAGTAATCATCTGTGGAACACAAGATGTCCCAAATATGTGACGTGGGACATAGGTTACACCACTCCCAAACTTCAACTATCAAGTCATGTATGGATTATGACTAAAAAAATCTCACACACTAAACATCCTGTTTTTACTTCACACATGCACACACACACTGATGCAAACACACACTTATATGTACATGCACGCACACATATATTGACTGCATGTCAGTGCTTATCTATCATCTTCGAAATAAGATTATTCTTTTCACACACACACACACACACACACACACACACACACACACACACACACACACACACACACACACACACAACACTATCTCTCACACACACACACACACATAAGCATGCACGCACGCACGCACACACACACACATACTAGGGCGCGCACACGCGCACACCACACTAGCACGTGCGTGCACACAAACACACACACACACACACAACCCAAACACTCACACACAAACACACACACCCACACACAACACTTTCACTTCACAAAACACACACTCCTATCTGGGTGGTTCTTTGGCCTTCAAGGCGTCCATCTCAGGCGTGAGTTTTTTCAGGTAGTCGTAGTGGTGGTAGGTGGTGGCCAGGAGGCCGTCCTCGTTCTTGGGGTGTCTGCGGGGTAGTAGGTGATGTAGTTGCCCTCCAGCGTCGTCATCTTGCCCCCCACCGCCTTCAGGAGGGCGTGCCCCGCGCAGATGTCCCACTTCTTGATCAGCGTCACGTGCACTACGCCTCCACCTTCCCCTTCAGCAGCTCCAGGGTCTTGTAGCCTGCAGGCACGCAATACATAGACCTACACTACAGAAAATGTCCAAGACATAGTGCGTGAATTCTGGCATAACTCAGTCAAAGATGCAGTGCTCAAATTAGCGTACCCCTTCCTTTTACCAAGTCCTAGCGGAGTCAGTTCCTCTTAAAAAAAAAATAATTAAAAAAAAAAACTTTTATATCGAGGATAATGGGACAAGCACTCATGCGCTTTTTTACATCCAGTCCCCGTGTGTATGCAGTTTTGTAAATGTCATCTGTTCCCACTGGCACATGATGGCCTACTCTTACAAATAGCGGAACAGGATTTAACGTGTGTGCAAGATGTTCTGCGTGCGTTCACACACTGGGTCCTTGGTTTATAGTCTCATCCGCAGGACTTTGGGGGAGAGTGGAGTCAGCACTGAAGTTAACTCCAGGAGAAAAATCTCCTCGAGAGCATGATGATTATATAACAGCAGCTGAGAGCAGCTAAAAGTTGGAAGAAATGACTGCTGTGAAGACTTTAAACACCTTGGCTCAGTCAAAACAAATGGCGAATCCTGTACCAAGGACATAAAGCCCTTTTCTTCAGTTTGGAATATAATTTAAAAAGAAATGTGTGCGCCACCGCAACAGGTGGTTCTCTCTGATGGATTATTTATGCCATGAACTACTCGCATTACAAGTCAGTTAGGTGATAAACCAACCAATCAATACTGTGAAATAGAGAGAAGGGGAGAGAGAGGAGAGAGAGAGAGAGAGAGAGAGAGAGAGAGAGAGAGAGAGAGAGAGAGAGAGAGAGAGAGAGAGAGAGAGAGAGAGAAGAGATCAATCTGTTCTGTGGTTCACCCCCATGTCACCACACCACAGGCACGGCTGTCAGGTTGTTTACTCTGTATGTAAACATACTTATGCACACACATTCACACACATGTACACTTGCACAAGTGTTCATATAGGGTGTGCAAATACTTCAGTGTGCATGTACCTGCATCATGTATGTGTTTTATTTTTAAAGTCAAAATGACAAGAAGACTAATTAAATTGATTCAAAACAAATAATGATGACAAACAGTGATATAAATTTGAGTAAAGTGAATAAAGTAAGAAATGCAGAACAAAAGTATACATGGTGGAATAAAGTGAGGTAAGATGAAGGAAATCAGACGAAGTGCAGAAGACCAGAGAACAGATAGATCTGGTCACACAGACTACAGGTAGAGGGCCTCACCTGCACCCCCTGCAGCCACCACTTCCGTGTCCTCCCCAAACGACCGCTTGGCCACTTTTTCCACAGAGCCGGCATGAGAGCGTGACACGATGATCTGGTGGTGATCCTTGTCCACCTTCTTTTCTGACGCCTTCTGCAGGGTGGGGGAGTGGCCATAGTCCACCCACGCCCACACTGAGGATGAAAAAAAACAACACTTTCACTCTCAACTTAAGACAAAAGTCATGTTGAGTAACTCACTCCCCCACTGTGATCCAGTGGTCTTGTGCACAACTTCACCTTCATCTGTCCCATAGTCCCGTGGACCGTGGGAGCACAACTGAAGATTATGCAACCAGCCTCCTCCTTGTGCACAACACTTGCCTACAAACCACTGCAATCGCAGGATTTGATCTTTGGGAGTTTTTTTTTTGTTTTGGTTGCTAAATAATGTCCATTTATTGGTACAAAAAACGGCAGCTGGCTTTCGACTGACCTTCCACCTACATGTCAATAATGAACCCTGAAAATTTCATGTACTTGTGTTGAGTATCTTTTAAGTTAAGATTTTTTTTTTACTAAACAGTCTCAGATACAGGGAGGTGCATAGTAAAAATTGGTCAGTAGGGAGTGAGTCAATTACTTAATGTATATATGACCCCAAAAAGATATTGACAGAAACTGATTTTCTATAAACTGTGGGGAAAAACCCCTAAAACCTCCAGTGGCAAGTTTTTGTCTGTAAAAGACTAAAACTGTTGGCTGAGGAACAGTTCTACCCATCATAAATCATATTTAAAACATCTGTGTACTGTGATATAAAATTTGATGCTGAGAATACTTTTCAAGGACGGAATTTAAAAGATGAAGCAATGCTGTGCACACTGTGTGCTTCTGAAGTATGATCCCACCCATCTCACCTGTCAGTATCACCGAGTTCAGTGTCAGCCACCATACTCAGTGACACTGACATGACCTTCTCCATTTGCTCTGGCCCTGCACACTTCATAGACTCTTATGCCACAGGATTTGGTGATGTTGCCAATGACAGAAGCTGGGTCTGCCTTTTTTTAAATATGGTGGGCAGTGAAAATGTAAGGAGACCTGGTATTTTCAAGGACTGCAGCAGATTTTATTTATTTATTACCACTTTATATCACAGCAGATTTCTCTGCATGAAATCCGGGCTGCACTCCCCAGGAAGAGCGTATCGCCACAAAAGCAGCGTCACCCATTATTTTTTGCCGTCCTCTGATATATATATATTTTAAAGCATAAAACCATCAGAAAGACAAAAGAGAGAGAGAAAAAAATATTGTTTTCACAGAACTTTCAAACTAAGCAAATGAACCTCAACCCACCTGTTTCTCCTGTGAAGGGTTTGTGAATGACACCAATGGTGGGCTCCCCTTTCACCACCACACACACCATGGTCGTCACATACTCATACAGACCCTCTGAAATCAATAAGACAACATATTTTTTTAATGTGTTTTATTATTTACTCCTGCGGACTTGCAAAGTTGTATTACACATGCAGTGATGCATAAATTTGCGTGTGCAAGCACGCACACGACACAACATGCACAAACACACACAATGATATGCATGTACACACATACATACATACATACATACATACATACATACATACATAAAGAAGAGAGAGAGAGAGAGAGGAGAGAGAGAGAGAGAGAGAGAGAGAGAGAGAGAGAGAGAGAGAGAGAGAGAGAGAGAGAGAGAGAGAGAGAGAGAGAGAGAGAGAAGAGAGAGTTTATTTTGAGGATAATGGAATAAGCACTTGCATGCTTTTTTACATCCAGTCCCTGTGTGTATGCAATTTTGAAAATTTTGACCTACACAGAAATAGAGACGTTGACAAAGACAAGAGAGAATAAAAAAGAAATTGGACGAGGAAAAGTCAACAGGGACCTGGATTACCAGCAGCTCTAGGTTAGCTGTGGACAAAAGGTAGACAGCTGTGGATCAGTGGTCTAGAGGTAACACACCTACCAAGAAAGCAAAAAGTCCAGGTTCAAGGTGTCAGGTGATTCAATCCCCATTATTGTCCCCGGAACTTTTCTCCCATCCACTAGACCATGAGTGGTCTAGGTGCGAGCCTTTTAAATGAGACGATGAACTGAGTTCCTGTGTGTGACATGCATTTTTAAAAATTTAGCGCACGTTAAAGAACCCATGGTACACAGCAATTTACCCTTCCCTAAATCTACCCCTTTACTGGCTTTAGTCAAAGCAATGCTGACTCTGTCATTCTGACTGACCAGTGACCCTATCCATTCAGCCACACTGCAAGCCAAATCCACACAGCAGCAGGTGGGCTGGTCAACACTCCTTAGTATTTGAACCCTGTATTTCAGAAACCCACACTTTCCGATTTGTGTGACGAAAATTCTTATAAAACCTACAAGGAAGATTACATCTGAATGTAAATGGCACTCATTGTTGGCCAAGATGCATGGATTAATATCTGAAAAGTTCAAGTTACTTATAAATCCAGCCACACTGGTATAAGTGTTGCTGTCTGTGCGTTTGAAGAGAAGAAGAAGAGAAGAAAGAAGAAGAAGAAGAAGAAGAGAAGAAGAAGAAGAAGAAGAAGAACAACAACAACAACAACAACAGAGATGATGATGATGATGATGATGATGATGATGATGATGAAGAGGAAGAAGAAGAAGAAGAGGAAGAATCTCCAAGCCAAACCTGTGTACTCCTGAGTAGCATCCAGTGGGTCAATCCACACAGCAATGTTGTTGATGGGGATCTGCTGGTCACTGGACACTGACCTGATGACCTCAAACAGCTGCTTGTCCACATCAGGGATCTGGTGGAAATCCACTGGCTTGTTTTCATGCTCCTCAGATATCACCTGAAGTGAATTTAAACCCATGAATCAGGCTGGAGTTGCATAATTTTCAACTTGTGCAAAGTAGTTAAAGTAGCCCCAAAAGGTAGAACTGGCATGGAAAGTACCACAGTCAGGCCTTGGCATCATTCAACTTGATTAGAATTTAGATGACAATTTATAAAAATGTACCTGTTGTATCATTTGCATGGTAGCAACTGAGCACATTTCTTCCAGTCATAGCAATAATCATTCATTCATTGTCCATCATGAAGAAAATGGAAGAATGGAGAACTGGAAGCTTGGTTTGCTGTGACCATTAATACTGGATTACAGATAATGTCAGTTTTTATAATGACTTCATGAAGTGGACTTCTATACTTCTTTTAGTGTATTTCATTCACTGATTCAGTGTGTTTTACTCTTAGTCAACTCATTTTCTCAAAAACTTAAGATTATCAATATATGTACAATTTTTAAAATTTTTATTTTTTATACAAATGAAGTTTACACAAAAAAGAACACAACACCCTCCCCTAAAAACAAAAACTGAAAAAGCAACCCCCCCCCCCCCCTCATCCCACCCTTAATCTAACCAACCAAACATTGAACAAACAAAAGAAAATAGTAATAAGAATTTTGCAAATATACTGAAATAACCTAAACCGATCACCCCCCCCCCCCTCCAGCAAGATAGATTTCAAGATTTATTTCTTTGTGGGGTATGGAGGATTAAAATTAATAAAAAATATGGTTAACAGTAACACCTAACAGGATGATAAATCTAACATAACAGCAACTGACTTAAAGCTATTACTTTATTACAATATCAGTTTCATTTTTATCAGCACCAACAGAAACTGAAAAAAAACCCAAGTGTTCAGCATGGATTTGGAAAGAACAACTTTACTCTGTAATAGTGATATGATTAACAAAACAATTTATTTTATTTCATTTTATTTTATACCACTTTATGTCACAGCAGATTTCTCTGTGTGAAATTCGGGCTGCCCTCCCCAGGGAGAGCACATCACCAAGTGCAGCGCCCATCCATTAGGTTTTTTTTTTTTTTTTCCTGTCTGCAACTGTATAAAATTTGTTTCCCTATCCGAGTGGCTTTTTTCTAGAGAATTTTGCCAGGGACAACCCCCTTGTTGCTGTGGGTTCTTTTACATGTGCTAAATAATGATGTGTAACATACAGGACCTTGGTTTATCGTCTCACCTGAAAGACCAGCACCCTGACCACAACTCAATGCTTCGACCCGGACTATAATTCTAGTCAGGCGCATTACCTCTCTAGAGACCACCGATCCAATAAAAATATTCTAGGCATTAATTTTAAAACAAACATCCACTTTTTAAACAATACAATTTGAATGAAGGCTCAGGGGAAATGTGCAAATTTGCGAAAGAATTTACAATTTTTTAAAAAAATACTGGTAAATCTGATAAATTTTGACTGAGATACTCAGATAGTAGAAACTCTAATCTTGAACTTGACAAGATTTAGATTTCATCAGATCTTGCACTTGAAATTTTAACTTGACATATGATATGTTGTAGCACACACAGAGTGACACACACACATAATACACACACAACTACCAACCCTCCCTCTCCCCCAAACCCACCCCTTTTAAAAAGAACTTCCAAAAAAAAAAAAAGAAACAAAATTCCCCTCCCCCATTAAACAAAGCAACAGCAGCTCCCCCCCCCCAAAAAAAAAAAAAGAGAGAAAGAAAAAAAGTAAAGAAGAAAACCCAACCCAATGTAGTTTAAAAGTTGTACTACACCTTGACAACACATGTCAACAGCAATGGCAAACATTTGAAATCAATAAAAATTTTACATTCAACACAGTACTACCAAGACAAGTTACACATAATTAAAAAAAAAAAGTTTTTGGATTGTTACTAGTAATGTTTACTTAGGGCACAT
This sequence comes from Stramonita haemastoma, assembly GCA_030674155.1. Taxonomy (NCBI): domain Eukaryota; kingdom Metazoa; phylum Mollusca; class Gastropoda; order Neogastropoda; family Muricidae; genus Stramonita; species Stramonita haemastoma. The sequence goes on along the minus strand of CM060322.1, from coordinate 56,546,215 downwards.
AAGTTGGGCAGATGATGATGATGATGATGATGATGATGATGATAATAATAATTTAATAATAATTAATGGACATTGCTTGAGCGCTTTCCTTCCACTTTCTACGACTGTACTAGGCCTACCACAGAGACCTTAGTTACATTCTATGCCAATAAAACAAAAAGGAGAAAACAAATCACAGCAATATATTTATAGAAAAAAATCATACCGTCATTCCTGGGTATGCTTTCAAGAACCCGTTGACAATTGTTCTGTGACTTGACAAATCGCCTTGTGTCAACATTTCTTCTGCTCCCTCTTTCGTTAAGCCTTTGGATGTTGCCTGCAATTTCTGGGCATCTGCGATTGCCTTCACTTTTGCACCACCTCTCTCAGCAAGAACAATGCTTACCGACAACAGTTCTCTCATGCTAACTCTCTCATTTCTCGAAAAACCTGGGATGCCAAAAATGTAGAAAAAGACACAGATCGCAAGTACCACGGCAATGAGCAAGCCCACTGGATTCAGACGAACTGATGCTGGCGCCATGCTGGCATCTACAACTGTGAAACTTGCGTTCTAGTTTCGTAGAATATTTTTTTTTGGCATGAAGTATATTCATATCATAAATATGTTCCTTGTCTATGTATAAAAATAGGAAGTAACATTAAAGTGTTATACAGCTATGATTTACACTTTTTATCGGAGGAATTTGGAACTGTTGTGAGATACGAAACTACTAGTAAACAAACATCCAGCCAAAATGGCCTCCATGGAGGTAGGGCGATTGTTATTTCTCTTATCATTAATTTGTGAAAGATTAGTCTTGAAGCTAATATACTGATCTGTGGTAAAGCTGGTAAATATTTATTGAAGTCATTATGGATTTTAGCATTTACATTGTCATATACTTCTTGAACATTGCCTCATTTTCAATGGAATCAGTCCTTTGAGTCGACAAATATTTTGTGAATCAGTCGATGAGTGGAAGTTTCGGTAGTAAACGATCTAGTGAAGGGTTGTGAGTTGGTTGTTTGTGAAAGAGACAAGAACTGTCGTTAAGATGTGCTACCCATGATGGCTGTATCGTTATTAATAGTGGGTAACTTGATCTCAAATTTTCCAATAATTTTGCAACACGATTGACCTTCTAAATTTAACCATATAGGCCTAGGCCTAATGTAATATCAGTTTTGTCAAGTTGTCACAATATCATCTTTGGATGACAGTTTTTTCAGTTAGTCATACCACCCAACAGAAGCACAGATGTACCCAGACTTTAAGCATATGATTGATGATCGTTAAAGCAAACAATAAACTGAAAATTTATAGGGTTTGTTATTGTGGACACAACAACCCATGTCTGCATTGTCACATGATCGTGGCAGGATGTTTAAAAACTGACTGTACAGACTGAGACATGGGCAGAAGTAGAGATCTGGGAAATTTGAGTAAATAACGTTTAATGTCTTATAAGTTTAGACCATAGCAATGTAAGATTTCTAAATAGAAAAGTAATATATGCTGTTGAATGTGAATACTTGAATTGGGCCATACCTCATCCAGCATGGATACCGGCATTAGTTGCAGCCAATTGCCCATATTTTGGTGTTGATGCATGAGGCAAATTCATTACACTGTGGAATAAAAGGAAATGGGAAGCACTCAACCAGTGAAATTTTGATTGCTGGACATGTGTATGGAGTACATTACATGAAAAGCCTAGGCCTAACTAACTTCTGAAGAAAAAGCATAAAGTTTACATTTTTTTCAATGTTGATCCCCCTTTCCTCTACTAGCATTATATATAAGGTAGCAACATGAAAAGGCATCATACATAACAACTGGTGCAGAGCTTATTAAGCACTGTAGTGTGTAATTGTACCAACTTACAAACCACCTGGTCAGTTGCCCAAGTTGGGAATGAGAGTGCTAGTATTTTGTTTTTTTGTTGTAGATTTTTTGCATATTATTCATTAGCTTGAAAAAGATTTAAATTTTAAAGAAGATTTGCCAGTACACTGATACCATCAACTGCATGACAAAAATTGAAACTGAAAGGAGCAGACAGAAATTGAGAAACGGATAACTTCAGTTTTAAATCATTAGTAACAAGAGTAACTTTGTATTTAAGTTAGTTGGTGGCCAGTTTTTCTCATTTTATATTTTTGGGGGGTTGATTTGCATTAAATAATGCAAGTATTAATGTATCGGGGATGGGATAAATCAGTGGTCAGAGCACTTGCTTTCCTAGGCCAGTGTGAAGCAGTATTGAGCATGGTTAACAATTTGATGTGTGAGTGTTTGGGTACCTTGGCTTCAGTTAAGTCCCCCAGTCCACCCAACTTTAAATGTGTACCTCCCCTTTTAAGCCGTAGTTAGGTCAGGGAAGGGCAAGCAGTGAGGGAGAGGAGATGGGTGCCACCCTCAATATGCTGGCCCCTAGAGAACCAGAGACCTGTCTCTGATGTCTTGTTTCCCTTGGACCATATAGATTATGAGACACCTTTACCTTTCTTATTATTTTTTAAAATTATTATTATTTTTTAAAAACTTTTTATCATTACAACTTACAAAAAAATTGCTAATTCAGAAATTGATCTTGATATCATGTCAGATCTACATTCCAAGTGTTCAACTTGAAAGGGCAAACATGTTAAAATTACTTTTTTGTTTTTTGCTTTTTGTTTTTTTCTAGCTGCTTCATTTTCTGTGACATTACTCATTAGTCTTAGACATTACTACTACTAGTATGATAGTGTTCTGCTGTTCCCATGCCCCACATTCTGATCTATCCACACTGTGCATCTGTAGGTGCTAGCTCATCATCCTCAGTGTAAGAAGGCCACAGGGGGCTTAAATCAATGTTAGGCCAATGTATTGTTATTATGTTATGTTATGCCACTGTGGGGACACCAAATAGAACCAGTAGAAGGGTCATAGTATAGACCGCTACTGGATCACTTTGATACTGTTCATTGATAATATAATATCATATGTTCTGAGCTAGTATAGTAGTAATATCACTAGTAAGTAATATGACAGAACCTACCAGTACTAATTCAGTATATAACCAAGCCTTTATTGATGACAATAAAGCTGAGTCGCCTAGCCAGACTGATTCATCTATTTGGGATGGTGACCATAACAATAAATATCCTTCCAGCAACTTTCTTTAATTTATGAACCTCTGAGTCTGAGTTTGGTATTGAAGGTTCTGACACTTAACAATACATTATTTATAGGCACAGAATATAGTATGGGAAACTGAAAGTAAAACTGAGGTCACCATGCATAATGGCATAAGATTAGAGCAATTGGGTCAGGAACTAAATCAGAGACAGTTTTCTTTTATTGATAGATGGTCAATGGTGAAAAAAAAATGAAGAGGATGTAATGGTTATGTTATTGAAGTGCTCCAGATTTGAGGCCACTTGGCAAGGCTGTACTCTTATGTTTCCTATCATGATAGTTTATATCCTGGTGTGAACCACGCCCAAGAGATACAGACTTCTCCATTGTTGGCCAAGTAATTTGAACAGTGCTCTTAAAATGGCATCCAGAAAGTGTTTGAAGCTCAGCTTTTTGGTCCCAGTTTTTCCAATAAGCACCTAGCACATTCACTCTGGATAGGACTAGGAGTCAGCCTGGGTATGAAAAAACCCTATAGCCTGTATAACAATAGTTATAAGTATGACGTTTACACTTACAGGAATCAAACCTGCAACTTTCTAGGTATGAACCAGGAGTACTAAATTTTGTGCCATGGTGGCTGATGTTCAAATTTCTTGCAGTGCATCCCATTAGGCATAGAAAAAATAAGAAAGACTGCACCTTTGAATAATGTGTGTGTGTGTGTGTGTGTGTGTGTGTGTGTGTGTGTGTGTGTGTGTGTGTGTGTGTGTGTGTGTTTGTGAATTTTATCTATTAAACAAAAATTATTTATTTTTTATAATGTCAATGAGGATAATGGATTTCTTTACCAAAGACACACAAGAGAGGAGGAACTACTTCAACAAGTTTCAGCTTTGTAGACATGATTCACTTAGCTATAGCATCTAAATGATCTATCCCTCACCCCTATCCATCAGGAGAAAAAAATGTCACCTGAACAAGAATTGTGCATGTGTGTGTATGTGTGTGTGTGTGTTGTGTGTGTGTGTGTGTGTGTGTGTGTGTGTGCGTGCGTGCGTGCGTGCGTGCGTGCGTGCGTGCGTGCGTGCGTGCGTGCGTGTGCATGTGTGTTTGTGTGTGCAGAAGCGGCTGCAGAAAGAACTGCAGGCAATGACCAAAGACCCACCACCAGGAGTGCAGGTGGACCAGGAGAGCTGCAGCCGCATGCTGAATGAGTAAGCAAGCCACTGCCACTGCCACCTGCCTGTCTTCCTTCTGCTCTGCTGTACTGCACTGTATTGTGCTGTAGGGGATCCGCAAACACTCCCCCTTATTAGTTTCCACCACCTGTGGTTTACCACACCATGGAATCCAAAACAGAAAGCTCATGGCACACACTGCAATTTTGAATCTTCCACAAAGCAATCTCATGCTATATGGAAAGCTTGCAAGAAAACATTTCTGATAATCCCCCAGTGGTTACATTCGGCCAAAAATAGTCTCCAACTTCCACAATATAAGGGAAGAAGATGAAATTATCCTTGCTGCTGCTGCTACTGTTGCTATTTTGTTAGATTAGAGATAATCACAAATCAGTTTAGTAATCTTGAGATTGCTTGTTTGACAGTTGGACGGTGATGTCCGCCATTGTGGAGCAAATACTATGTGAAATAAAAAGAGACTGTGATTGGCTGCAACCTATGTCCTGATGTAAAAAAAAAAAAAAGGATGGAGTGCAGTTGGGATACCACTTTCCTCCTACAAGTACAACTTGGCAACTTTGCAGTAGACGGCTTACAGTTGTTGCCACCATGAAGTTGTGACCTACAGCAAGCAGATGTGGTGCCATGTGCTAAGCCCTTAAGACTGTGCTGTTTATTACTGTGCTGCTGTGTATTATGTTCAGAATTGTGCTGTGCTGTACTTGGTACTGCTGTATGTTGTTTAGAATCATTTTCTATAATACTTGTGTGTCTTACTCAGTTACTGTGCTTGGTCTGCTCAGAATTCTTTGTTCTCTGCTGTACTTGGTGCTGTTGTATATTGTTTGGAATTGTACTGTACAATACTTAATTGTTCCCTACTGTATGTGCTGCTTTGTATGCTGTTCAGAGTTCAGTTGTACAGTGCTGTACTTTTGTGCTGTTCTGTACTGTTGAGAACTGTACTGTGCTGTGTTTCTTGTATTTTATGTCATATTCTTTCTTATGAATCCCATTTTGTTTTTTCAGGTGGATTGTGGATTTGGAGGGAGCCACTGGCACTCTGTATGAGGGAGAAAAATTCCAGCTTCATTTTAAATTTGGGTCAAAATATCCATTCGACTCTCCTCAGGTACAGTTGACATGGATCAGAATGTTCATTTGGACTCGTGTGGTGTGTGTGTGTGTGTGTGTGTGTGTGTGTGTGTGTGTGTTGTGTGTGTGTGTGTGTGTGTGTGTGTTGCGCGCGCGCGCGTGCGTGCGGGCTTGTGTGTGTGCATGTGTGTGTGTGTGTGTGCATGTGCGTGTGTGTGCGTGAGTGCGAGTGTGTGTGCGTACATGAATATTCATTCTTGTGTAAAACATCTGTTCATTGTTGGCGATAACTGATATTTGACGGAAATATCACTAACAGTAAAAATGAAAGAAAGTAATAACAGAGAGGTCATTCAACAGTTTGGCATTAATTGTTAAACCATGAATAGAACACACACAAAAATGTAACATAGGGAAACAATCTAACAGAGCCTTAAAGGAATGCAAAAACGGAGCTATGTTCTAAAGATTTAGAGATATCAAAAAGAAGACTGTCATTTGATAGGATTTTGTCCTAAGTTTCTTGGAAACATTTTATTTTTTTGTTTAGAAAAGCTTTTAATAAGAAAATCTAGAACTTCTGACAATACAACAAATGATGCTGCGGGGACAATTGAGTACCACAAATGCACCTGGCATATTTTTAGAATTTTGATTTAAGTGTGTTTAGTCTCATTTTGCAGGAAACGTTGATAATCAATCTTTTGGGAGAGTATCAAAGACTATGATGTTCTTTCTTTTAAAATGTGATCTAAAGAAGCTATTATTTAAGTATTTATCCCCCCCCCCCCCCAAATCTAAGTTTAGACTAAAAAGTACTTTTTTAAAATTGCATGGGTGTGCCTAGTCACCCATCAAATCAAGAAATATACACAACAGATGGAGTTTTACCCTGAGATGACTATTGAGAACTAGCAGCTTCTAAATTTGTTTTAAGAGCAGCATCAACATCAAATACCTTTCTGGGTGAGGAAAAGAGAATGAGAACTGATACTGATTTTCCAAAAACAGCCAGAATATTTCTTCTCAAGTACCTGTCACTACATATAGGCTACTGCCAGCTTAATAAAACAGGATTTAATCTAAAAGAATTAGCAATCATGTACAGTAATTATACATGAGAAATGTTGAAAACAACGTTTTAACATTAATTATACAGTCATAAAAAGGAAACAATGTCAGTATTAGTATCACTGTAATCATGATAATGACCACTAGACAGCATGTTGAGCTGTCTCAATATTTTCACAGATGGGTTGGTTCTAAATGACAAAGCTGCTGGTGCTGCTTTCATAAATCCAGCACTGAAAGTGGAAAAAATTCTTTTATTTCATATTTTACTAGAAAAAGTTTATCAACTTTTACAGCTGAGTTTGTAGCTATTTTTATTAAGGCTGAAATACTTGATAAATTTTCCTCAAACTGTGTTTATAGTACTAGCCTTTTTTGTTGATTCATAACCTGTATTACAAGCCTTAGATTAGAATCTTTTTATCAATATTGAAACAAGACTCGATTTGATTTTTGACATAAATCATCTAATAGATTGTCTGGGACTGAAAGATTCAGATGTCAGTTTTTGTTGGGTGCCGTCGCATGTTGGTCTCTGTGGTAATGAAATAATTGATTATGCTGCGAAAAAAGGCATAGGAAATTCACAACAGTCCCCTGAAGTTTCTGTATGCCCTTTAGTCGAGTAATTGGGTCAGTCTCTTAAAAGGGGGTTAGTTCACCAATAGTGAAATTTTGCATATACTGCGGTATTTGCCCATCGTGAAGGTATCTGCACTCTGACTTCAGGGATGTGTGTGTGTGTTTAAAATTTTTTAAATTTTATTTTGAGGGTAATAGAATAAGCACTTGTGTAATATTTTTACATCCAGTCCATGTGTGTAAACAGTTTGGTCAATTTTTATCATTTGTGTGTGTTGTGTGTGTGTGTGTGTGTGTGTGTGTGTGTGTGTGTGTGTGTGTGTGTGTGGTAGTAGTAGTAGTAGTAGTCTTCAATTTTACGTCCTTCCACATAAAGTGATACTGGACGGGGTAGGGGGAGGGAATTTAAAAAATAGAAATAAAACTAAAATAATAAAAATAAAATAAATAGATAAATAAAAAAGATGATGATGATGATTATAATAATAAATAAAATAAAATAAAAATAAGATAAAGATGAATAGATAGATAAAATAAATAATGAAATTAATAAACTTTAAAAGAAAACAATAAAACAAAAACCCCAACCCCCTTAACATAAAATCTAATGATAATAATAACAGTTGAAATATTGGTAAAAAGAAGAAGGAAAGAGAGAGACAAAGACAGAGAATAGTTGGGGGATGGAATGACTAAAGATAAATAACGATTCAAGAAAAATATGCACCAAAAAAGAATGTTAGCATGTGTGTGTGTGTGTGTGTGTGTGTGTGTGTGTGTGTGTGTGTGTGGTGTGTGTGTGTGTGTGTGTGTGTGTGTGTGTCGTGCGTGCGTGCGTGCGTGCGTGCGGCCGCGCGCGCGCGCGCGCGCGTGCGTGTGTGTGTGTTGGTGCAGGTGTGTAGTTGTGACTGACGATATCCTCATTACATTAAGCGGAACTGTATGCTAAACACTAAATTAACAGGAGAGAATAAAATTCATAACAGAACAGCATTGATATAACTACAACAAATGCCCTATAGGACTTAACAATAAACCTTTAGCAATAGCAAACACTAACTTGATATTCTCCAAAACTTGTTCAAGGGAAGTTTCATGAAAACTGGGTAAATATGGTTTTAAAGTCTTGCATTCAAATACAATATGGGTATTTGAAATATGATTGTTTCCACATAAGCATTTAACATCCTTGCTAAATTTTGTGATAAAAGCATTTAATCGGATTCTATAAAATAATGCCTCAAGCTGTCTTTCTTTGATCACACTTCTATAAGTCTTTAACTGATGTATGCTTTCACAAACACTTTTTTTCTGGTTAGAACCCATTTTACAATCTGTTCTTTGCTGTATTATTTCAGTGAATATATTTGAGGATGCTTGTTTTAACATGTGGTATCCTTCTCTTGTTTTAACATGTGGTATGTGTGTGTGTGTTGTGTGTGTGTGTGTGTGTGTGTGTGTGTTTGACAGGTGACGTTTCTGGGCCCTAACATCCCCATCCACCCCCACGTGTACAGCAACGGTCATATATGCCTGTCCATTCTCACCGAGGACTGGTCCCCTGCTCTGTCAGTGCAGTCTGTGTGTCTCAGCATCGTCAGCATGCTCTCCAGTTGTACAGAAAAGGTGCGTAAAAAAAAAAAGTAAAGGTAAAGGTGTCCCACGATCTAGGTGGTCGGTAGGGGAGCAAGTTGTCATGGACCTCAGCTTCTCTAGGGCCAGCATATTGAGGGTGGTGCCCATCTCCTCTCCTTCGCTGTTTTACCTTCCTTGACCCTAAAGAGGGCAGGTACCCATTTACAGCTGGGTGAACTGGGGGGGACTGTACTGAAGCCAAGGTGCGCAAACGGTCACCCATCCAACTGGTAACCATGCTCAATGCTGCTTAACTTGACTGGGGGAAAGCGAGCGCTCTGACCACTGAGCTAACCATGCGTAGTCTTTCTTTATCTATTTATTTGACCTTTTTTTTTGTTCTTTGGCTAGGGCTCTGAGGTTCACCAGTGGTGAGATTTTGCATATGCGACCGTTTTTTGCTCACCATGAAGGTAGCTGGATTCCGACTTCGGGGATCACAGCACACAAGTCCAACATCACTCAGTCAAGAGTGCTAAATATCAGCACATCCTTTCTGTTTACCTAGTCCATGTGTGGTCAGTTTCTGCTATAATTAGCACCAGCTGGCCCCAGTTGGGGTGGGATGGGAGGGAATGGATGCTGAAAGTGGGGGAAACTGACAGCTGTGGGACATATGTATTTATTATTATCTTTTTTATTTATTTTATTCTTTTATAGCGAGGATAATGGAATAAGCATTCATGTGCTTTTTTACATCCAGTCCCCGTGCATTTGCAGTTTTGTAAATTTTGTCATCCGTTCCCACCAGCACACAATAGCCCACTCTTCCGAAAAGTGGAACAGGTTTTAATGTGTGCACAAGATGTTCTCTGTGTGTTCGCACACGGAACCTCGGTTGATAGTCTCATCCGAAGGACTTTTGTTCCCATGAGTGGAAAGAGAAGAAAATGACAGAACAGCAGATAGAAAATGTACCAGTCATCTTCAGTCTGGTTCCCAAGTCTTTTCCTCACTTGTGATGCACTTTCACAAAAGGTACATTAAGTGCCTTTTTATATCATTTTTCAGATTTTGATACAGTGAGAAAGTTCAATCATTTAGTTTTACAATGACTACTTGTTTTTGCTGTAGCAGCTTGACTAAAAGCGAGGTTACAGTAGTTTGAATTCACAAAGTGGTGAGGTGGCCATTTTCAGAAATTTTAAATTTTCTTGAACTGTGCACTTGTGCCTTGATCAGAAGACCTTAGCAACAAAGCTTTTGAACTTTTATAAGCTGAATTGGGCTCTGATACTTTGGATTGGAATATAAATTTTAGATGATGGAAGAAACCAAAACTGCCAAAACATGAAAATGCTAAAAATAGATGTAGCCGCCTTTTCCGGACTGTAGGTGAAAACTCTCCCAGTGACTTAATGTACCTTTTATATAGCGTGTCACATCTGGTTTCCTGCTGATTGCAGAAGAGGCCTCCTGACAACGCCATCTATGTGAAGACCTGCAGCAAGAACCCAAAGAAGACACGATGGTGGTATCATGGTGAGTTGTCTCCCTTCCTCCTCTCTCTGCCTGGCTTGTCTTTCTTGTCGCTGTCTCTTTCTGCCTTTTTCTTTGTCCTTCGTTTTGTTTTTAATTTCTTTTGTTCCTTTTTGATATTTTCATAATTTATCTGTCGGCTTTTTAAAAAAAAAAAGAAAAAAAAGAATTTTTTGTTTCGTATATTTTAGACGGGATGGGATAGTGCAGGGGTCAGAGCACTTATTTTTCTCCAAGCTAAGGTTAAACCACGTGAAGCCAGGTTACCTCTTGGATAGGTGACCAGTCATGCGCCTTGGGTTCAGTACATTCCCCCAGTTCACCCAGCTGTCAATGGGTACCTGTCTTTAGGGTCAAAGACAGTAAAGCAGCGAGGGAGGGGAGGTGGGCGCCGCCCTCATAATGCTGGCCCCTAGAGAAGCTGAGGTTTGAGACCCTTCGCTCCCCAATAACTGCATAGGTTGTGGGAACACTTTTTTTTTTTGTTACCTTATATGGGTAAGAGCATGGGAAATGTGAAAAATCTGCTGACATTCTTATATATTTTGTAGTCGAAACACTTCATGGTAGGCAAAAAACGGTAAAAACAATAGCATATGCAAAACCTCAGAGCACTAGTTGAGGAACAAAGAAAAAAAAAATTGTTTTAGGTATGTTTTGAAGCCATATGTGAGAATCTGTAGTGTTTTACCTCAGCAAAGCAGTGTGAGGATGGTGTATACACTCCAGGACAAGATCTGGTACATCTGAGTGGGTGGGGAGGAGGGGGATGTATGGTGACTGTGTCTCATTGCATTCACAGCGGTTTTTTTTCCATCTTGTTTCTAGGTATAATGAGGCTGTGTATGACTGTAAACTGAACTTTGAGGAATAAGTTCAATCAAAATAATGGATAATTTAGATATTGTGTCATTAAATATCGGTTGTTTTTTCAGATGGGTATTGTTAGATATTAGGATTGGAATATAAGTATTAGGAAGTGGTGGTTTTGACTGTTGTTGAAAGCTACTGGAGCCTCTGAAACTGAATGAGGTGACAGCCCTGATATGGCTTTCTTGAACGGTAGGGCTATAAACAATATGATGGTTATGGTTGGGATCAAAATAATGAGAAAAGCCAGAAACTGACCACAGTGGCTTTTCCTTATGGGTCTGTGAATTTGCATGCATTCACGCACACTGTGAGACAATACCTGGCAATGTGTTAAATTATTTTAAATGGTTGCATGCGTGTGGATCACTGGAGGATTTGAATGCAAGCACTTTGCTTTATTTGCTTTACAAGGTTCTTGTGTTATACAAATTCCATATATCATTATAATTGTTGTTACAGTACAGAACTTTTACTTAGTGCCTGGGTTTCATGTTTGTTAACTAGTGTGTCTCTTTGAAGTATATTCAAAAACATTGTTATCATGTCACTGACTTTGACATTGTGTGGTTTCATTTTGTTGTTGTTCATTGTGTTTTCATTTTGTATTGTTGTTGTTGTTGTTGCAGATGACACAGTATGATTGAGGTTTTGCGTCACCAAACATTCTCCCTCGGTTTGCAAGTTTGTGAAGCTGCATTGGATCTATCCGTTATTTCCCTTGGGTTGCTGCTTTCATCGGGTAATCTTTCCACATTTTGCAAGAGACACTGGAAGAGATTCGCTGCAAGAGCACTTTCATTTTCACCTCATACTGTCTTTATTTCTTTAAAGAATTTTTTTTTATTCCTTTAAAAAAAAAAAAATTCTCAGTCATAGGGTGCTTTTTGTGTGTGCAGGTGATTATCGCTTCATTTTTTTTTTTTTTTTTTCTGAACATAGCAATTCATAATGAATGAAAACATTGCCTTAAGAGTGTGGTCTTTGTTGTGTGTTTTTTTTTTTTTTTAAACAATTTTTTTTTCTTTTTTAAATGAATTGAAACATGATTTTATTGTCTAGAGGAGTTTCTGCCGAGTAGCAATGTCAGTCGTCATGTACAGTTTGCTGTTTATTGATTTGTTAGTCTTCGATATCATAATCAAATCAGTTTCTTTCCTTTAGTATTTTTTTTTTGGTTTTAAATCTCTTCTCTCTGCTCCCTCCTTCACCCCCCCCCCCCCCCCCCCCCCAAAAAAAAAAGAACAGTGATGATTCCTGTTCAGGAGAAATCAACAAGTCTGACAGTTTAATGGAACCCTGTCAGAATGAAGATTGATGTGAAAAACTTGTCAGAGCGATGTGTGATGGTTGGGTTAAAAAAAAATTAAATAAAAGCTGTCTGGTTTACCTGTGAAAGCTGTTTGGTTTACCTGTGAAGGCTGTTTGGTTTAACTCTGTGAATGCTAGTTTTCCTGGTTGATGCTGTTTGGTGTACCCGGGAAAGCTGTCTGGTTTACCTGTGAAAGCTGTTTTGGTTTACCCTTGGAGGCTGTTTGGTTTACCTGTGAAAACTGTTTTACCCACAAAAAGTTCTGTTTAATGCGATTTGGTTTCCTTGTGAAGACTGTTTGCTTTATCTGTGAACGCTGTTTGTGTTTACCTGTAAAAAAAAAAAAGACCTGTATCACATGTGAAAGATATTTTTTGAAGGCTGTCTGGTTTACTTGTAAAGACTGTTTTGTTTACCTGTGGAAGCTGTTTGGCTTACAGAGGAAGATTATCTGGTTTACCTGTGAAGGATGTTTTACCTGTTGGTAGTTTGTTTTACCTGTGAAAGCTGTTTGTTTTACCTGTGAAAGCTGTCTTTCCTGTGGAAGCTGTCTGTGAAGATGTGTAGTTGGTATACCTGGGAAGGCTGTTTGTTTTACCAGTGAAAGCCGTTTTGTTTACCTGTGAAAGCTGTTTGAGTTGAAGAAGCCTTTAAGAAAGCTGTCTGGTTTACATGTGAAAGCTGTTTGACTTGTTGAAGCTCTTTAAGAAGGCTGTCTGGTTTACGTGTGAAAGTTGCTTTACCTTGTGAGAGTCATTGGGTGTACATGTGACTGTTGTTTTGAAAAGCTTTGTGGTGCCTGTGTGTAGTGCATGGAAAAATGAGTTCTCTGGTTTATAATGAAGAAGAAATGGGGAGGCACTGAATGCTTACTATATCATCTTATTTTAATTTTTTAATGTAGTTGAAGTGACACACAACACATGGTAAAACACCAGAAAGTTAGACCTCAGTATTAGACTGCGTCAGGTGTCAAGCTAAGAGCTAGTCACTTTTTGAATTATATTCACAGGTGCGAGACCCGCAATACCAGAGTGGTTAGAACGTTCCCCGTCAATCCTGTGGGTCTATGAAGTCGCGGGTTTGAATCTTGGTAGCAGTGCCTGATGAATTAAGGGTGGGGACTTTAACGATCCGCAGTGTGAACTTAATATGCAGACCTGCCAGTGCCACGATCTGCTTTGTTATAAGCACAGGCAGGAGATCAGATATATATGCATGCAAAAATTTGATAATTCATGTTCAGGGCGTACATAAAAACACAAACATATCCAGCATGCATCATGTACAAAAAAGAGGGAGCTGCTCTGAAGTTAGAATGTAATGGCTGAAGCTAAGTAGGCAGACCTCTTGCAGAGCTACTAGCTCAGGAGTAAGACCAGGCACTGCACCCACCCTATAAGGAACTCAGAGAAAAGAAGAACAGAATTATGTTCTCTGCAAACCTAGTATTAAATGATTAAAACTTAACCTCAACAGAAGGATTTCTTCCACAATGTAAGCTGTTTTCCGTAACACTCATCAGAGGTATAAACAATGCACATAAAAGGGATATGAATCAGATATTGAATGGTATCAACAGTTAATCTAAGAAGGAGGGAGGGGGTAATGCAGACATTCAATTTTTTTTTTTTAATCGCATCTTGAAGAATAGCTGAGGGAGTAAGCATGTATACTATCATCACTACATTAGTCATTGAAAATCTGTCATACATAAATATCGCATACAAGAATAGCGATTGCATTTGAAGTTGGCCAAAGCATCTTCATCCAGCCTTATGTCCACAAGATTACAGTAGGGTTAGTCTAAACATGAATTGTAATGTCACAGCTAACAGTGATATCAGACATCAAACACAAGCACAAAGTTAGGCTTCTCCATACTTCAGCATCATTTTAAACTCAGAAAAGAATTTTTTTATGAAACAACACATCATTATTTGTCACTACTTGACTTCTGATACAGCTGATGATTGAGGCCTGATAACTGATAGGCTACCTTTGGCTGTGTTCATGTGCCACTTATGTCATAGAACCACAAAGATTGGGTGTGAAATGCGCCCTCTAGTTAGCAGTAGTAGGGTCATACTGTCTTGGGAGATATTGGCTGCGCTTTCTTTGGCTGTACCAGTCTTGTATAGAGGAGTGAGTGTCAGGAGTGGCTTAGCAGACTGATCCCTGTATGGCAGAAACATGTCCTCTAACCAGAAACCTGTCCTCTCCCCTTCTTTCCTTCAAGCGATTATGCGATAGTTGTGGGATCAGTTCATCATGTGGGCTGGCTGTGGATGTTGCAGTCTTGTTCTGTACAGCTGTACTTTGGGGTAGCTGTGTTTGTGACAAGGTTTAGGGTTGTCTTAGTTTTCCTTCTTGTGCAGCAGAATTGGAATGGTGTTTGTCGTAAAAGGTGTGTTCAGTTTCTCTGATGATTGCGATTCCCTGTGATTGTGTTTTGCTGGGGTGGTGTGTTTGTGTGTGTAGTGTGTGTTGTGTTGTGTGTGTGTGTGTGTGTGTGTTGTGTGTGTGTGTGTGTGTGTGTGTGTGTGTGTGTGTGTGTGTGTTTGTGTGTGTGTGTTATCGTGTGTGTGTGCAGTATGCGCGCACATGCATGCGTGTGGGTGGTGTGTATGTGCAGTATGTGTGCACATTTGCATACATACAAGTTGTTTTCATGTCCGTTAGTGTAGTATCTATATCTTCAAACACATTTTCATTTTTAAAGTCATGAAAAAGAAGCATAGTCCCGATAGCCCATGGTGCTGTTTTCAAGTTCTGTCAATAGAAGAAACTCTATACATGCTTTGCCCCTAAGTACACTGTATGTAGGGTGGAGACATGGGAGGAAAAGAAATGTGCCCCCTTTTTCCGTTAGAAGCCATTTTCATTTTGGGGGGGCTATTTTATTGAACCCATGAAGTTTGGGGGCAAAATGGAAGGAATACATGTCCTTTTTTTTTTTTTTCATAAGCAAATGGTGATTTTCCAGTTTTTATTTTTTGTGAACGAAATCAGTTTATTTTCTATTTCAGATTCATGCAGGATCTGTTTCATTTTGGTTTCGTTTATTATTATTATTATTAGTGTTTTTAAAAAGTTATTTTATCCAATTTTTAGGCACAAGTTTCCAAAGGTTATTTTTTTATAGCTGAAACTTTATGTATTTTGTGTATTTTTTCTTTTTTCCACTTTCCACTTCTCTGCGAAACTCATTTTATGGGTGGAATAGACTATCGTTTTCAATTAAGTGAGGACCTTTAATTTAGACAGAATCAGTTTCTATAGAAAATTCAAGGAATGTGCCATATGATTCAGATATCCTGATAGTATCCTGAAAACTCTATCTATTGGTGTGGTCACTCTACTGTACAGTAGTTAACAGGTATCCTTTCTTTAGTTATGCATTATATTGTTGAATACAAGATTTCAGTAGGCACAGCTAGAGACCTAGAAAGTATTGACAAGATGCATGGTCAATGAATCCATACACAGTCATTATTGTCTTTGCCAAAACATGTCTAAAATGGAACACTGCTGGTCTGATTGTTGAGAATGGTTTTATTGAAGCTCTGAATGGGGCACTGGTTTTAATTGCAGTAATGAGTATTTTTCAAGCAGGAATTTTGATAGTTTATGTTCATGTTCTGTGGTCGTTTTTTTCCTTCGAGATTGTCAGAATCTGTTTGAGTCATTCATCTGAATTTCCTCACTCGCTTTTTGGGCCATTTTGTTTCAAGAAAGCAAAGAATGTTTTATGAATACAGTACAAGGCTGCTTGAAATAGAAAAATAAGAATAGAAGAATGTTTATTTTTTACAGAAGTGAATAAAAACAGAGCTTCAAGCTTGATTATGTTATCTACATCTTTAACATTATGTAAAGAGAAGGGTCAAGCATATGCTGTGCAGTGAATTTCAAGGGAAACTTTTGGCAGGAAAAAAAAAAAAATCCAAGTTATTTAAGTAGCCAGCAAATTTATATATCAATAAGCACTCTGCTTTGCATTTGTATTTGCCTTGCAGTTTGATGCTTACTATTTTTTTAAGCCCCCCCCCCCCCGGAAAAAAAAAAAAAAAAAATCAGTTGAAAAAAAAAACACAATTAATAGTAACATGTACTTTCCCTGTTCAAAAGTGCTGAACACAATTGAAGTTTTGTGTGAACTTAACTGCCTCATGTATCTCAAAAAGAGATTATTTTCGTAACATGGTGGTATAACCAAACCAGAGGAGGTTGGTTTCATAGGTTAAAATGCCCCCCCCCCCCCCCCCCCCCCCACTCCTCTAATGAATTGTTTTAACTGTTTCATTTTTAGTAAACACAGACTAACAGTCAACAGCATAGACAAATTCTCCATGAAAAATTCAGGACATTTATGAAAGAATGTAGGTTTAACATTTACGGTGCTAAGGGTCAACACAAGACAAGAGGTAAAGTCAGTATTCTTGATTAGAAAAAAACAACCACTATGAAATGTAAATTAGATTTTTTAAAAAAATGTTTATTGTCCTTTGAACAAGACAAGTGATCAGCCAAGAGAAATTTCATGAAAAACGGACGTACATGAAAACATATTTAGAACAATTGTAATAGAAAAAAAAGGGTATACATGCAAATCTGTGTATTTTCCTGACCTTTTTATGTTCGCTTTTGTTTTGTATATTCCTGTAACAAGAGTTTATCGTGTTTGAACCTGGAAGTGAAAATGAATGTTGTGCAACAGAAGTGTGGTTTGGTGGAAATGAATGTTGTGCGCAGTGACCCAAATTGTACATTGGTATGGATGGATTGTATTCTGTAAACGTGAGAGTTTGCTGTGTCATATGATACCAGTGTGCTGGGGAGAGAAAGGTGTGGTCAGGGTCGTGGGGTTCCCATGCTGGAGGTCCGTGTCGGAGGTTCCCAGTGTTCCTGGAGGTTCCCAGTGTTCCTGGAGGTTCCCAGTGTTCCTGGAGGTTCCCCATTTTCTTGTATGTTCCCAGTGTTCCTGGATGTCCCCAGGTTCCTGGAGATTCTTAGCGTTCTTGAAATTCCCTGTTTTCTCGTAAGTTCCCAGTGTTTCCTGGAGATTCCTGGCATTCTCAAAATTCCCAAGATTCCTGAAGATTCTTAGTGTTCCTGGAGATTCCCAGTTTTCTAATAAGTTCCCAGTGTTCCTGGAGATTTCCAATGTTCCTTGAGATCCCATTCTCATAAGCCTGTGTCCGGAGTCCATGTTCTGAAGATCTGGTGTCCTAAGTTCCATTTCTGTAAGTTCAGTGTTCCTGGAGATTCCTGCATTTCAAATTCCAGATTCCTGAAGATTCTTAGTGTTCTTTAGAGTTCCATGTTCTGGAGATTTCCTTTCCTTGAGATTCCTTTCTAAGCTCTCTGTTTCGGATTTCCCATGTTCTGAAGATTTGTGTTCCGAAGATTCCCAGTTTGGGCAGTTCCCAGTGTTCCTGGAGGTTCCCGGCATTTTCAAAATTCCCAAGATTCCTGAAGATTCTTAGTGTTCTTGGAGATTCCCCGTATTTTTAATAAGTTCCCAGTGTTCCTGGAGATTTCCAGTGTTCCTTGAGATTCCCCATTTTCTCATAAGTTCTCTGTGTTCCTGGAGGTTCTAAGTGATCCTGAAGATTCCCAGTTTTCTCATAAGTTCCCAGTGTTCCTGGAGATTCCCAATGTTCCTGGAAGTCTTAGTGTTCTTAAAGTTTTACTAGCATTTCTGGAGGTTCTCAATATTCCTGGAGGCTTCCAGTTTTCCTGGGGGTTCCTAACGTTCCTGTCAGTTCCCATATATTCCTGGAGGTTCCCCGTGTTCCTGCAGGTATCTTCTACAGCCCCCGCTGGTGTATTATCATGATGCTGAATGGAGACCCACTGTGTTGTTTCTGTTTCACTTCTGCCTAAAGTGCACATGCTTCTTCCTTCGTTTCCCATTTTATGATTGTATATAGATATATATAATTATAACGTCTTTTTGCAAATTTCTAGTTGAGAATGCATATCTGTGTGTGTGTGTGTGTGTGTGTGTGTGTGTGTGTGTGTGTGTGTGTGTGTGTGTGTGTGTGTGTGTGTTGTGTTTTGTGTTGTTGTTGATGTAGAGGTACATGCTTGATATGTGAATAGAAACAAAAGTTGCAAAAGGAGAAATGGAGTACATCACATACTACGGAAACATAACATATAGCTTGTGTGTGTGTGTGTGTGTGTGTGTGTGTGTGTGGTGTGTGTGTGTGTGTGTGTGTTGTTTTTCGTATCTTTTTAGACTGTATTAGAAGGACTGGTTTGTAGTTTGCCTGCAGTATGAAATGGGATTATTAAGAATTGTAGAGTGATAAAACCAACCTAGCTGTCAGTCAACATTGATGATAACATTGTCATTGATACAACATCTATCACATAATGTGGTTGATTTTTTATATATATATTTTTTGTTTTTGGAGTACAACATTCATCTGACTAATCTGCAATGTTTTAGACCTTATGTGCACCCATGTTTTGTTTTATTCTGGAGTTGTTGTTTTTTGTTGTTTAAAAAAAAAAAAAATTGGGGGTTGACATTTTCCAAATTGTGATGTGCGAGTATGCAAAACAAGGAGAAATGCTAGATGTTTATTGAGATTGTCTAATGAAACCTGTGGGAGCCAGTTTGTTAAAAAGAAACATGTAAAGAGTTAATCTGTTAGATAGAAAAGAAAAAAAAGAAACCCCTATGTGTTATATAAATGTTCATCATGACCTCTTGTGTCTTGTGTACAACAGACATGTATGTTTAAGAGTTGGGCCTTTTGTTTTCATTCGATGTTTTTTTGAAGTTCACTAAACATCCGTATTTATATATTTTTATTTCAGTTTTGTGTTTTCAACCACAGGCCACATTCTTGTTGTACAGGCTTTTTTTGTGTGTGTTTTTTTTAAAAGGTATTAGTTAGGGGGGATGGGGGGAGGGGGGGTGGGGGAGAGGGAAGGGGCACATATTTTCAGGAGAAATCATATCAATTAGATTGGAGGGTTTTTTGTTTGTTTGTTTGTTTTTTTTTGAAAGCATTTTGTATTTTAATAACAGTTACTTTTCTATATTGCACAAAATTGAGAAGGAAAAAAAAACGAAAAACTGCACCGCAGGAAAAAAAAAGGAAAAAAAAAAAAGAGAAAGATTTTACAAGAAAGATTGATACAGGTTTCTGGTCACTTCTTTGTTTGAGTCGGCACAGGCTTGATGTGATCTTTTTCCCCGGGAAAAGAGCTAGAGAGGGGGCTCCCTCAGGACTTGGCTGGGAGCACACTGGACTGTTGTCATGTGACTGGGGGAACTGCCTCTAGTAGCTTTCAGAGGAGATTATATGATTTTTTTTAAGAACATTTCCAAGCCTGTGTCATACATATATCAGTGCTAGACTATATTACTATTTTAGTAAAAAGAGAATATTTGTAATCTTTGTCCCTTTTTTATAATTTTTTTTACAACCACTTTTTGATAATAGGCATGCCTGAATTCATAACTTGTAGTAATCCCATCTGTTTTGTTGTTGTTGTTGTTGTTGTTGCTAGAATGTGGGCAAGCGTGACACCTGATATCTAGCAGCACAAAGCAGCTTTTTTTTTTTTTTTTTCCTGGTCTGTGTTCACCTTTTGTTGTGTTTCCTACATGTTGAACACAATGGTTTTTGAGGAATGTGTGATTTTTTTTTGTGGGATGTATTAGTGTTCTTTTATGACTTTGTTTGTTTGTTTATTTTTTGAAGTGGGTGTTTTGTGTGTACATATGGTGTGTGTGTGTGTGTGTGTGTGTGTGTGTGTGTGTGTGTGTGTGTGTGTGTGTGTGTGTGTGATGTGTGGTGTAAAAGTGTGTGTGTGTGTGTATGTGTGTGTGTGGTGTGATTTGTGTGTGAACATATTGTATGTGTGTATATATCTGTGTGTGTGTATGTGTGTGTATGTGTGGTGTATGTGTGTGTGTGTGTGTTTGTGTTGTGTGTGTGTCTGTGTGTGTGTGTTAAATATTATGTGTATGTGTGTTATATCTGTATATGTGTGTGTGTTTTGTGTGTGTGTGTGTGTGTGTGTGTGTGTGTGTGTGTGTGTTGTGTGTGATTTGCTATGTGTGTATCATCGTGGCAACAACAAAAATAACAGCGAACATATGTACCAGATCATACTTGATGATTTCCACTATATATAATCCATGTTGTTGTTTCTTTTTTTTTTTTCATTTGCATTAGTAACATACTGATCATAATAAATGGCATCTTATGATATGTTTCCTGCATAGGTTTGTTGGCATATTTTTTCTCTCATTGTGATGTGTGTGATGTGATGTGATGTGATGTGATGTGATGTGTGTGTGTGTGTGTGTGTGTGTGTGTGTGTGTGTGTGTGTGTGTGTGTGTGTGTGTGTGTGTGTGTGAGAGAGAGTATCCTGTGCTTGCATTTGTCTGACTTCTCTCTCTCTCTTCTCTCTCTCTCTCTCTCTCTCACTCTCACTCTCTCTCTCTCTCTCTCTCTCTCTCTCTCTCTCTCTCTCTCTCTCTCTCTCTCTCTCTTCAGCCACAATAAGATTTTAGCATCAAAATCTCTACTCTTATTTAAAAAAGAATTCATCTCATGATCTGTACAGCCAGAGTATGGCTGCATATATGGTGCAGTGTGTTTGAAAACAGTCATCTAGTGTAAGCAGTCTGACTGGCACTAAGGTGTGATGAGAGAGACAGTGCATAGGCAGGGTGGGGGGCCTAGTGGTTAGCTGCATTCCTGATCTGATGGCCTGGCATCTGGTGGACTGGGATCCGATGGCCTGGTGGCTGGGATCTGATGGCCTGGGATCTGATGCCATGGCCTGGGATCTGATTGCCTGGGATCTGATGCCATGTCCTGGGATCTGATGCCATGGCCTGGGATCTGATTGCCTGGGATCTGATGCCATTGTCCTGGGATCTGATGCCATGTCCTGGGATCTGATGCCATGGCCTGGGATCTGATTGGCCTGGGATCTGATGCCATGTCCTGGGATCTGATGCCATGTCCTGGGATCTGATGCCATGGCCTGGGATCTGATGCCATGTCCTGGGATCTGATGCCATGGCCTGGGATCTGATGCCATGCCTGGGATCTGATGCCTGGGATCTGATGCCATGTCTGCGGATCTGATGCCATGTCCTGGGATCTGATGCCATGTCCTGGGATCTGATGCCATGTCCTGGGATCTGATGCCATGGCCTGGGATCTGATGGCCTGGGATCTGATGCCATGTCCTGGGATCTGATGCCATGTCCTGGGATCTGATGCCATGTCCTGGGATCTGATGCCATGTCCTGGGATCTGATGCCATGTCCTGGGATCTGATTGCCTGGGATCTGATGCCATGTCCTGGGATCTGATGCCATGGCCTGGGATCTGATTGCCTGGGATCTGATGCCATGTCCTGGGATCTGATGCCATGTCCTGGGATCTGATGCCATGTCCTGGGATCTGATGCCATGTCCTGGGATCTGATGCCATGTCCTGGGATCTGATGCCATGTCCTGGGATCTGATTGCCTGGGATCTGATGCCATGTCCTGGGATCTGATGCCATGGCCTGGGATCTGATTGCCTGGGATCTGATGCCATGGCCTGGGATCTGATTGCCTGGGATCTGATGGCCTGGGATCTGATGCCATGTCCTGGGATCTGATGCCATGTCCTGGGATCTGATGCCATGGCCTGGGATCTGATTGCCTGGGATCTGATGCCATGTCCTGGGATCTGATGCCATGGCCTGGGATCTGATGCCATGGCCTGGGATCTGATGCCATGTCCTGGGATCTGATGCCATGGCCTGGGATCTGATGGCCTGGGATCTGATGCCATGGCCTGGGATCTGATGCCATGGCCTGGGATCTGATGCCATGGCCTGGGATCTGATGCCATGGCCTGGGATCTGATGGCCTGGGATCTGATGCATGGCCTGGGATCTGATTGCCTGGGATCTGATTGCCTGGGATCTGATGCCATGTCCTGGGATCTGATGCCATGGCCTGGGATCTGATGGCCTGGGATCTGATGGCCTGGGATCTGATGCCATGGCCAGTGCCCCCCCCCCCCCCCCCTCCCGTCCCGATCAGAAGTCCTTCGAACGAAACGACAGACCAAGGTCCCATGTGCTTGCAGAACATCTTGTGCATACATTAAACACCTGTTCTGCCTTTCAGAAGAGTAGGTCATTTTGCGCCAGTAGAAATGGATGACGAATTTTTTCAAGAATGTAAGCGCACATGTGTTGGATTTAGAAACTGTCTCCAAACTTGGAACGTAACTATCTTCATGGTGGGTATAAAATACCGGTTGCATTGGCAAAATCACGCCACTGGTGAATAAACCTCAGAGCTCTAGCCAAGGAAAAGCAGAATGAAGGACAGAAAACCA
>CM060322.1:56510993-56520993 GCA_030674155.1 Stramonita haemastoma | reverse complement strand
TCACCATCACCACCATCACCACCATCACCACCATCACCATCATCATCATCATCATCATCATCATCATCATCATCATCATCATCATCATCATCAAAACTACTGCTACCACTGCTGGCTGCTACAAGGCGCATACGGTTCTTTCTTTGGTGGTTGTTGCTGTTGTGGTTGTAGTTGTTGATGTTGTTGTTGATGATGATAATGATGATGATGATGATGATGATGATGATGATGATGACGCTGTTGATGTTGTTGATGTTGTTGTTTCTTTCTGCCACATCTTCAGCGACTTTCCTGTTCTACAGGTTCCCACGTCGCTCATGTCTATCTCTTTGCCCTAGCCGCCCTAGGGTCAGGAGTCTGCAGTGAGTTTATGTATGCCGCCTGTTCTGAGCTAATACACGCAGTAAATCACTTACTAGGCCCAACACTCATGACAAAAATAACTCCGTGACAGAGCCAGACTAAGTTCTTCTTCGTCGAACGCTCAGACAGCAACTATTGTTGGTCTGTTATCATGACAGAAAATGCGTTGCGCTGCCGTTAAGCGCCTGAAAAGTCAGGCCCAGCGCATCCGACTCCGGAATGGGAGAGAACTGTTATCTTTTAAGTCTCTCTGGGGGGAAAAAGGCAAGAGAATGGACCAAGAAGGCAGAAAATAGATCAGAAGAAAAGAAAACAAGGCAGAAACAAAAAAAGTGATAAAAAAGAGGGAATTTGCTAGCACAGAAGGTGGGGATGTTATTTATACTGACAGATCCCCGGCTACCGTAAACCAGGCCCCCGAGAAACAGAAACTGCGGTTATCATCATGATTAGACCACAGTCACTGAGGGTATGGATATTCTTTGATAGCGTGATGGCCAATGGTAATGCCGATGATGTAATGATAATGCCATGGACGTACACACACCCACTCTGAGACTGGATAAAGGGCTGTACCGGTCCCTTTCTGTCATGATGTTAACATCAGTGCAGACTCCACTCTCCCCCAAGTCCTTCGGATGAGACTATAAACCGAGGCCCCGTGTGCAAACGCACGCAGAACATCTTGCGCCACGCATTAAATCCTGTTCTGCTTTTCGTAAGAGTAGGCCATCGTGTGCTGGTGAGAACAGATGACAAGATTTACAAAACTGCATGCACACGGGGACGGGATGAAAAAAAGACACGAGTGCTTATTCCATTATCCTCGATATAAAAGAATAAATAAATAAATGAATAAATACATAAATACATAAATAAATAAATACATAAATAAATAAATGATCATTACATAGAATTATCCTGACATCAGCCTGGCCTGCAGTAGTGGTCCCTGATCATGTCCATATTTTTTTACGCATATGAAACATGGACCATGACAGCAGACATTGAAAGAAGGATACCGGCAATGGAGATGAGATGCTTTCGCAATCTCTTGGTATCTCATACAGAGATCACATCACTAAAGAAGAAGTGAAAACCAGAACTGAAAACGCTACCAGACCATACGAAGAGCTCCTGACCTCAGTGACAACCCTCCCCCCCCCCCCCTCTCCCGCAAACTGAAGAGGAACAGGCACGCCACACGAACATCTGGACTGGCCAAGACTGTTCTACTGGGAATAGTAAAAGGAGGGGAGACGAAGAAGCAGACAGAGGAAACGATGGGAAGACAACATCAGAGAGTGGACTGGCCTGAGAGGAACGACTTGCTGCGGAAGGCGGAAAACTGCGTGAAGTGGAGGAAGCTGATTGCAAAATCTTTAGTGGTGCCCTAAGGGTCTACTGGACAAGGGGATAGATAAAGGTAAAATAGTGGTAACGCATCCAGTTGGTCACCACGCTCAAATGCTGCTTATTCTTGGCTGGGGAAAAGCGAGCGCTCTAACCACTGAGTTATCCCTTCTCCTTTCTACAATGAGCGCATTCTAATATCTGACATCATTCTCGTAAAAAAAACAACCACCACCAAACAAACCCAAACAATAACCATTGAAATATTGAGACCTCGCCAGCTGTTTTATACAGGAAAAGGTTTTGGATGGCTTGGTCACATTGTTCGTCTGTGTCAGCAACCAGTGATAATCACCGGTTAGCTCCCATCCTCCCCCCCCCCCCTCCCACGGTTCCCACCCCTGTCATCTCCAACCCCACCCCCACCTCACCCCACCCCACTCCCGGCCTATTTTCATCTTCTCTGACAGGCAATGGACGTGATGAGCAGGGGAGGCTATTAATGGCAGGGGAGAGTATTGGGGGAAATTTCCACAACTAGCCTACGTGAAATTACGTAGAGATAGAAAAAGGAAACAAAGAAAGAACAAGCGAAAGAGCAAGAAAGAAAAGAATGAATAAAGGAAACCAAAAGAAAAAAAAAGAAAAGAAAGAGGAAAAGAAACGAAAGAATAAAGAAAAGAAACAAAGAAACTTGAAAGAGGAAGGCACAAAGGAATAAAGAAAGGACACCCCAAACTACAAAATTGCCCAAAGGTCGGATCTTGAAAGTGTCGAGTGCAGCCTTTTCTTTTCCTCTTTTTTTTTTTTTTTTTGGGGGGGGGGGGGGGGGGGGGGGCTGGCGGTGGGGATGGTTGAGAAGGTGAGATAAAGGGAGATCACTTCAACTAGATGGAAAAAAAAAGAACGGCACTCAAAACTGCAAGTAGCTTACTGTTTGAATTCAAGATGCATAGATATCGGTTCGAATCCCGTTCAAGAGGATTTTCCCTCTGGAGTTAACGTCAGTAACGACTCTATCCCCCCTCCCCCTACCCCCCGGCCCTAAAAGTCCTTCGAATAAACCGAGATCCCGTGTACAAATGCACGCAGAACATCTTGCACACACGTTAAATCCTGTTCCGCTTTGGGAAGAGAAGGCTATTGTGTGCTGGTGGGAACGGGTGACAAAATTGACAAAACTGCATACACATGGGGACTGGGTGTTAAAAATGACATGAGTTCTTATTACATGATCCTCGAAATAAAAGAATGAAAATTTAAAACAACAAACAAACAAAAAGCATAGGCACGATGTTTCAGCTGTTGATTGGAAAGATGGAGATGGCGTGAAAAGGTTAAAACACTCAATCACAGAGATACAACAAGGAAAAAAAGGATCGAAACAAATAAAAGGAGATCAGCGTCAGCGATTGTCTACTTAACATCGACAATAAAACCAGACCAAAGTGGAGAATTTCTTGATAAATTAAAACACAAAAACGAAGTTAAAAAACAATAAGATAAGAAATCACCAACCGTTTTAATGTCAACTTAAACAACAACAATACTGAAAGCAGACCAGACAAGGAGGTGTTTTTGTTGTTTTTTCCAAATTTACCAAAGTACCAAGGCTTGTCAAATTTTGGATTCCATTTTAAAACTTCTGGAGAGACATCTAACCCTGAGCAATCTTTGTGCCAGGCGCTCGGCATGAGTGAGTTAATGAATGGACTTTGCTGCTGGCTTGTTGGGCGTTACCCAACTTAACACCCTGGGAATCATCAAGAATAAGATTCTGTCTTACTCATCCCACCTGGAATCACTGTGGATTTAGAAGTGCACAATCTGGAGAAAATTTGCATGTATGACCGTTTTTAAGTGCTTCGCCACTTAGGAGTCCGTACTCCGATTCAGAGTTTTCTTTCTCCTTTTAAAAATGGAGAGTTCACGTTAAGACCCTGTCATAGCTGCAATGAGAAACAATCTGAACATGAGCATTACAAAGCATAACAGCATCATAATGTAGACCCGAAACTGCTTTAAAGCGATAACTGCTAAAGCTTTTGGCTTGGGCCATGAAGACACACACAGGGACGGGATAGCTCAGTGGTCAGAGCACTCGCTTCCCCAGCCAAGGTTAAGCAGCATCAAGCTTGGATACAAAGTGGATGCGTGACCGTTTGCGCGCCTTGGCTTCAGTCCAGTCCCTCTATTTCATCCAGCTGTAAATGGGTACCTGCCCTCTTAAGAGTCAGGGAAGGTAAAGCAGCGAGGGAGAGGAGATGGGCGCCGCCCTCAATATGCTGGCCACTAGAGAAGCTGAGGTCTCTGATGCCTCGCTCCCTACGATCATATAAGTTGTGGGATACCTTTACCTTTTTACCTTTATGAAGGACAAGTAAAAGAAACTTGAAGAAAAGTTTTTAAAAAAAACAAGAGAAGAAAAAACAAGCAGAAAAAGATGAATACAGTTTATTTTTAAAAAGGAAAAAATTTTTATGGCCTATAGAGATAGATATTCAAATCAAGTTAAGTCAAGTCAAAAACACTTTAATCATCCCATGAAGGGCAAGTTACATACTGACAGGCATATTGATACGAATCATAATCTCAATGGACACTAGAATGCTGCATTTCATATTAGTTTAAACATTCCAAAAAGAACTTTGAAATTGTTTGGAAACATTTTAGTCAGGAAAAAAATAAACACAAATGATGACTTTTTTGATTCAGCTCTGTCAGGGAAAATCATGATGATAAATACAAGCAAGCACAAATTAATAAAGTATCAACACAAATACATCTCCAAATAGAAGCTGTAAAAAAAATGCAACGAGAGAGAGAGAGAGAGAGAGAGAGAGAGAGAGAGAGAGAGAGAGAGAGAGAGAGAGAGAGAGAGAGAGAGAGAGAGAGAGAGAGTAACAAAAATTAACCAGCCAACCAGTCAACCAACCAAACCCCCAACCAACCAACCAACCCCACCCACCCAACAAACCAAACCAACCAACCAACCAACCAACCAACCAACCAACCAACCAACCAACCAACCAAACCAAACCAAAACCAACCAACCAACCACAACCAAACCAACCAACACAACCAACCAACCAGCCAACCAACCAACCAACCAACCAACCAACCCCAACCAACCAGCACCAACCAACCAACACAACCAACCAACCAAAACCAACACCAGCAACCCAACAACCAACCACAACCAACCACACAACAACACCACACAACCAACCAGCACCAACGCCAGCACACAATTTTCACCACCAAGATCAGCGTAACCTTTCACTTAGCTTTGCCACCTGGCTGAATGAGTTAGGGGACCTCGCTGCTTTTTGAATACCCCCAGGCCCCAAATCAGATACCTCCGCTGGGACTATAATGCAATCTACAACAAGCCACCACACACACAGACACACAGACACAGACACAGACAGACAGACAGACAGACGACAGACACATTCACACACACACACACACACACCACACACCCCACACACACACCACACACACACACACACACACACACTCTCTCTCTCTATTTCTCTCTCTCTCTCTCTTTCACACACACTCACACACACACACACACTTACACACACACACTCACACACACACACACACACACACACACACACACACACACACACACACACACACACACACACACACACACACACACACACACACACACACACACTTACACCCCAACAACAACAAACAACAAACAACAAACAAAAAACAAAAAACAAACCAACCAACAAACCCAAAATAAAGAGGATGCTTTCGTGCACTCAACAAGCCCCCACACAGCTCAACTGCATGCTAAGCACAACAGGAAAACCGAGAGTGCTGGCCTAGATATCACCCTGACAAACGTCAATGACACTCCTGGGAAAGGCAGGCAGGCAGGCAGACAGGCAGGCAGAGCAGGCAGGCAGGCAGGCAGACAAGCAGGCAGGCAGGCTGCCGTTAAGCACCTGACAAGTTAGGCCTAGCACATCCGACTTCGGCGTGGGAGACTATTGTTATCCTTTAAGTCTTTCTGGAGACCCCCCCCCCCCCAAGAAGGATAGGAGAAAGGACCAATGAGGCAGAAAATAGGACAAGAAGGGGGTGACGGGAAGAAAAGGAACATGGCGGAAAAAAGAGAAGGATAGAAAAGCGGGAATGGGGAACAAATATATGTGATAGATTCACCCTGTCATACTAGCACAGAATTTCCAGAATGTAAGGGATGCTATTTATACTGATAGGCCCCCGACTCCTAACTAAAAGGTAAAGGTAAAGATGTCCCATAACCTATGTGGTCGTAGGGGAGCGAGGCATCAGAGACCTCAGCTTCTCTAGGGGCCAGAACATTAAGGGCAGCGCCCATCTCCTCTCCCTCGCTGCTTTACCTTCCTTGATCCTAAAGAGGGCAGGTACCCATTCAGAGCTGGGTGAACTGGGGGACTGTACTGAAGCCAAGGCCGCAAACGGTCACCATCCAACTGGTAACCACGCTCGATGCTGCTTAATTACCTTAGCTGGGGGAAAGCGAGTGCTCTGACCACTGAGCTATCCCGTCACCCATACCCTTACGGCTATACTTAACGTTTTGGCAGAAATTCTAACTATAGCAATGTTGCTATCGATTTTGGACCCCCCAAAAAAGAAAAGAAAAAAAAAAGTAAAAAAAAGAAAAAAGAAACGAAAAAGAAAGAAGAGACAGCTAACTAAGGGAGGGGGAAGGGAGGGGATATGGGGGAAGAGGGGGGAGGGGGGGGGGGTTAAGACATGGTGCAGATCGCTTAAGACGTTGCTTTGAGACGTTAAAATGAGGGACGAGGGTTTTCGATCATTAAAATCATTACTGAATCCTCTGGCTGCACTGAAGCTGTGCCGGACATTATCAGCTTTGAAGACCTCCTGTCCCTCTGACTCTTTCTCTCTTGATTTGTCTGTCTGTTTGCCTGTGTCTGTCTATCTGTCTGTTTGCCTGCCTGTGCCTGTCAGTCTTTGTCTGTGTCTGTGTCAGTCTGTCTGTATGTCTGTCTGTCTGTGTCCCCTTGTCTAGGCCTATCTGTTTCTATCTATCGTACACACACACACACACACACACACACACACACACACACACACACACACACACACACACACACACACACACAGAACAACAACACACACACACCCTAAATTGAAGAAAGCAACATCACACACACACATTCACACACATACACACACGCACGAACACACGCACGCACGCACACACACATACACACACAGAGGGTTGGATGTTTACTGCACAGCCCACTTGAATATTTATTGTAGTTAACATTATTATTGTGAACTGTTCCTACTTTGTTGAGTTTAAATTTTGCTCCTGGTTTTAAGAGTATTGTTTTTATCACTTTATTTTTTAAGGTACAAACACCATTATTGCTATCATAATGTTTTCTCTTTTTCACCCCTTCCACTCACTTCCATTACACTTTCCACTTCTCTTGTCTAATATCACTTAGGCTGAACAGACGTTAAATTGAAGACAACAACAGCAACAACAACAACAACAACAACAACAGAGGGTAGGAAACTAGATTACAAAGTGTAATTTATTGAATCTTCTTGATTCCACAAATCTTGAGAGATAGTCTGGATGCTAGTCTTTTAGAAGAGATGAATAGGTGAGTGAGTGATGAGTGAGTGAGGTGTGTGTTGTGTGGTGTGTGTGTGTGTGTGTGTGTGTGTGTGTGTGTTGTGTGTGTGTGTGTGTGTGTGTGTGTGTGTGTGTGTGTGCTTCTTTGTTTGTGTGTGTATGTGTGTATATATGTATGTGTGTGTGCGTGCGTGCGTATGTGTGTGTGCGCGGGCACACACGCCCGCGTATGCTTTGCATGGGTGCGTGGGTGCGTGCATGCATAATTATGTGTGTGTACGTGTGTGCGTATAATTATGTGCATGCGTGTGTGCCGCGCACATGCCCGCGTATATGCTTCTGTGCCTGTCTCTCAGCCTGTTTGCCTGCCTGCCTGCCTGCCTGCCTGCCTGCCTACCTACCTACCTACCTACCTACCTACCTACCTACCTACCTCCTACCTACTTGTCTACCTACCACCTGCCTACCTATCAGCATGTTGCGCATGTGCGTGTGTAGCATACTGTAACACACTCGCACTTACCAATGCATGTGTATGGTGCAATAGAAGCTCCGTATCGAATCAGATCAAATCAATCAGATCAGAAATTATTTATTGCATTAAAGTCACATGGATTATTGCACAACAAAATATTTTGGTATTTGTGTATGATGTGTTCGGTATGAGTAGCATGGGAGAATCCTCACTGACATCTACCAGAAGATGAAGCAGAGGAAAGACACCGATTCAGGAGAAGAAGATTGGGGGTGAGTGGGTATGGAGAAGATTGAAAGGGGAGAGGGAGGGAGAAAGGGGAGGAAGGGAAGGGAAGGGAGGGAAAGGAAGGGAAGGGAGGGAAAGGGAGGGAGGGAGGAATCCCTCTGAAACAAGGCCTTGTGTGAATCGATCCCCTCCCGAACATCATTGTCATGCAGATCCCTGTTTCCAGTGACGCTCCCCTTATAGTTCAAGTGCAGAAGATAATAACGGTGGTGGCTACTTCACTCCCCTGTTCCACCCCCCCCCCCCCACCCCCTTTCTCCCTTCTTATCGTTGCCTCCTCCTTTCCTTCTCCTTTTCCTGTTTCTATCTTTATGTCTCTTTCTGATCCTCTTCAGTGGGTTTCAGATTTATCATCTGCACTTTCTCTCTGTGTCTGTGTGTCCGTCTTTTTGTCTCCGTGTCCTGTGTTTTCGTAGCTCTATGCCTCTCCATTGGAGTCTGCTTCTTTGTTTTTGTCTCTCTTTGTCTCTCTGTCTGTCTTTCTGTCTGTCTCTGTTCTCTCTCTGCGTCTGTCTGTCTGTCTGTCTGTCTGTCTATCTGTCTTTCTGCCTGCCTGCCTGCCTGCCTGTCTGTCTGTCTGCCTGCCTGCCTGCCTGTCTGTATGCTGTCTGTCTGTCTGTCTGTCTGTCTGCCTGTCTGTCTGTCGTGCCTTGCCTGCTGTTCTGCTTGTCTGTCTGTCTGCTGTCTGTCTGTCTGCCTGCTGTCTGTCTGTCTTGCTCCAATAACTGTCCCAGATAATGGAGTTTACTGCACCGCACTTTTTTGAAGGGGGTTGTAGTGTAGTTAGTGTAGTGTAGTGTAGTGTAGTGTAGTGTAGTGTAGTGTAGTGTAGTGTAGTGTAGTGTAGTGTAGTGTAGTGTAGCGTAGTGTAGTGTAGTGTAGTGTAGTGTTGTGTAGTGCACTCCAATGTACTGTATTGCACGATAATGCACTGTACTTTCCTACACTGCACTGCACTATACTGCACTGCACTATACTGCACTGCACTATACTGTACTGCACTATACTGTATTGCACTATACTGTACTGCACTATACTATACTGCACTATACTGTACTGCACTATACTGTACTGCACTATACTGTACTGCACAATACAAAGACGATGGAGGTGGCTGGGCCATGTCCTCAGGATGAACAAGACCCCACATCCACATGCTGCACTCAGATGGGCCCCACCTGGGAAAAGGGAGAGGGGCAGGCCGTTAGGTACATGGAGGAGAACTATAGAAGAAGAAATGAAAATAATGGGCAAAACATGGAATGAGATCGGCTGGCTTGCCCAAGACAGAGATGGCTGGAGGAGACTTGTTGGCGCCTTTTGCTCCGCCCCGAGCGAGGAGGATTAAGTAAACTATACTGTACTGCACTATATGCACTGTACTGTACTGCACTATACTGCACTGTACTGTACTGCACTATACTGGACTGTGCTGCACTGTACTGCTCTATACTGTACTGTACTGCATTGTACTGCACTATACTGTAATGCACTGTACTGTATTGCACTATACTGTACTATACTGTACTGTACTGCACTGTACTGTAATATACTGTACTGCACTACACTGCACTGCGCTATACTGTACTGCACTGTACTGTACTGTACTACACTGTATTGTACTATACTGCACTGCACTGCAAATATACTGTACTGCACTATACTGTACTATCCTGTACTGCACTATACTGTACTGTACTCTTCTGCACTGCACTATACTGCACAGCACTATACGGTACTGCACTATACTGTACTGCACTATACCGTACTACACTATAGTGTACTACACTATACTGCACTGCACTATACTGTACTTCACTATACCGTACTACACTAAACTTTACTACACTGTACCGCACTGCACTATACTGTACATCACTATACTATACTGC
>CM060322.1:56498493-56505993 GCA_030674155.1 Stramonita haemastoma | reverse complement strand
TTTATAGTCTCTTCCAAAGGACTTTCGGGGAGAGTGGAGTCGGCACTGATGTTTATTCCAAGGGGAAAAGCCCTCTCGAACGAGCTGAACACCCTGGGGGGTCACCCAGAAAATGGACTCTGTCTTTCTCATCCCACCATGGAATCACTGTGAGATTGAAAGTAACATACTGGATGAGAAGTTTGCATGTATCATGGCTGTTTTTCAAATTATCTCGCAGCCATACTTTGACTTCGGATGACTTTTTTTTTCAATGGACAACACAAATTTGTTATGCTAAGAGCTTGTCACGGATGAAGGCACAATCTCAACATACCATAACAAAGCATAAGGTAAAAGGTAAAGGGTAAAGGTGTTCCAT
Source organism: Stramonita haemastoma (assembly GCA_030674155.1). NCBI lineage: Eukaryota > Metazoa > Mollusca > Gastropoda > Neogastropoda > Muricidae > Stramonita > Stramonita haemastoma. The sequence continues at coordinate 56,505,632 of CM060322.1, read as the reverse complement.
AACCTATGTGGCCGTAGGGGAGCGAGGCGTCAGAGACCTCAGCTTCTCTAGGGGCCAGCATGTTGAGGGTGGCGCCTATCTCCTCTCCCTTGCTGCTTTACCTTCCCTGACCCTAAAGAGGGTAGGTACCCATTTACAGCTGGGTGAACTGGGGGACTGTAGTGAATCCAAGGCACGCAAACAGTCACCCATCCAACTGGTAACCACGCTCGATGCTGCTTAACCTTGGCTGGGGAAAGCGAGTGCTCTGACCACCGAGCTATTCCGTCCACTATGACAAAGCAGAACATTTTAATGAAGGCTTTTGGCATGTACTTTGCTTCTTACATCAATAACTGACATAGCGTTGGAATAAACAGTGGCTGGCAGGTATAACTTTTTTGTTTTTTGTTTTATTGACAGTTGTAGACATGTGTTAATAGAATCTGGATTCATTGCCAGAGGGATTCTGACAGTGATGTTGAAAGCTTTCAGATGTTGTCAAAATGCACACTACAGTTCAGGCAGTCTGCGTGTATTCATTTTTATTTTTTGAAGCTCAGAGTATTTTTGACCCTCCATAACGAAATGAGTCACATTGCGCCTGATCCCCATTTCCCCTAGGACCACCCCACCCCCACCCCTTTTCTTTTTAGCCAGGCGGGGGTCAGGTTGTCGAGTTTAGGATTTCGATTGATTATAAAACTATACGCTTTCTTCTACCTTGCCCTGAAGTATGAAAGCACAATTTTGTTTCCCTTTTCTCTAAAACTGCGTTAAAAAATACGCAACTCCTGATCCTGACCATCTCACTCACTCACTCACTCAGTCCCATGTCCCAAAGGACGTAGGGGGGACATGAGAGAAGACGCAACAGAGATCTTTTTCCATGCTTCACGATCCTGTGTGGCTAGTAGGAGGTGTTGCAGGGGTTGGGCGGTCCAGTCTTTGATGTTGTCAACCCATGATTTCTTTTGGCGGCCTCTTCTTCTCTTGCCCTCGACTGTTCCTTGCAGGATGGTTTTTGCTAGGGTGTTGTGTCTTGTGGTGTGACCAAACCACATCAGCTTTCTCCTCTTTATGGTGGAGAGCAAAGGCTCTTGGGGGCCCACACGCTTTTTGATTTCTTCTTTCACATAGTTATTGGTCTTGTGTTCTTTGTATGATATTTTGAGGAGTCTTCTGTGGCACTTGTTCTCGAATGCTTGGATTCTCCTCTCTAACTCTGCTGTCAGAGTCCATGATTCACAGCCATATAGGAGGATAGATATCACGAGGGATTTGTAAAGGTGGTATTTGGTGCAGAAGCTGATGTTGTTGCTTCTGATGATCTTCTCGAGTCTGACTAGAGCAGATGTTGCTGTTGCAATGCGAGCTTTCACTTCATTGTTTGATGTGCCATCTTTTGTTAGGATGGAGCCTAAGTATTTGAATTGGTTCACCTCTTCTAGTGTTTCTCCATTCATCTTTATTTCCGTGATGTCATTACTCGCGCTGTTGACCATGATCTTTGATTTCTCTGTACTGACCTCCATGCCGTATGCGCTCGCTCGATCTGTTAAATTGTCTGTGAGGATTTGCAGTTCTTGTTTGCTGCTGCCCATGAGGTCAATGTCATCTGCAAATCTGAGGTTGCAAAGGGGTCTTCCACCAATGGAGATGGAAGTGTGGTGGTTTTGCAGTGTCTCTGTCATGATGTTTTCGAGGAAGAGGTTGAAGAGTACAGGTGAGAGAAGGCAGCCCTGGCGAACCCCAACCGTGGTCTTGAAGAACTCGCCCACGTGATTATTCATAAAAACTGCACTTTCTGCGTTCTCGTACAGAGCTTTGATGACTTCAATTAGACAGCTGTCAATGTTGAAGTGCCTGAGTACTTGCCAGAGGCCGTCATGCCATACCCTGTCAAAGGCCTTTTTGAAGTCTATGAAATTGTGGTACAAGTCTTTTTGGTGTTGGAGATGCTTCTCTATCAGAATTCTCAGATTGAAAATTTGTTCCATTGTGCTGCGTTTTGGTCTAAAGCCCGCTTGTTCTTCTGCCAGGAGTTTTTCCGCTTGGTTTTTCAGTCTGTTGAGGACTACCTGCAGCATGATCTTGCTAGGATGACTTATGAGACTGATGGTTCTGTAGTTCTGGCATTTCTTGAGGTTTCCTTTCTTTGGCAGGGGTATTACAAGAGACTGTGTCCATTCTTTTGGCCATTCTTTGGTGTCGTGGATCTTCTGACAAAGTTCTGACCATCTATTATGATGTAAAAATGGGTCAATTTCCTCATTATGTCAACTCCTTGAGCCTACTATTCCAATTTGTCGTAATTTTCGATAATGTTGTCTAATTTTCAATCTGTGTTTTTGCATTGAGTACCCTGACGGGATAGCTCAGTGGTCAGAGCGCTCGCTTTCCCCCAGCCAAAATTAAGCAGCATCGAGCGTGGTTACCAAGTGGATGGATGACCGTTTGTGTACCTTGGCTTCAGTACAGTCCCCCAGTTCACCCAACTGTAAATAGGTACCTGCCCTCTTTAAGGTGAGGGAAAGTAAAGCAGCGAGGGAGAAGAGATGGGCGCCGCCCTCAGTATGCTGGCCCCTAGAGGAGCTGAGGTCTGACGCCTCACTCCCCTACGACCACAAGGAAAGGAAAGGAATGTTTTAGTCTTTGATCGTGGACGGGGGCTTTTCACTCTTCTGTCTGTCTGCTTTGTGTGTGTGTGTGTGTGTGTGTGTGTGTGTGTGTGTGTGTGTGTGTGTGTGTGTGTGTGTGTGTGTGTGTGTGAGTGAGAGAGAGAGAGAGAGAGAGAGAGAGAGGGGAGAGAGAGAGAGAGAGAGAGAGAGAGAGAGAGAGAGAGAGAGAGAGAGAGAGAGAGAGAGAGAGAGAACACTGGGGGAAAATGTAGCCTAGATCAAGAATAAGACAAAAAAGAAAACGTAGAAAGAAAAACGAGTAAGAACAGAGAAAAAATTTCACTTAAATGAAATGTTAACAAAAATAAAAAAAAGTAAGGAGGGATAAAGAACAACAAGAAAGAAAGAAGAAGTAAAGGAAGATTGAGAGAAAGAACAGCAAAAAATGATTCATCATAACGTTTATAACTCACCCAAGCACAGAAACTGCCAGATCTGTCACCTGATTGAACATGAAAACTCCAAGAAAAATAGATCAGAAAAAACCGAAAATAGAAAAGATGAAATAGGAGAAAAACAAAGAGGAGAAGATGGATGTAGTGGAGGAAGAAGAGAAGGAAGAAGAGGAACAAGTAGAAGAAAAGACAAAAGGATGAGGCGAGGAGGTGTAGAAAGAGGAGGAAGAGAAGGACCAGAAGAAAAAGAGGAGAAAGATGAGGATGGGGTGGAGGAGGAGGAGGAGGAGGAGGAGGAGGAGGAGGAGGAGGAAGAAGAAGAAGAAGAAGAAGAAGAAGAAGAAGAAGAAGAAGAAGAAGAAGAAGGATGAGAAGAGGATGAGTAGAAAGAGGAGGAGAAAGAGGTAGAGGAAGAAGATTTGCGAAGTAGAAGAGGAAGAATTGCGAAGAAGAAGAACTGCGAAGAAGAAGAAGAATTGTGAAGAAGAAGAATTGCGAAGAAGAAGAAAAATTGCGAAGAAGAATTGCAAAGAAACAGAAGAATTGCAAAGAAGAAGAAGAAGAAGAAGAAGAAGAAGAAGAAGAAGAAGAAGAAGAAGAACAACAACAACAACAACAACAACAACAACATCAAGAACAACAACAACAAGAACAACAACAAGATCATGATAATGGTGACAATGACGCTGACAATGAGGAAACTGTGATTATGACGTCGACGACAAAAGACTATCGATAATAACGCTGACAAAATGACGACAATGACGATTATCATCTTTATTACGATATTATAAAATGTAAATTTTCTAACTTTCAAAACACTCTTATTACTATATAATCCGATCAATTCCATCTCTTTACCTTATTACACGATTTTCTGAACTGAAACCCAAGAAGCAGTAGCAGCAATATCATGTAATTTCTTTTATGATCGCAACAGTTCGCTATTGATTGAAGATGTCAGACTCGATTCTCTTGTGAGAAATTTTTCATACAAAAAAGTAGACAGAGTGTATGAGCGTTTTCCGTGCACTGGTAATGAGCTGTTAAAAACTGTCATATTCTGCGGTTTGTGTGTGTGTGTGTGTGTGTGTGTGTGTGTGTGTGTGTGTGGTGTGTGTGTGTGTGTGTGTGTGTGTGTGTGTGTGTGTGTGTGTGTGTGTGTGATTTTGTTTGTTTGTTTGATTGTTTGTAAACAGAACAGCATTTGGAGCGACGACGTCGAGTCTCTGTCTTTGTCTGTCTGTCTGTCTGTCTGTCTGTCTACCTGTCTATCTGTGTGTGTGTGTGTGGTGTGTGTGTGTGTGTGTGTGTGTGTGTGTGTGTGTGTGTGTCTGTCTGTCTGTCTGTCTGTCTACCTGTCTATCTGTGTGTGTGGTGTGTGTGTGTGTGTGTGTGTGTGTGTGTGTGTGGTGTGTGTGTGTGTGTGTGTGTGTGTCTGTCTGTCTGTCTGTCTGTCTGTCTGTCTCTCTCTCTCTCTCTCTCTCTCTCTCTCTCTCCTCTCTCTCTCTCTCTCTCTCTCTCTCTCTCTCTCTTCCTCTTGTTCCTCTCTTTCTCTCCCTCACTCCATCCCCCTTCTTGTACTTGTTGTTATTATTGTTATTGTTGTTGTTTTCTTCTTCTTTGTTGTCGTCGTCGCCATTGTCGGTTATCATCATCATCATCATCATCATCATCATCATCATCATCATCATCATCATCATCATTGTGTGTGTGTGTGTGTGTGTGTGTGTGTGTGTGTTGTGTGTGTGTGTGTGTGTGTGTGTGTGCGTGTGTGCGTGCGTGTGTGTGTACACTGAACACCACCAGTGACTCAGCAGCAGTGCAGGGGCTCTCTGGCTGGTGGTTTCACGGCGGCCTGATATTGCCGGGATTCTTGTGGTCTCCTGACCCTGAGGATGAGACACAACGAATCTGGGTATGGCTGTGGCGGGGAGATTGAAATGAGCGGCGTGGGAACAGCAGGACGGGGGCGTCACAGAAGATGAGGCAGCAAGAAAAAAAAAAAGAACTATGAAGATTCCTTCTTTTCTGACCTTCATGAAGAAGACATTGTATGGAACACAGACTTTTCTTCCTTGCTGACCTTTAGCCAGTGACGGTAGGGCACACTTTTTGTTTTTGTGCATTGATATGGGGTTGCACTTTTATGTCGGATGTGCATTTTTTGTCAAGTGCACGCCAATTATTTCTTTTGCTCACCAATTTCCCCCATTTATATCAGTCATAAATCACACAACTATATTATTATTTCATAGAAAAAAAAGAGAAATAATTCTGACAAGCCGGACCTTGTGAAGCCTTCACATTCATTTTATCATACTTTTTCACACACAAAACGTTTGCTGTGAGTTCGCTCCCTTGGTTAAACTTCACCTTTAGCTTCCGGGTCAAGTAATATTCTGTATAGGTTACACTCCTGTATTAGCTTGCTGGTTATGTGGTATCTTCTATCGAGTTCTAGACGGAAAATATTTTGGTGATTTTCACAAAAAAAGACAAGAAAAGAAAATCTGCCGAAACGGACCTTGTGAAACCCACAAATTTCTCATACTTTTCAGACAAGAAACTCTTTAGTGGGTATGCCAGGGACCTTTTTGTATGAATAGCATCCCTACCTTCTGGAAGTTCTATGCTAGGAAGTCCCTCTTTTCTATCCCTCTATTTGTTTCTGCCTTGTGTTGTATTGTGTACCCCTTTAGGTCAGGTCAGATCTACCTGCGTGAAATTCGGGCTGCTCTCCCGGAAAGAAGCTTAACGCCACAAGAGCAGCGCCATCCATTATTTTTTCTTTTCTTGTTTTCAGCTGTATTTGTTTCCCAATCAGAGTGACTTTTTTCCGACAGAATTTTGCCAGGGACAACTCATTTTTTTTGCTCTAGGTTCCTTTACGTGCTCTGAATATGAGTAACACATGGGACCTCGGTTTATCGTCTCATTTGAAAGACTAGTACTCAGAGACCATACCTCATGGTCTAATGGATGGGGGAAAGTTTCGGGGCCAAACGAGGATCAAACCCCCATACATTTCGAACCGGGACTTTTCGCTTTTTAGTTAGGCGCGTTACCTCTAGACCACCGATCCATTTATTTCCTTTTTGTCCTGACACCCTCTTCTTGTCTACTTTCTGCTCTCTTTGTCCTTTTTCCTACCCTTTTCCACAGAAAGACTTGAAAAATAACAATCTTATCCCATACCGAAGTCGGATGCGGTCGGCCTTACTGACTTGTCAGGCGCTTGACGGTAGCGCAAAGCATTTTCGCTCATATGACAAGACAACAATAGTTGCTGTCTCAGCGTTTGACGGCGACGACGACTACCAAGAAGAAGAGGAAGAAGAAGAAGAAGAAGAAGAAGAAGAAGAAGAAGAAGAAGAAGAAGAAGAAGAAGAATTACTAGGAAGAAGAATTGCTAAAGAGAATTGCGAAGAAGAAAATGAATTGCAAAGAATTGTGAAGAAGAAGAATTGCGAAGAAGAATTGCGAAGAGGTAGAAGAAGAATTGCGAAGAAGAATTGCGAAGAAGAAGAAGAATTGCGAAGAAGAAGAGGAATTGCGAAGAAGAAGAGGAATTGCGAAGAAGAAGAAGAAGAAGAAGAAGAAGAAGAAGAAGAAGAAGAAGAAGAAGAAGAAGAAGAGGAATTGCGAAGAAGAAGAAGAAGAAGAAGAATAGCTAAGAAGAAAACTTGCAAAGAAGAATTACGAAGAAGAAGAAAAAGAATTACGAAGAAGAATGATGATGATATGATGATGAAGATGATGATGATGATGATGACGACGACGACGACGACGACGACGACGACGACGACGACGACGACGAGAAGAAGAAGAAGAAGAAGAAGAAGAAGAAGAAGAAGAAGAAGAAGAAGACGAAGACGAAGACGGCGAAGAAGAACGAACGAACGAAAGAAAGAAAGACACAATTCTGAAAGAAACAAAGGTCTGCTGTGAGTTCCTTCCACTTGCAGAGGCAAAACACAGGGAGGTGACGTGCTGTAATAACCCGGCTCTGGCTGACTGCACAAACTAGACGCTGCTGTCATGCATATTCATGGTGCTGTCATGCATATTCATGGCCTTATTA
>CM060322.1:56485993-56490993 GCA_030674155.1 Stramonita haemastoma | reverse complement strand
TCTTACTTCTCCCCTTTTACTGTTGTAGTATCTGCATTTACCGTAGTAGGTTGTCATGCAGATTTGCGTGTACTATCTTTATGTGCACTCAACGTTATGGCGGCTCCTGCAACAGCACTGGAACCATTCGTATCGGTGAATGCCTTTCCAGTGGACCATTCCAGCGACGTATTGCCCTCCATACTTAAAAATTTTTTTTTTTTTTTTTTTTTTTTTTACTTTCCAGGCTTTGCTGTCTAGAGCCTAGAGCGCAACTCCATCGTCTTCCGAGACTGATAGATGCCTATTTTATATCTGAAGTTAGTGTTTTGTAATTAAGGGGGTTGTGTTTGTTTATTTTTTCTGCTTTGAGCAAGGTTGCCTTACGGATCCTGCCACCTTGGCTTCAGTATTTCGACGGCTTGAAATTTTCGATTTCTGCGGGTCTGCAGTTGAAATGACGCGATTAAAAAAAAAGAATCTGAAGACATGAATTATAACGATGATGATGATGATGATGATGATGATGGTGATGATGATGATGATGATGATGATGGTGATGATGATGATGATGATGATGATGATGATGATGATGATGATGATGATGATGATGATGATGATGATGATGATGATGGACTTTCGGGATTGAGGTCAAACGATTTTAATCCTTCAGCTAGAGCGTACGTAAGTCCATCAATGATGATCTGTGCCTCCTGTATGCACACGTTAAAACTCGTTCCGCTTTTCGGAAGAGTAGGCCATTGTGTGCCAGTAGGGAACGGATGACAAAATTTACAAAACTGCATGCATACGGGAACTTGGTGTAAAAAAAGACATATCAACGCTAATTCCATTATCCTCGAAATAAAAAAAAAAGAAAGAATAAAGAATATTCTGGCAATTCGATAGATATACTGTGAACTCTAGATTGTTTGCAGATCTCCACGAATTCTTTACTGCATTGTTCGTTTGTTTGTTCGGATTTTCTGGTATTTCTGCTCACTTTGAAGGTTTCTTATCGAGCTTTTTGGGGGAGGAAGGAAGAGGAGACAAAGGGGAAATGATATGGAGAAGAAAAAAACCCACTTAACTTATCAAGTCCATTGTTGTAATCATCTGCATGGCCTGTTTTGTTTTTCTTTTTGGGGAATCTAATAATTGGAATGAAAATTCATGAGCTATGTCTTTATTCGGGTTGGCAGAGTCAAGTGAAAGAGATGAGTTGAGGAAGTTTGACGTGGTTTGTGTTTTTGACTTTGAATTGACGTGGTTTGTTTTTGACTTTGAATTGATGTGGCTTTGTTTTTGACTTTGAATTGACGTGGGTTTTTTATTATTATTATTTTTTTAACTTTGAATTGACATGGTTTGTTTTTGACTTGAATTGACGTGGTTTGTTTTTGACTTTGAATTGACGTGGTTTGTGTTTTTGACTTTGAATTGATGTGGTTTGGTTTAGCTCTGAATTGATAGTTTTTTTTAATACTTTGAATTGACATTAGAAAAAATTGAATTGAAGTGTTTGTTTTTACTTTAAAATGACGTGGTTTGTTTTGACGTTCAAATTGACGAAGTTTGATTTGATTTTAATTGATTTTATCTTCTTTGACTTTAAATTGGCGTGGTTTGCTTTGACGTCATTTTGACGTGTTTTGTTTTAATTTTAGATTGGCGTGGCTTCTTTTGATTTAAGATTGGCATGGTTCAATTTGGACTTTTAAGTGACAATGTTTGCTTTGACTTAAAATCGACGAAGTTTTTCCTCTCATGGGGATGACGGGGGCCTGTCAGTACGTCTCCATCTTCAGGAAATTCTGTGCTAGGAATTTTCTCTGTTCTATCCATCTCTTTGTGTCTGACTTGTATTTTTTCTTCCTGTCACCTTCTTGTCTATTTTCTGCTTTTTTTTGGTCAACTCTTCTGCCTTTTCCACCCAAGAAAAACTTGAAAGATAACAATTCTCTCCCACGCCGAAGTCGGATGCGCTGGGCCTGACTTGTCAGGCGCTTAACGGCAACACATTTTTGCTCATATGACAGACGACAATAGTTGCTGTCTGAGCATTCGACGAAAAAGAAGAAATCACGATACCATCCATTTCTTATGTCCAGCGTGCCCAGAACTACAGAATTCTGTGTGAAAGTAGCTGATTGAAAAATCAAACGTAATTCAATGGCACAAAACCCACTAACGAAATCTTTTCAAATGGGATGAAATTTCTTCATGGTCTAGAAATGTCCGCAGTTAAAGTTCCATTTGTAGTACAGACAGATCGATAGAGTGAAGTGATGTTTCTCGCTTTGACAGTCACAGAAAGTGATGGAAATGTGTAGAAAGTTAAAACGTTAGATCTGTGCACGTGGAAATGGGAGGAATTCATCAGCAATATCTGGTGTGTGTGTGTGCGTGCGTGCGTGTGTGTGTGTGTGCGTGCGTGCATGTGTGTGTGTGCGTGAGTGCGTGTGTGTGTGTGTGTGCGTGTGTGCGGTGTGTGTGTGTGCGTGTGTGTGTGTGTGTGTGTGTGTGTGTGTGTGTGTGTGTGTGTGTGTGTGTGTGTGCGTGTGTGTGTGTGTGGATGGAGGGGGGATGGCCTAATGGTTAGAGCGTTGAGCTCATGATCTGATGGTCCGGGTTTGAGCCACGATCGAGGCATTTGCTTGAGGAATTCTCTGTTGTTTTCCCTATGACTGTGTAAATATGTGTCAACTTCTCTCCGTGTAAATCTGCATAAAAAACCAGTCTAAGAACGATCGAACCAGCACTCACTCTCTTCAGTCATATTCCTATGGTCAGCTTTCCCCAGTGTGGATGCCAGGGGCCTGTCAGTTTAAATAGCATCCCCACCTTCTGGACATTCTATGCCAGGAATTCCCTCTTTTCTATCCCTCTCTTTGTCTCTGCCTCGTTCCTTTTCTTCATGTCACCTCTTTTCGTGTCTGTTTTCTGCCTTCTTAGTCCATTTTGCTGCTCCCTTTTTTTCCCAGAAAGACAAAAAATAACAATTTTCTCACATACCGAAGTCGGATGCGCTGGGCCTGACTTGTCAGGCGCTGGACGGAGGCGTGAAGCATTTTCGCTGATAATGCAGACAACAGTAGTTGCTGTCTGAGCGTTCGATGAAGAGCAGGGTCAGCTTGAACATGCAGATTGCTGTGTTTGCACTTTCCCCCATTGATTTCTCATCTGCATTCAATCCATTGAACCCCGTCTGTTTCACTCCAAGGTTCATTTCCTTCCAGATTAATGTGCGGCTTATTTTGGGGGTCATTAATTTTATGGTGAACAGAATCTAATGCGAAGTTTTTAGTTTCTCATTTTTTTTAATGGGGGAACAGGATAGCTCAGTGGTCAGAGCACTCGATTCCTCAAGCTAAGGTTAAGCAGCATCGAGCGTGGTTGCCAATTGGATGGATGACCATTTGCGCGCCTTGGCTTCAGTACAGTCCCACAGTTCACCCAGCTGTGTGGGTACCTGTCCTCTTTAGGGTCAGGGAAGGTAAAGCAGCGAGGGAGAGGAGATGGGTGTCGCCCTCAATATGCTGGCCTTTAGAAAAGCTGAGGTCTCTGATGCCTCGCTCCCCTACGACCACACAGGTTATGGGACACATTTATATTTATCAAATAACTCCATCAGGCATCTTAGACTCTTCGTGATTCTGGCGCTGTTCATCTTGGGAACGGCAAAACTTTACCTCTTGTGTGAGAATCACAAGGCCATGGATCTGAATTTTAAGGAAGCAAACATGCAGACAATTGAACAAACGCATGTTTCACCCCTCTGCTAGAGTTCCGAGGTTCACCAATGGTGAGATGTTGCGTATGCCACCGGTTTTTTGTCCACCATGAAGGTAGCCGCATACCGACATCAGGGATATTAAACACACAAACATGCCATTGAAGCAACCAGTTGTCTGAGAAAAAAAATCCCGGTTCAATCCTGTATTCCTTCATTACTATACAAGAAGGAGGGTGGCAGGATGGTTCAGACATTCCCCTGTCTAACAGGTAAACCATAAGGTTCTGGCGTCGATTCTCAACCTCGCCCTTTTTTTCCAGTTTGACGAGAAAATCGAACTGAATGTGGAATCTTTCGGAGGAGACTCTAAACCACGTCGGACCTGTGTGCTTACAGACTTGTGCAAGTCTTAAAAACCCCCCATAACAGTTGGAAATCGAAAAGAGCAGGGAGGTACCTCCTGACTGTCCTGACAGAACTGGTAGTTTCAATTCCTAACTGTGTTTCCGAAGTCAGAATGCGGCTAGCAAAATAGCGAGGGAAAAACAGTTGCTTACGCTAAAGTCTCACTAGTGGTGAACCACAGAGCTTTAGTTGATGAATGAAAAAAATAACTGTACAAAATTATTTTCTCTCTTAACTTCCTGAGAAGTCAGTGAGGCAGTGCACTAAAATAGTTCTCGCCATGTCTCTGGGGTTAGTGGATCCTGGCAGAGCCCACCTGTCTTTAGGTACAGGTTGCATGCTGGGTATGTTCGTGATCCCGTAAACCTCCGCTCGCTGGCTCAGATTTTAGGATCTTGAACGTGCGTATTTGATCAATAAACTAGAACATAATAAGTATCTCGAAACCGTTCTCGACATGTGATTAAAATGCAGGCTTCTTCTTCTTCTTCTTGGTCAAACATGCAGACAGCAACTCTTCTTATTTGTCATAATAAGAGAAAACGATTTGCACTGCCATTCAGCACCTGACAAATCCAGCCCAGCGCATCCGACTTCGGTGTGGGGAATGTAGGCTTACTTCCATCATTCTGATAGTCAACCTGTTTATAATGATAAATCCTATTCCCAATAATAACTACTTTTCTTTTGGTGTTTTTTTTCCTGCATTCCAATTTTTACCATGCATTATTGCACTTACATGTACAAAAACTCCCTTCTTCAAATTTCTGATTTTTTTCTTTTCTGAAAAATGATGTTGTGTGAGAAAGCGTTGGCTGACAAAAATTGGAATCATTTAAACTTTTGCCTTTTACTTGAAGTGACAGCAGCGGAGGAAATG
>CM060322.1:56473493-56480993 GCA_030674155.1 Stramonita haemastoma | reverse complement strand
TAATCGAAATTTGCCCCTAACAAATCACAAATCCAAATAAACCTTAAAAAAAAAAGAAATTTACAAAAAAGAGAAGAAAATGGATTAGACACAAATTACGTACGGATTAAACGTTTTTAACATTTTTGTTACGTGTCATCAAGTCTCAACTGCCAAAAAGACTTCCTCTACGAACATAGAATTTTCGCAATAATTTATCCCAAGTGATTTCATCAGCGAATGGACAGGCCTAAAACTCAACAAAACCCTGAGAAAGGCAGAACAGAGAGAGGAATGGAGGGAACTGGTTGTCAAGTCTTCGAGGGTGTGATTGATAGACAGACAGACAGACAGACAGACAGACAGACAGATAGATAGATAGATAGATAGATAGATAGATAGATAGATAGATAGATAGATAGATAGACAGACAAATAGATAGATAAATAGATAGATTCCTAAACGACGACCCAGCAATGTCAGCTTCGGTGTCTGTTCCCTCTTTCAATCATAGTAAGATCCCCCATCTTCTACTGATGTGGCCTCGACGGTGATGCGAGTAAGATAGAGATCTGGGAGGGATTTCCCCCCCCCCTGGGGGATTCAGATCCCGGGGATTTCTGCCGTCGAGAGGAGACGTGGAGGGCTCGGCAGTGTGTGGCCATTGGAGGCGGATAGTTGGAAGCCATCATGATAAAAAATCCGGACAAGGCTCACGCCATGTTGGTGGAAAACCTCCGGGTGATATCCGATTATAGGAGACGCTCTCTGGCTGATACCTACAGGTGAGTGGGAGTTGTGTTGTGCTGTGTTGTTAGTTAGGTAGTTGGTTCTTCAGTTTAACGTCCTTCCACTAATTAGTGATATTAATTTTCAAACGGGAAAGTGTGTGTTAGTTGGGGGAGGGAGGGTGGAGGTCTACACAGAAATGAATATCCACATTTAAACAACTATAAGAAACAAAAACTGAAAACCATTAAAAAGAATGTTCAAGTGAAAAAAACTGCTTAAACACTATAAGTTAGTAAACATCATCACACTATAAGAATCTGCTTAAACACTATGTGCTTTGGTGGTAATGGTAGTGGTGGTGGTGGTGGGGGTGGTGGTGGTAGTGGTGGTAGTGGTGGTGGTGGTGGTGGTGGTGGTGGTGATGGTGGTGATGGTGTGTGTGTGTGTGTGTGTTTTGTTTGTTTGTTTGTTTTGTTTGCGTGTGTTGTGATTGTATGGATGTCCTTCTGAAGGCTGGAGAAGTGCGACGTCATCCAGCAATATCCATGTCACTTTTTACTGGAAAAAAATGTGAACATTTTCCCTTTCCATTAAAAAAAAAAAAACAAGCATAAATTCTACATTTTTACCTGAGATATGGTCTGTTGTTTTTTTTCTGTCGGCGGCGAAGAAAAGCCCCGTGGATACTGGTAGTGATGTCACCTGTAAGTGCACTTCAGAAGGTGGGCACATATGCCCTGAAATGAAGGTTTGTGAGTGGAGGAATGAAGCCAGATAGTAGATGTTCTGCTGCTCTCGTCTCCTCTCTTCTCTTCTGTCCTCCTCCTTCTTTGTCTTTCTCTTTCCGTCTCTGTCTGTCTGTCTCTCTTTCTCTTGCACTTTCTCTTCTGTTTCTGTCTCTCTGTCTCTGTCTCTTTCTTTCTCTTTTTCTTTCTCGCACTCTCTTTTCTCTTTCTTTTTTTCTTTCTTTCCTTGCTCTCTTCTCTCTCTTTGTGTATTTCTTTCGCTCTATCTGACATTCTCTTTCTTTCTCCCTCCTCTCTCCTCCCTTATCTGTCTCCCTCCCTCTCTGTCTCTGTCTCTGTCTCTGTGTGTCTCTCTCTCTTCATTCTCTCTTCCCCCTTTCTCTCTGTCTATTTCTCTGTCTCTGTCTCTCTGTCTCTCTGTCTCTCTGTCTCTGTCTCTGTCTCTGTCTCTGTCTCTCTCTCTCTCTCTCTCTCTCTCTCTCTCTCTCTCTCTCTCTCTCTCTCTCTCTCTCTCTCTCTGCTTCTCCCTGTGTCTTTGTCTGTCTGTCTGTCCGCTCATCAGTCTGTCTCTTCGTCTATATCTGTCTGTCTGTGTTTCTCTCTCTGTCTGTCTGTCTGTCCCCCCCCCCTCTCTCTCTCTTTTTTGTTTTGTTTTGTTTATTGTTTGTTTGTTTGTTTATTTGTTTGTTTGTTTGTTTTGTTCTTGTTTTTTTTTTCGTTTCTTTTCTTCTTCTTTAATAATCCAAATTATTTTATTGTGACTTCTGATTTTCTCTTCTGAATGAGTGCACCTTTCTCACCTTATTATATGTAGTGTACTGTCGCATTTCTCTTACCTTATTATATGCAGTGTACTTATTTCCGTATGTTGTTTGGTACTGCGTATAGTTTTATTGTTTAATATTTTTTATTTTGATGTTATCCCTGAAAAGGGCGGGGACTGGATGTAAAAAAGCACATGTGTGCTTATCTATTATCCTCGAATAAAAGAATTTGCCTTGCCTCTCTCTCTCAAACCCTCGAGGAGTCATTGGGACAGTGAAGAGTTATTGCAGGCTTCAGTCAGATGGCTTTCCGCCAGCAAATACCTTCCTCCACTTTCACCTCTATCCTGTAGTTTTAATACACTGTTGGGGCACCACTGAAAATTTTGCAACCAGCTTCCTCCATATTTGCGGTTTTCAGCTTTTCGTAGCTGGCAAGCACAATACTGCCCCCCCCCCCCCCCTAAAAAAAAAAGAAAAAAAGAAAAGAAAAAGAGGCTCTTGTTGTATATGCTGTATTCTGTTGTCCACTTCTGTTGTTTTTCTCCTTATATTTTCCCTTGTCGGTTTGACTTATTCTGCTAACCCCTACAGACAGCAAAGGTCCTCTCTTCACCTATCATTGATCCCCAGCTATCATCTTCACCTATCCTCTAGTCTACTAGACTGTTGGGACACCCCTGAAGATTTTGCACACCAGCTTCCTCCACTCCTCGCGGTTTTCAGCTTTCCGTAATTGCAAGTCGTTCCACCCAAGGTCAGTCCACTCTCTGATGTCGTCTTCCCATCGTTTTCTCTGTCTGCCTCTTCGTCTCCCTCCTTGTACCGTTTCCTCTAGGACAGGGAATGTAAAGCAGCGAGGGAGAGGAGGTGGGTGCTGCCCTCAACATGCTGGCCCTTGAAGAAACTGAGGTCTCTGATGCCTCGATCCCCAATGATCGCATAGATAATGGGACACATTTACCGTTACATTTTATGTTTAATATTCTTGTACCAGCACACTATTTTCAAGGTTAACGTTTTGATGTACCAAGTTTGAAGGTCGATCCCGCTTAAGATGTGTGTGTGTGTGTGTGTGTGTGTGTGTGTGTGTGTGTGTGTGTGTGTGTGTGTGTGTGTGTGTGTGTGTGTGTGTGTGTGTGTGTGTGTGTGTGCATACTTGCACGTGTATGCCAGTGTGTGTATACATGTGCGCATACGTGCGCGCGTGTGTGATTGTGTGTTGTGATGCTTAGCTATAACATAGATCGAAAAAAATGATGTCCCTGAAAATTTCAAATTTTGGAGAAAAAAATAACACAATACAAGTAAACTATTAAAATAAACTGCCAACATCATGCATACCTCTAGCTCGCTTTCAGCGTTTTTAGTTAAGCGAAAAAAGAATTCTGGATGATGGACGTTTAAGACACCAAGACAAAATCGATACAGGAAACCTGCCTTTGCCTGCTAGGGAACTGGGGAAGCCTTAATCCCATTGATCAGCATCTCATCTCACCGCATCTCATCTCATCTCATCTCATCTCATCTAATATCATCTTATGTCACCTGATCTTATGTCACCTCATCTTATGTCACCTCATATCATTCAGTATCATCTAATATCATCTCGTCTCATCTCATCCCATCTCCTCTCATCTCACCTCATCTCATTTAATCTCATATCATCTCTCATCTCATATCACCTCATCTCATCTCACTTCATCTCCTCTCCTTTCCTATCCTCTTCTCTCCTCTCCTCTCACCTCTTCTAATCTCCTCTCCTCTCACTTCATCTCATCTCACCTAAGCTCACCTGTTCTCATCGCATCTCATCTCATCGCATCTCACCTCATCGCATCTCACCTCACCTCACCACACCTCACCTCATCTCGTCTCATCGCATCTCACCTCATCTCATCGCATCTCATCTCATCCAATCTCATCTCACCTCATCGAATCTCATCTCATCGCATCTAATCTCATATCATTGCATCTAATCTCATCCAATCTCATCTCACCTCATCCAATCTCATCGAATCTCATCTCTCCTCATCGCATCATAGCATCTCATCTCATCTCACCTAATCCAATCTCATCTCATCGCGCCTCATCTCATGGCATCTCATCTCATACCATCTCATCTCATATCATCGCATATCATCTCATCGCATCTCATCGCATCGCATCTCATCTCATCTCACATCATCGCATCTCATCTCACCTCATATCATCTCATCTCATCGCATGTCATATCACCTCATCTCATCGCATGTCATATCACCTCATCTCATCGCATGTCATCTCATCTCATCGCATCTCATCTCATCTCATCTCATCGCATCTCATCTAATCTCACCTCATCTCATCTCATCTAATCGCACCTCATCCAATCTCATCTCATCGCATCTAATCTAATCTCATCTCATCGCATCTCATCGCAGCTCAGTCGGCTGTTTTCCATCTCTGTAGTTGCGGAAGGAGTAGGTAGATAGGTAGCCCAGTGGTTAAGCTCGACAAGCTTCTAGTAGTGGTTGGTTGTGAAGCTATGGGGTTCCAATCCTTGTTTTGACGCTGCGAGGATTAAATATTTGGGGTGGGTTTTTATATCTAAAATAGTTTTTTTTTAATGTCAGGTTAAGCTTGTGCCTTACACTTTATCATCATGAACATGATCATGATCATGATCATGATCATCATCGTCATCGTCGTCGTCGTCGTATCATGATCATGATCATCATCGTCGTCGTCGTCGTCGTCGTCGTCGTCATCGTTGTTGTTGTTGTTGTTGTTGTTGTTGTTGTTCTTCTTCTTCTTCTTCTTCTTTCTTCTTCTTCTTCTTCTTCTTCTTCTTCTTCTTCTTCTTCTTCTTCTTCTTCTTCAATATTACCCCCCTCCCCCCCCACATTGCTAACGGCAATAAATGCCCAATAGATGTATCTTTATTATTGTATGAACGTGAAAGAACGGCTGATAATGAAATCTGATATAACTTGTTTGTTTGTTTATTTTTTATTTAGATGTGTGGGCGAGTATATATATATATATATATATATATATATATATATATATATATATATATATATATATATATATATATATATATATATGCATATATACATATGATATATATATATATCTTTGTGTGTGTACGTGTGTGCGTGCGTGTGTGTGTTTGCGCGCGAGCGCGTGTATGCGTGTGTATGTGACGTGAATGTGTGCTGCATTGGCATGTGTGTGCGTGCGTGCGCCAAGTGTGTGTTTGTGGGTGCGCGTGCGTGTGTGTGAGTGGGTGTGCGTTTGTGTGGGTGTACGTGGGTGCATGCGCGCATGTGTGTGTATGTGTTTGTGTATGTGCATGCACGCGCGCGGGTGTGTGTCTGTGCGTTTTCAGTATATTTGTTTTAGCTTTTTGAGACTATTTTTTATCATTGGTTGTCGTAAAAAATATAGTGTACAAATGTTATTGATCATGTTGGTTTTGTTTTTAGATAAATGGCTTGATAAAAAAAATGCAAATGCATTGCTCTTTCATTGCACCATTAATTTTGGAAAATAAAATTTGACTTTGACTTGACTTCACACACACACACACACACACACACACACACACACACACACACACACACACACACACACACACACACACACACACACACACACACACCGCATATACATTTTACATTTTTGGCAAATTTTGCTCGAAATGTATTTAATTTCAATCTGTGGATTAGAGAAACAATATTTCTAGTACTGGATTTTTGAAAGCCGTACTGAGTACAAAGGATGTTCTCAATATCAAGAACTGAACAAGTATGCTGGGAATAGCCAGCCTCTTTCCAATGTTCATGTTTTGTATCATTGTCAAGGTTTAAAAAAGTTCCTACCACCATTTCAAGATAAGTCACTGCAAGAAGTGTTAATCAATCCAAAGTTACTGTGTGAGATAGCATTGTCTCTGATGCGATCCCCAGTATTCTCTTTTTTATAAAGTACTACTTTGAAGATTGTGAAATTATAACACCCTACTGTGGCAATGTACTTTTTGCTTTATTCATGGCAGCCTTTACATGTAGTTTGCAATTGTTCATCTTACAGTTTCAGATTTTAAAGTTCTCTATTGTTCGATTGTTTTTGTTATTATTTGCATTTCTTATGCCATCTTTTGCAACTTTCTTGTTATATATTTTTGTAATCAGTCTTCTTATGTACACAGTTACCAACGCACTTTTTTAAAAACCCTTATCTCTTTATTGCCCCCCCCCCCCCCCCCACCCCCCACCCCAACCTCATCCCTCGTCTAATATCACTTTAAGTGTACAGACGTAAAATCAAAGAGACACACACACACACACACAACCTCTTGACACAGAGAAAAGTCTCATCCACACACAAACCTAATAAAACTACAAAAAGGGTTATATGTGAGAGCGATGTATTAGACATAAGACCGTTTCAGAGAGGATTGAATGCTGTCCTAAACAGCTGGGACTTGAAAATAAAAGGGATTTTTTCCAATGAAGAAGCAAAAGAAACAGAACGTAGTTCGTTGTAATCACATTATCAGAAAGAATAAACCCAATGCACGTGTAATTCGAGGCATTGTTTATTCTAGTTTCTCTCTCTCTCTCTCTCTCTCTCTCCTCTCTCTCTCTCTCTCTCTCTCTCTCTCTCTCTCTCTCTCTCTCTCTCTGTGATTTCTAAAGTGTCTTGTTGATCATCTTATCAACAACAAACTTTAAACTTTTCCTGTCTTGTGTCATTTTTCGCTTCCGTCCACTTCTTCGAATCATATACACACGCAGGCACATACACACAGCCCCCCCCCCCCCGCCCCCCCCCCCCACACGCACGCACGCACGCACACACACACACACACACACACACACACACAAGCGCGCGCGCGCACACGCACACACGGACATGCACCAACGCACGCACGCACAGACACATACACACATACACAGATACAGACAGACACACAGACAGACACACATGTGCGCACGCGTACGCACGCACGCATGCAAGTACAGAGAGAGAGAGAGAGAGAGGAGAGAGAGAGAGAGAGAGAGAGAGAGAGAGAGAGAGAGAGAGAGAGAGAGAGAGAGAGAGAGAGAGAGAGAGAGAACGGTCGAACTCGAACTCGAAATGGTTTATTCAGTATAGGCCATGGCCCCTTACTGAAGGGGGTACAATACACCAGTTTCAAAGCCAAACTGTGGCCAGGTGTTTCAACTCTTAACCTGTAAACATGAAATGTTGACTAATCAACACAAGCACAAGACTTTTGACAGCAAATG
>CM060322.1:56455993-56458493 GCA_030674155.1 Stramonita haemastoma | reverse complement strand
TCCCCTCTCAGAGTGGCTTTCTTCTACAGAATTTTGCCAGGGACAGCCATCTTGTTGCCGTGGGGTCTTTTACGTGCGCTGAATAATGATGTGTAACCCACGGGACCTCGATTTATCGTCTCATCCGAAAGACTAGCATCCAGACCACCACTCACGGTCTAATGGATGGAGGAAAAGTTTGGGGCCCAAACGAGATATGATTATGTATCCACAGTCTGACTTCAGAGGATCGATTTTTCCACTCTCTCTCTCCTTCAAAGAGGAAATCAGGTTTTTTATGCTGAAAAATAATGGTGGCTGAATACGATCTGAACATAACATTTCCGAAGCATAATAACCATTTTCATGTAAGCACTAGGCGCTTTTGCTTACATGAATAATTGACGTAACTTGTGGCTTGGTCCAGTTTTATTATTTTTTTAAAACTTCTCAGACACGTAACATTACTATTATATGGTATTGTGTGTGTGTGTGTGTGTGTGTGGGGTGTGTGTGTGTGTGTGTGTGTGTGTGTGTGTGTGTGAGTGTGTGTGTGTGTGTGTGTGTGTGTGTGTGTGTGTGTGTTGCGCGTGCGTGCGTGCGTGCGTGCGTGAGTGCGTGTGTGCGAGTGTATATATATATGTATATATAGATATATAAAGTAAAGGCAAGGGTATCCTATAACCTAGGCGGTCGTAGGGGAGCGAGGCGTCAGAGACCTCAGCTTCTCTAGGGGCCAGCATATTGAGGGCGGCACCCATCTCCTCTTCCTCGCTGCTTTACCTTCCTTGACCCTAAAGATGGCAGGTACCCATTTACAGCTGGGTGAACTGGGGAGACTGTACTGAAGCCAAGGCGCGCAAACGGTCACCCATCCAACTGGTAACCACGCTCGATGCTGCTTGACTTGACTTGGGGAAAGCTAGCGCTCTGACCACTGGGCTACCCCGCCCCCTGTATATATATATATATATATATATAATATATATATATATATATATATATATATATATATATATCTATATCTATATATACATATATATAGATAGATAGATATAGATATAGATATATAGATATGTATATATATATATTATATATGGAAAATTTTGAAAAAAATGAGGGGAAGTAAATGTAAGGCCTGCATAAGAAATGACGGTTTGACAGAGAGGTCGATACGTTAGGGCAAGAGTACGCTCCCTTTCCTCTCACCCCTGCCCCCTCTGTCCTTCCCCACAAAACACAACCCCAAAACAAAAAGAAAACGAAACAAAAAAAGCAAACAACTCCCCAAAACACAAAAACAAAACAAAGCAACAAAAAAAGCATCCCACAAGAAAATCCTCCACAAAATGCACAGGCGTACCTCACCAGCCCTCATATTATGTTTTTCTTTGCCATTTGATGTATGGTCGATACAGTACAGTAAAGGTTTGGGGGGAACACAGGAAATCTACAAGCATAATTTCGTGGCTCTTTCTGATTCCTTTGCAATTGTGAGGGGCGTTTTTCTTTTTGTTGGCTGTGCGTGTTCTTACTTGTTTGCTTTTTTTCCCTTCTCCTGTCTTGTTTGTAGTTCGAGGATATTCTTGCATCGCTATGCGTGTTTCCACGTGTAAATACACACATGCACATATGTACGAGTACATAAACACGCATGTACGCACACACACATGTACGCGCACAAGCATGTACACACAAACACACACATGTGCATACACATGTGCACGTGCAGACTCACGACAGAGACACAAACACGCACACATGTGCGCACACGCACGCACAATCTCCTATACTATGCGCGCAGGTATGCGCGCGCACACACACTGTCGCTACATACTATTGTCTATTTTAATTGTCTCCCTCCTTCCTATATCTGTCTCGTCTGTCTGTCTGTCTGTCGTCTCTGTCTGTCTGTCTCTGTCTCTGTCTGTCTCTCTGTCTCTGTCTGGTCTCGTCTGTCTCTGTCTGTCTCTGTCTGTCTCTGTCTGTCTCTGTCTCTGTCTGTCTGTCTGTCTGTCTGTCTGTCTGTCTGTCTGTCTGTCTGTCTTCTCTCTCTCTCTCTCTCTCTCTCTCTCTCTCTCTCTCCTCTCTCTCTCTCTCTCTCTCTCTCTCTCTCTCTCTCTCCTCTCTCTCCTCTCCCGAAATTACTTACATACAAATCAGAAACGATACGGGGAAAAATGTGCATTGCAAATTATGACATAACACAAAAGCAAAAGTAGCGGAACTAGACTATATTTGACTCCTGAAGGCAGCCTCTCACTGAATTTGTTGGCGACATGCTTTTGCTAGGGGGAACGGTCCGAAATTTCATGCAGTGATGTACACGTATGCAATCACATTCATGAAATATAGCTATTATTTTTACAACACAGCACACAGAATAATAGTAAGACTAGCAACAACAACAATATAATAGTGATAATGATAATAATAATAATAATAACAACAACAACAACAACAACAACAATAATAATAATAATAATAATAATAATAATAATAATAATAATAATAATAATAA
>CM060322.1:56445993-56448493 GCA_030674155.1 Stramonita haemastoma | reverse complement strand
AAGAAAGGAGAAAGAAAGAAAGAGAAAAAGAAAGATCAAAAAAAGAGAGGAAGAAAGAAACAAAGAAAGAGAGAAAGAAAGACCAAGAGTACGAAAGAAAGAAAGTACAAAAAAAAAGAAGAGAAAAAAAAGAGGAGAAAGCAAGGTAAACGATTTTCACTTGCAAGGTTTCGATCGAATGCAAATTTGGCTAGGAAGGGATGGAGCAGAGACATGTCATCGTGACACGCTGTGTCCCCGGGGAAACCTGTCTGATATTATGTAGAAACCCTCGCTCTGACACTACAGTACAGTACAGTACCCTACACTACACTACACTACGCTACGCTGCATTACACTGCACTACACCACACCACACACACCACACCCCACCCCACACCCACCCCACCACACACACCACACCACACCACACCACACCACACCACACCACACCACTTCACACCATATTCCACTCCGCTCCACTCCACTGCACTCTCACTGCACTGCACTGACACTCACTACACTACACTACACTACATACACTACACTACACTACACTACACTACACTACACTACACTACACTACACTACACTACACTACACTACTCACTTACACACACACACTACCACTACCACACCACACCACACCACACCACACCACACCACACCACACACACACACACACACACACACCACACCACACACAAACACACACATACAGCACCCCCCCCCCATCACACACACATACACACACACACACACACACCACACACACACACACACACACACAACACACACACACACACACACACACACACACACACACACACACCCCCCCCCCCCCTACACACACATATACACACACGACCACTGACAACTGTAGAGAAAAGAAAAGAAACCCCACAGAATTAAAGCTGCTAACTGAGGGAAAGCGATAATTCAGAGAACCATAATGTAGCCAATCAACTTGTAACAGAAAGACAAAAGAGTACATGAACAGTACATTGAATAGGAAACAACACAGGCAGAATGAGTTGGTTTCGTATTTCATTTATCATTTATTTATTTTTTTCATTTCTAAGATAATAGACTGAGCACTCATGTGCTTTTCTTTTTTTATATCCAGCCCCCGTGTGTATGTCGTTTTGCAAATTTTGTCATCCGACCCACCGGCAACTATGACCTACTCTTCCGAAAAGCAGAACAAGTTTTAACGTGTGCGCAAGATGTTTTGTGTGCGTTCGCACACAGGACTTTGGTTTATAGTCTCATCCGAAGGACTTTTGGGGGGAGTGGAGTCGGCACTGATGTTTATTCCAGAGGAAAAATCTTCTTGAACGAGATTCGAACCCGAGTCAACAGATCACGAGAGTATGGTGCTGTCAGCACGTACGGGATTCCTTCTCTTACCTTTAAATATCGACTCCTTTGCTCGTAACCTAAATGAACTTCTCTCTCTGAAATAATAATGTGTTTGCATTTGAAAATGAAGTCCACTACAACTATAACATGTCCAAGAGCAAGCAAAGACTAACAGGAAGAGACACTGTAGGCATCAAACACACCAACACACACACATACACATACCCCCCCACACACACAAACAACACACCACACACTTACCACACACAAACAACACAACACACACACACACACACACACAACACACACACACACACAACACACACACAACACACACACACACAACACACAACACACACACACACACAAAACACACACACACACACACACACACACACACACACACCACACACACACACACACACACACACACACACACACACACACACACACACACACACACACAACACACACACACACACACACACAAACCCCAACTGTCGTTTGCAGCTTGTTCGCCCAGCCGGTCTAGAAATCGATCGTTTTGTCCATTCTAAGCCCGTTGAAGTCTCTTTAAAGGAAATCCATTTTCTGTTTACAGTTTAATTCTGGTCTTCATGTCTTCAGAAGAGCATCAGACCTCGTCTAGCCCTGTCCTTTTTGCTGGAACTAGCTGCGTAGTTCATTGTGTGCAGACTCTCTCTGTCTCTGTCTGTCTGTCTCTCTTTGTGCGTGTGTGTGTTGTGTGTGTGTGTGTGTGTGTGTGTGTGTGTGTGTGTGTGTGTGTGTGTGTGTGTGTGTGTGTGTGTGTGTGTTTGTGTAGTGTGTATCTGTGTGTGTGTGTGTGTATGTTGTATGTATGTATGTATGTATGTATGTATGTATGTATGTATGTATGTATGTATGTATGTATGTATGTATGTATGTATGTGTGTTGTTGTTTGTGTGTGTTGTATGTATGTATGTGCATGTATGTATGTATGTATGTATGTATGTATGTATGTATGTATGTATGTATGTATGTATGTATGTATGTATGTATGTATGTATGTATGTATGTATGTGTGTGTGTGTAAGTGTGTGTGTAAGTGTGTGTGTGTTGTGTGTGTGTGTGTTTGTGTGTGTGTGTGTGTGTGTGTAAGTGTGTGTGTGTAAGTGT
>CM060322.1:56438493-56443493 GCA_030674155.1 Stramonita haemastoma | reverse complement strand
CAAAGGAGAGACAGAGAGAAACAAAATAAATGAATGAATGAGTAAAAGAGAAAGTAAAAAAAAAATCTGTAAGACAGAAAAATACAGAAACAGAGTTCAACACGAAGAGATAAAGACACAGACACACTGACAGAGACAAGAGCATATTATTGTAGTACAACCAGAAAGAAGAAGAAGGATGAGGATGAAGAGAATGAGGAGGAGGAGAAGGAGGAGGAAGGCTGTGGCACGTGTGGTGGTCTAGACAGCTTGACCTAGTTCCTGCTCCTAGTTCCTGCCTGCATGGTGATGTATTGTGTGACACTGGCACTGAGTGTCAGCCCTGATGAGGACTTTGTGTGGACAGACAGAAGCCTTCTCCAGTGGCTAAGTGTCGCTACCTGCCCTTAATGAGGGCCACTTGTGGGTTCAGGGGGTCTGATGATGGGGGCTGCCTAGTCTGATCTTGGCTGAATCTAGGGTGTTATGTAGACTTAAAGTTGGCTAACTTTTAGGTGTGTGTATATAAGTGTGATATTGGTTAATGTTAGGTATGTATTACCAACTGTTGGCTATATTTAGGTATGTGTTGTGTAATGTTTGGCCGACTTTGGGTATAAACAGCCTAATGTATTACTACTACTTAAAGTATGTATTGACTAATGTTGGCTATATTTTGGTGTTATATGCTTAATGTTGGTTGGGTACTTATAGCATACTGTTGGCTAATTTTAGGTCTGTATAACATACTGTTTGCTAATTTAGATATGTATAGCCTATTGCTGGCTGTTAGACATGTATACCTTAAGTCTGGACAATTTTAAGTCAGTGCAGTCTAATGTTGGCTTATAATGTTTATGTATACATAGCCTAATGCCAAATCAGACCCAGCACATCACAAAAAAGTATCTGTTGAGTCTTTCTGGGGAAAGATGACAGGAGAATGGACCAAGAAGGCAAAAAAAAAAGAACACACACACACAAGAAGGCAATAGGAAGAAAAGAAACAAGGCCGAAACAAAAAAAGAGGATAGAAAAGATGGAATTTCTAGCACAGAATTTCAGGAGGTTGGGAATGTCAATAATACTAACAGGTCTTTGGCATCTCCACAGAGGCAGGCGAGGGTGGGGGGTGGGTAGGGGGTTGAATCTGTTTTAGTGATGTCTCTTTGTGAATATCTTCATACCTGAAAGAAAATTGCAGACAGATGAACAAATGCAATAATTCACGTTGCTCTGCATCCCTGGGGCAACATAGAGATGGGGAAGGGAGTGGTTGAAGAGGGGAGAGAAAAAGACCACCTCCCTTGCAAGTTAACGTCATGAGGTAATTGTTCCATTCAGACTTCTAATTTCGGAGTGGGGTCTGACACACTACACAAAAATTATACAGAGACAGACAGAGAGAGAGAGAGAGGAGAGAGAGGAGAGAGAGAGAGAGAGAGAAGAGAGAGAGAGAGAGAGAGAGAGAGAGAGAGAGAGAGAGAGAGAGAGAGAGGGGATAGGAAGGGAGAGCACACACACACATATACGTACATATATATACACCACACACACACACACACACACACACACACACACACACACACACACACACACACACACACACACACACCAACCCACCTACCCTTACCCCCCTTCCACACACACACAAACACACGGAGCAGACCATGCAAGTTTCTAACAAATCTCTTTCCTCAGTCAGGTAACCCTAGGGTTGTCTTCCCTGTCTGTCTGCTAACTGTCCAGTGTGGCCATAATGACCCAGGGTCATCAGAGCAATTGTCAGAAAAGACTCCATAAATCTTGCATCATCACATCCTATGTGCCTTTATGGGGTTGGAAAATGGAGTGGAGGGGGGGGGGGAGGGTACGGATGAAGCTGGGTTGGAGTAGAATTGGGGGGAGAGGGGCGGGATGGTGAGGGCGGGATGAAGGTGGATAGGAAGGGTGACAGTGATGGATGTTTTTTTTAGGTGAGAGGATGGGTGGGTGGGTAGGTGGGGGGTGCTGATTTAGTGGGATCCTGTGATCCTGTCATTTGTAGAGTCAGGGATTTTTGTTTATTTGTTTTATTGAGCTCCCCCCTCCCCCAAATCTTCAGATTTTGCGTGTGCAACTGTTTTGTCTACCATTAAGGTAGACTCTTGCATTTAGACTTCAGGGATGATGTTTAAACATGCAAACACACACACCAGCACAGCCAAACACACACACACACTCACATACATACATACACACAGACTCAAACACACATACAAAACCACACACTCACACACGCAACACACACATACACACATCACACAACGCACAACACACACACACACATGAATACTCACCTACCCTTCCCCACCCACCCACTCACACACACACACAGACACAGACACACATACACACACATATACCCACCCACCCACCCACTCACCCACCCAACACACACACACACACACACACACACACACACACACCCAACACACACACACATGCACACACACATAATTATATACACACAAACACACACACACACAAACACATACACAAACACACACACACACACACACAAAGAGCAGACCATCCAAGTTTCTGACAAATCTCTTTCCTCACTCGAATAGCCCTACAGTTGTCTTCCCTGCTCTGTCTCCTAACTGTCCAGTGTGGCCAGAGCGACCCAGGGTCATCAGGGCAATTGTCAGAAAAGACTCCATAAATCCTGTACCATCACATCCCATATGCTTTTATGGGGCTGGAAACTAGAGTGGAGGGGGGGGGGGGAGAGTTACGAGTGAAGCTGGGTTGGAATGGATTTGGGAGGGGAGGGGGGGATGAGGGTGGATAGTTAGGGTGACAGTGGAGGTGAGAGGATGGGTGGGTGGCTGGGTGGGGGTGCTGACTTAGTGGGATCCTGTGGTCCTGTCTGTTATAGATTCAAGGTTTTTGTTTATTTGTTTGTTGGGCTCCCCCTCCCCCCCCCCCCACCCCACCAATCTTCAGATTTTGCGTGTGCAACTGTTTTGTCTACCATTAAGGTAGCTCTTGCATTTAGACTTCAGGGATGATGTTTAAACATGCAAACACACACACATAAACAAAGACTCAAACACACACACACTCAGACACACAGTACACAACACAACACACACATATACTCACCCACCCTTCCTCACCCACCCTCTCACACATACAGAGACACAGAGAGACACAGAGAGACACAGAGACACAGACACACAGACAACACAACACACACACACACACAACAACAAACACACACACCACCAACACACACACACACACATAAACACACACACACACACAACACACACACACACACACTCACACACACACACACACACACACACACACACACATACACACCAACCTTACACACAGAGAGCAGACCATGCCAGTTTCTAACAAATCTCTTTCCTCAGTCAGATAACCCTAGGGTTGTCTTCCCTGTCTGTCTCCTAACTGTGCAGTGTGGCCATAACGACCCAGGGTCATCAGAGCAATTGTCAGAAAAGACTCCATAAATCCTGCATCATCACATCCTGTGTGCCTTTCTTAATGGGGCTGGAAACTGGGGGGATTTAGATTCGGATGTGTATGGTGGTCGTGGTGGTGGTGATGGTGAGAGGGTTATGAGTGGAGTGGGGGGGGGGGGGGGAGGAGGAAGGTGGAGGGTTGGGGTGATAGTGTATGGAAGTTTTCAGAGGTTTTTTTTATATCAGAACTTAATCCTCGGTGGTTGTGCTTCTGGTATAAGTGCAGCGGAATTTGTCATTTTCATGTACTTCCTTTGGGGTTTTGTAAAAAAAAAAGTATCTTGTTTTTCTCCTTCTTTTCTCTGTCTCTGTCTCTGTCTCTCTGTCTCTATTGTGTCTGTCTGTCTTTCTCTCTGTCTGTTTGTCTGTCTCCCTTCCCTTCTCTCTCTGTGTATCAGACATACTATTTTTTTTTTAGAAGATCTTAGCAACTGATATAAGGTCTACGTCCAATTCTTTTAATACGTTATTTCTGTATATCACATGACGTTTCTCACAGTAAAATAAAAAATTAACTGACGCCAACAATTGCTGAGAATGAGATAGAACACACACATGTACACACACACACACAAACACACACACACACATACACACAAATGCATACACAGACACACACAGACACACACAGACACACACAGACACACACAGACACACACACACACACACACACATACACACACACACACACACACACATACACACAACACACACACACACACACACACACACACACACACACACACACACACACACACACACCTCCCCCCTCGACAAATACACACTACACCTTTTTTGTTTAATACTTTCCTGCCTTTCTTCTGTCTGTTTGTCTAAACCACCAATAGCCCTCTTCTCGGAAAGCTGTAATTTTGTAGGGCTGCGTCTGGCACACACAGAGAACAAAATACAGGGAAAACACCTCTTAGCCGATACCACACAAGACTACAGCCACTATTACACTATTACCAGTCTGGAAGAAGTGTGGGTCGGTGGTCTAGAGGTTACGCGCCTGTCTGGAAACAGAAAAGTCCAGGTCGGAAGTGTGCGGTGGTTTGATCCCCGTTTCGGGCCAAAAACTTTCCCCCCATCCAATAAATCTGAGGGGACGGATAACTCAGCGGTCAGAGTGTGGTTACCAATTGGATGGGTGACCGTTTGCGCGCCTTGGTTTCAGTACAGTTCCCCAGTTCACCCAGCTGTAAATGGGTACCTGCCCTCTTTAGCTTTAGGGATGGTAAAGCAGCGAGGGAGAGGAGATGGGCGCCGCCCTCAATATGCTGGCCCCTAGAGAAGCTGAGGTCTCTGATGCCTTGCTCCCCTTCGACCACATAGGTTATGGGATATGGGGCACCTGTACCTTTTAGTGGTCTGGGTGCTAGATGAGACGATAAACAGAGGTTCCGTGTGATACACAACATTTTTTAGCGCACGTAAAAAACCCATGGCAACAAGAGGGTTGTCCTTGGCAAAATTCTG
>CM060322.1:56418493-56430993 GCA_030674155.1 Stramonita haemastoma | reverse complement strand
CTCTCTCTCTCTCTCTCTCTCTCTCTCTCTCTCTCTCTCTCTCTCTCTCTCTCTCTCTCTCTCTCTCTCTCTCTCTCTCTCTCTCCCCCCCTGTGTATTTGTCTCTCATGTTCTGAATATATAAGAAAATAGATCATTCGAATGGACAGAGATTTGGTTGTTTTGATAGAGAATATATTATCTCTTTGACCGCTAATTTCTATAACGGCATTATTCATGTCAGATATTCTGACGGCTTTCCTCTATTAGATGAAAAAGTCCAGGATCATTGATAGGGGGGGGGGGGGGGGGGGGTGGAGGAGAAGGATGCTGAGTTGAGGGGTAATAGAAAATATAGTTATGAGTTGGTGGAGGGTGGTGCTGAGTTATGGCGAAGTGAGCTCTGTAAACATTTTACCCTGTATCTTTGCATAAAGACTCCCCCAGGCCCTGACTGACTTCAGAATCAATACAGCATCAATAACTTCTGCTGGTCTTTTCACAATCATTGGGGGTCAAAGAACTAAGTAGTGATGAAAGAGAGAAGGATGAATAACATTCAGACAGTGTCAAGATAGCAGGAAGGCAGAAACTGGTCATTGTTCACAGAGAGTTGAGACGTGAGGTATCATATCTTACTACTGTTGGCAATATGACAGATTGATGAGAGCTTCAGTCATATTCTTTGGGGGTGATGACTTTGTATTTTGTTCAATACTGACAGCTTGACATGTTAAACCCAAGTCTCTGCCAGTAACAGGTTTAGGAAAGCATGGTGACAAGCTTATGTGGTGGCACTGAAGATTCTTAAGTCTAAAGTACTGAAATAGACCCCACCTCTTTCTACCCCCCTCTCTCTCTTTCTCTCTGTCTCTGTCTCTCTCTCTCCCTCCCTCTCTCTGTCTCTCTCTCTACCTCCCCCCCTCTCTCTCTCCTCCCTCCCTCCCTCTCTCTCTCTTCTCTCTCTCTCTCTCTCTCTCTCTCTCTCTCTCTCTCTCTCTCTCTCTCTCTTTTTTCTGTCTGTCTACCTGTCTGCCTGTTTTTATCTCTGAGTCTTCATATAAAAGAGTTGTGATAAACTAAAGAGGTGACATTAAAGATACTTGAGTACTGAAAATCACCCTCCATCTGTCTGTCTCACTGTCTAGTTCTGTCTTTCTTACCTACACAGTTGTAAGTGGATTCCGCGGAAGATTATTTAGCTTTTCTATTAAGGAGGCACTGCCTGCTGAACCAGAATAGAGACACAGAAGATAAACGCACCTTCCCCAGCCATTTCCAGACCTGACTACTTCCAGCTATTAGGAGGGCAGAGAATCATCCTCTCCCTTACCCTGAAATAGTGAAGCTTCTTCCGGACAGTGTCCATTCTGACACTGACATCTGGGGGCCATGTTCAGGAGAAGCAGGGAAGAGGGGGAGTGGATGTCTCTGGTCTGGGATAATGCACACACACTGGGCTGAGGGCTGGGTAGCTTTCAGGGGTAGGAGGGATGGATGAGGAGGAGGGAGGTGGGGGTATTGTTTAGGGATTGACAGTGTGTTCTTGGTGGGATGGAGTGGAGTGGAGTGGAGTGGAGAGAGAGAGAGAGAGAGAGAGAGAGAGAGAGAGAGAGAGAGAGAGAGAGAGAGAGAGAGAGAGAGAGACAGAGAGACAGACAGACAGACAGACAGACAGACAGACAGACAGACAGACAGACAGACAGAAAGACAGACAGACAGACAGACAGACAGACAGACAGAGACAGAGAGACAGAGAGACAGAGAGAGAGAGAGAGAGTGTATGTATGTGTGTGTATGCGTGTGTGAGTATGTGCGTGCGTGTATGAGTGTGTGTACGCATGTGTGCATCTCTATTTTTTGCATTTTCTGAATATATATTAAGAAATGGGTCATTTCAATGGACAGAGATTTGGTTGTTTTGATAGAGAATATATTATGTCTTTGACAGCTTATCTCCATAACGGCATTATTCATGTCAGATATTCTGACGGCTTTCCTCTGTTGGATGAAAAGGCCAGGAGCATGATATGAGGCTGGAGGTGGTGGATGAGAGGGAGGATGGTGGGGGTGAGTTGAGGGGGAAGGGAAAAATGTAGAGTTATGAGAAGGGAGCTCTATAGGCGTTTTACCCTGTATCTTTACATAAAGACTCCCCAGGCCCTGACTGACTTCAGAATCAATACAGCATCAATAACTTCTGCTGGTCTTTTCCAGTCAATGGGGGTCAAAGAGCTTACTAAGCAGGGATGATGGAGAGAAGAAAGAATAACAGTCAGAGTCAGTGGTAAGATGCCATACAGGCAGAAAATGGTCGTGGTTCACAGAGTTGAGACGTAAAGTTTTATTTCTCACTGCTGTTGGCAATATGACAGATTGATGAGAGCTTCAGTCACATTTTTGGGGGTGATGACCTTGTATTATGTTCAATATTGACAGCTTGGGGACAGGAAAGGTCAGTGGTCAGAGCACTTGTGTTCCTCCATCCAAGGTTAAGTAGCATCGAGCGTCGTTACCAGTTGGATGGGTGACCGTTTGCGCGCCTTGGCTTCAGTACAGCCCTCCAGTTCACCCAGCTGTAAATGTGTACCTGCCCTCTTTAGGGTCAGGGAAGGTAAAGCAGCGAGGGAGAGGAGATGTGTGCTGCCCTCAATATGCTGGCCCCTAGAGAAACAGAGGTCTCTGATGCCTCGCTCCCCTACGACCACATAGAATATGGAACACCTTTACCTTTTTTTTTCTTAACCTTTTATTGACAGCTTGACATGTTGAATCCAAGCCTCTGCCAGAAAACAGGTTCAGAGAAGAGTAGTGGCCAGTATAAGAGATAACACTTAACATACTTCAGTACGGAAATTGGTCTTCTCCATCTCTTGCACAGTCTCTTGGTAAAGGAGCAGTGACCAGCTAAAGAGCTGACACTGAACGCACTTGAGTACTGGAATTGTCCCTGTCTGTCTGTCTGTCTGTCTGTCTGTCTGTCTGTCTGTCTGTCTGTCTCAGTCTGTCTCTCTGTCTGTCTGTCTCTGTCTGTCTGCCTGTCTCTGTTTCTCTCTCTCAGGGGTTAACCTCCATTCTTTCTTATTTAAAACCCAGGTGTGTGATGGGAATTGTTATGAAAGTAAACGGAGTCAGAGAAGTGTGGATAATGATATATTCAGCCACTTCTGTCTGTCTGTTTTTTGTCTGTGATTTTATTCGTCTGTAGCTGTCTGTATTTTTCTTTGTTTTTCTTTGTTATGTCTGTCTCCATCACTTTCTGTCTCACTGTATGTGTCTGTCTGCACCTGACTCTGGTCTCTCTCTGTCATGTAACGTATCTTCACTCAAAGTGATAATAATTAGATGTCTTGGTGTCTGTCTCTGTTTCTGTCTGTCTGTCTGGATCTCCATCCCCTCCCCTTTCTCGCTCAAATTTCTGTCTGTCTGTCTGTCTGTCTCTCTCCATCTCTCTCTCTGTCTCTCTCTCTCTCTATCTCTGTCTTTTCATCTGTGTGTGTGTGTGTGTGTGTCTCTCTGTCTTTCTCTATCTCCGACTTTCTCTCTCTCTCTGCCCTCTCTCTCTCTCCTTCTCTGTCTCTGTCTGTCTACGTCTGTCTGTCTGTCTGTCTTTCTGAGTGTCTGGTTTACTCTCTGTGTCTATCTGTCTGTCTGTCTGTCTGTCTGTCTGTCTGTCTGTCTGTCTGTCTGTCTGTCTGTCTGTCTCCCTCCCTCCCTCCCCCCTCTCTCTCCCCCCTCTCTCCCTCTGTCTTGTCATGATAAACGAAGTCGTTTTGATAGACACAGATTTAGCTACTTGAAAGGAACAAAGATTTATCTCTCCTAAAAAACGCTAATCTACATAATGAAATCACTTAGCTTCTTTTCTGCCTGTACATTTCCACTTGCATATAAAATGGACGGGCGGGGATGCAAAAAGAAGTGTGTGTATGTGTGTGTGTGTTTGTGAGTGTGTGTGTGTGTGTGTGTGTGTGTGTGTGTGTGTGTGTGTGTGTGTGTGTGTGTGTGTGTGTGTGTGTGTGTGTGTGTGTGATGTGTGTGTGTGTGTGTGTGTGTGTGTGTGTGTGTGTGTGTGTGTGTGTGTGTGTGTTGTGTGTGTGTGTGTGTAAGTGTGTGTAAGTGTGTGTGTGTCTGTGTGTTTGTTTGCGGTGTGCGTATGTGTGTGTTTGTCTGCGTGTGTGTATATGTGTGTGTGTGTGTGTGTGTGTGTGTGTGTGTGTGTGTTTGTCTGCGTTTGTGTATGTGTGCGTGTGTGTGCGTGTGTTTGTAGGGGGGATGCAGTGCATACGAGAGGAAGGAGGGAGAGGTGGAGAGTTATGAGGAAGTCAGTGGGTCCCTATGACAATCTACATCTTTGCATAAAGACTCCTCTTCCCTCATGGGGATGCTTGGGCCCTGTCAATATAAATAACATCCCCAACCTTCTGGAAACTGTGCTGCTAGGGATTCCTTCTTGTCTATCTCGCTCTTTATTTCTTCTTTGTTCCTTTTTCTTTCTGTCACCTTCTTTTGTATATAGTTTTCTACCATCTTGGTCCGTTCTCATGCATTGTTTTCCAGAAAGATTTAAAAGGTAGCAATTTTCGCCACGCCAAAATTGCACGCATTGTGTGTGACTTGTCAGGCACTTAGCAGCATCGCAACGAATTTTCGCTTACATGACAAACAACAATAGTTGTTGTTTTGAGCGGTTGACGACAGCGAAGAAGAAG
This sequence comes from Stramonita haemastoma, assembly GCA_030674155.1. Taxonomy (NCBI): domain Eukaryota; kingdom Metazoa; phylum Mollusca; class Gastropoda; order Neogastropoda; family Muricidae; genus Stramonita; species Stramonita haemastoma. The sequence goes on along the minus strand of CM060322.1, from coordinate 56,426,302 downwards.
AATTGCGATGAAGAATTGCGAAGAAGAATTGCGAAGAATTGCGAAGAATTGCGAAGAAGAAGAAGAAGAATTGCGAAGAATTGCGAGAAGAAAGAAGAAGAAGAAGAAGAAGAAGAAGAAGAAGAAGAAGAAGAAGAAGAAGAAGAAGAGAATTGCGAAGAAGAAGAAGAATTGCGAAGAAGAAGAAGAAGAAGAAGAAGAAGAAGAAGAAGAAGAAGAAGAAGAAAGAAGAAGAAGAAGAACAAGAAGAACAAGAAGAAGAAGAACAAGAAAGAAGAAAGAAGAAGACAAGAACAAGAAGAAGAAACAAGAACAAGAACAAGAAGAAGAAAATTGCGAAGAAGAATGCGAAGAAGAAGAAATGCGAAGAAGAAGAATTTGCGAAGAAGAATTGCGAAGAAGAAGAATGCGAAGAAGAAGAATTGCGAGAAGAAGAATGGAAGAAGAAGAAGAATTCGAAAGAAGAAGAAGAAGAAGAAGAAGAAGAAAAGAAGAAGAAGAAGAAGAAGAAGAAAAAGAAGAAGAAGAACAACAACAACAACAACAACAACAAAACAAGAACAAGAACAAGAAAAGAAGAGAAAATTCCCCTAGGACCAGGCTATTTTCAGGCTCCATATAATATCGATAACTTTTCCTGGTCTTTTCAAAATTCACGGGGTGTCAAAGAGGGAGGGAGGGATGATGGAAAGAAGGATGAATAACAACCATAGACAATGGTGAGATGGCAGGAAGGAATTAATTGTCTTTCAGAGAGAAACGAGACGAGAGTGTTTATGTCTCCCATTTATGTAAAAAAAAGAAAGCAGAAATAACAACAAAAAGCAAAGCAAAGCAACCCCCCCCCCAAAAAAAAAAAAAAAGCAAAAGAAAAGTAAAAAAAAAGCCAACAAAAAAGAAAAGAAAACCAACAACAAAAAAGCTCAAAGGAAAAAAAGCAAAAAAAAAAAAAGCCGACAAATAAGCTAAAAGACATAAAAAGAAAAAAGAAAAAAAAAGCCAACAAAAAAGCATTAAAAACCAAGAAAGAAATGGCAAGCCAAAAACAAAACCAAACTTAAAAAAGAAAGAAAAAAGAAATGAAAAATAATTCGGTGGATTAAGCAGCGATGGAATGTCCATTTTGCAACTACACGTGCAGAGGTCTTGCAGTGTCTGCACTACCAGGGCTGTTGTGGGGGTGAAGCCACCAAGCCAAAGCCTCTTGTAAGGAAGCCTGAGGTGTGATGAGTTTGTGACAAGCGTAAGAGTTGACACTAAAGGCACTTGAGTTCCTATAATCATTTTACTGACAGTATCATCTCTCTTGCTTCTCTTGTTCATTCTCATTCTCATTCACGTTCTCTTTCTCTCTTCTCTCTCTTCCTCTCTCTCTCTCTCTCTCTCTCTCTCTCTCTCTCTCTCTCTCTCTCTCTCTCTCTCTCTCTCTCTCTCTCTCTCTCTCTCTCTCTCTCTCTGTCTGTCTGTCTGTCTCTGTCTCTCTCTCTCTCTGTCTCTGTCTCTCTCTCTCTGTCTCTGTCTCTCTCTCTCTGTCTCTCTCTCTCTCTGTGTCAAATTTGTTCTGAGTCATATTGTATTGTCTTTGTATTTTATTGTACTCTGCAATTTTATATTTTGTTTTGTTTTGCATCATCTGGTATAGTATTGTATTGTATAGTATAGTATTGTATGGTATTATACGGTATCGTATGGTATTGTATTGTACTGTGTTGAGTTGTAGCATCAAAGGTCTATCCTCTTATAAATGTTTTTGGTAGAGTTCTAGGAATCTCTGCCTTGAACAAGAGAGATAGTGCCTCAACATCACCAGACGTCTTCATCATGTCCTAATTAATGCCACCTTAATTAAGTCAAGACAGAGTTCTCTGCGTGAAGTTCTGCTGCACTACCTTGGAGAGAGCACATCGCCACAAGAGCAGCGATTTTTTGTCTTTTCTTGTCTCTGCATGTGGAAGAAAGGAAGGTGGCAGGATGGTAAAGACGTTCGCCTACCAACAAGTAAATCGTGAGGTTCTGGGTTCGATTCGGGACTATAAACCGAGACCCCGTGTGCGAACGCACACAGAAAATCTTGCGAACACTTTAAAAACCCGTTTCGCCTTTCGGAAGAGCAGGCCTTTGTGTGCCGATAGGAGAAGATGACAAAAAAAGAAAACAAAAAACAAAACAAAACAGCATGCACACAGGTGTCATACTTAGACACCAACAACGAGGAAAAATCGGGGAGTTGGAGTCCCCAGGGCGGCTCGGGGCTGAAAATGATCCGGATTATTCCTTTTTTTATTGGCATATTCTAAGTAATTATGAAACAAACACAAAAATAGAGATAGATAGATAAATAAATAAGATAGATTGATTGATAGATAGATAGAGATAGATAGATAAATAGAGAGAGAGAGAGAGAGAGGAGAGAGAGAGAGAGAGAGAGAGAGCAGAGACAGAGACAGAGTGACACAGAGAGACACACACACACATTGAAAGACAGACAGACAGACAGACAGACAGACAGACAGACAGAGAGAGCGAGAGAGAGAGAGAGACAGAGAGACAGAGAGACAGAGAGACAGAGAGAGAGACAGAGACAGACAGACAGACAGACAGACAGACAACCAGGTAGACAGACAGACTAGACAGACAGGGACAAAGAGCAAAATGATAAAAGACAGAGAGACCAGACACAGATAGACAGATAAGACAGAGAGGCAGATAAGACAGAGAGGCAGATAAGACAGAGAGGCAGATAAGACAGAGAGGCAGATAAGACAGAGAGGCAGATAAGACAGAGAGACAGATGAGACAGTGAGACAGATAAGACAGAGAGACAGATGAGACAGTGAGACAGATAAGACAGAGAGACAGATAAGACAGAGAGGCAGATAAGACAGAGAGACAGACAAGACAGAGAGACAGATAAGACAGAGAGACAGATAAGACAGAGAGACAGATAAGACAGAGAGACAGATAAGACAGAGAGACAGATAAGACAGAGAGACAGACAAGACAGAGAGACAGATAAGACAGAGAAACAGAGAAGACAGAGAGACAGATGAGACAGAGAGACAGACAAGACTCAAGAGATGGGGAAGAGAAAGAAAGAAAAGGGCATCGACTCCACAGGCCATGTGGCAACAGCGGTGAAACGATAACTCTTCCTCTGCTGGCAGTTATAGTAGAAGAAAAAAAACACCCAACCCTCCAACAGCGCCACGTTGTGGTCAGTCAGTTGTCTGCCCTTGATCAGCGATCAGTCAGTGTGATGGATGGGTGGGAGGGGTGGGTGGTGTAGTGTGGTGACTGTGTGTGTGGTCAGGGGTGCAGATGTGTAGTGCAGTGTAGCCAGATGCTGGTCTGTAAACTTTACACTTGCATAGACACCTGCTCTCTGTCTGCCTTTAGTAAAAAAAACAACAACTCCCCCGCCCCCTTTCGCTTCTTGTTTTTTTTATTTGATGATGTTCCTGTTTAGCGATAATATTGTACTGCAATACATTGTATTGTATTGTGTACCCCTTTAAGTCAAGGCCGAGTCCTCTGCATGTAATTTGGGCTGCTGTCTCTGGGAAGATCACGTCGGCACAAGAACAGCGCCATCTTGTTGCCATGGTTTCTTTTATGTGCGCTAAATAATACTGTATAACACACGGGACCTCGGTTCATCGTCTCATCTGAAAAACCAACATCAAAACCACCCCTCATGGTCTAATGGATGGGTAGAAAAGTTTGGGGCCCAAATGAGATTTGAAACACCGCACACTTCGGACCCAGACTTTTCACTTTCTAGGCATGCACATTACCTCTGGACAACCGATCTGCTTCGTCAGTCAGTCGTCTGCCCTTGATCAGCCATCGATCAGTGTGATGGATAGGTAGGAGGGGTGGGTGGTGTGGTGTGGTGAGTGTGTGTGTGTGTGTGTGGTCAGGGGTGCAGATGCGTAGTGCAGTGTAGCCAGATGCTGGTCTGTAAACTTTACACTTGCATTGACACTGGTCTCTGTCTGCCTTTTTTTTTATTCTCCCCCTCCCCCCTTTCGTCTCTTCTTTTTTAGTTGATGTTCCTGTTAACGTTCTGGCGGCCCCTGCGACAGCACTGGAACCATTCTTATCGGCGATTGCCTTTCCAATGCAATGGACCATTCCAGTGACTTGGAGAGGTGGGGGGAGGGGGGGGGGGTCTGCTGCATGGGTAACAGCTTGCCCTGCAGACTTACCCAGGCTTTTCACTCTTCAGCCTAGAGTGCAACTCCATAGTCTTCCGAGACTGACGGATGCATACTCCTGTTTAGCAATAATATTGTACACACACACACACACACACACACACACACACACACACACACACACACACACACACACACACACACACACACACACACACACACACACACACACACACACACACACCGCTTATTAGGCAGGGTGATGGAATTAGTATGTCTTTCTCTCTCTATCTCTCTGTCTCTGCCTGTCTGTCTGTCTGTCTCTCAGTCTCTGTCTGTCTCTCTGTCTGTCTGTCTCTCGGTCTGTCTGTCTGTCTGTCTCTCTGTATCTATCTATCTCTATGTATCTCCCCCTCTTTTCTTTTCTGTGTCTGTTTGTCTGACAGTTAATCTATATGTATATCTTTCATTATTTCGAAGCTATGAGAAAGGAGTTTGCAGAACTAATTATCACCCATTCTTTACTCAAAATGCAACTGCTTGCGCATAGCCAGGACAAATTATCAACGACCAAAATGAATATAAACGTGCTTTAAAACATGTTAAGGATGTTTGTGTGTGTGTGTTTAAGAGAGAGAGAAAGATAAAGAAAGAAAGAAAGAAAGAAAGAAAGAGAGAGAGAGAGAGAGAGAGAGAGAGAGAGAGAGAGAGAGAGAGAGAGAGAGAGAGAGAGAGAGAGAGAGAGAGAGAGAGAGAGAGAGAGAGAGAGAGAGGTGCGTGCGCGTGTGTGCTCGTGTACATCCAATTCCTGCATCTACGAAACTGGCATCGCTGTTGACATGTTTGTTTTGGGATGTTTTGCATGTATCATGAAAATATCTTTACAAAAAACCCACCAATAACAACAACACCCCCTCCCCGCGTCTCCCAAAGAACAGCGATTGATCTCTGTTTGCATAAAGCAGGAAGCCTTTTCTAGCTCTCAGTGACAGCGATAGATGGAGGGGTGGGGTGGGGTGGTGGTGGTGGTGTCTGGTCAGGGGTGCAGATGGCAGTGTAGTGTAGCCAGTGTTGGTCTGTAAACATTACACTGCATTGACACCTGTGTAGTACCTTTTCGTCTTTTTTTTGGTCTCCTCCCCCCCTCCCTTAGCCTGTATGTTTTGTTAGCACTATTGCAAAGTTATGTTACTTTCTTTTGTCTTCATTTGTATCCTCATCCTTCTTCTTCCTGTCTTTTTTCTATAGTAGTCTCTCTCTCCTCTCTCTCTCTCTCTCTCTCTCTCTCTCTCTCTCTCTCTCTCTCTCTCTCTCTCTCTCTCTCTCTCTCTCTCTCTCTCTCCTCTCTCTCTCTCTCTCTCTCTCACATCCTTCGGATGAGATTTTAAACCGAGGCCCCGTGTGCGAACGCACGCAGATCATCTTGCGCACACGTTAAATCCTGTTCCGCTTTTCGTAAGAGTAGGCCATCGTGTGCCGGTGGGAACAGATGATATTTACAAAGCTGCATACACACGGGGACTGGATGTAAAAAGCACAAGAGTGCTTATTCCATTATCCTCGATATAAAAAAATAAATCAAATCAAATCTCACTCTGTCTGTCTGTCTGTCTGTCTGTCTGTCTGTCTGTCTGTCTGTCTGTCTGTCTGTCTGTCTCTCTGTCTCTGTCCTCTCTCTCTCTCTCTCTCTCTCTCTCTCTCTCTCTCTCTCTCTCTCCCTACCCCCCCTCTCTCTACCTCCCTCTGTCTTTCTCTCTCTCTCTCAGACACACAACAACAACACACACACACACACACACACACACACACACACACACACACACACACACACACACACACATTCAAGCACACACACACACTCAGGCACACACAACACACACTCACAAACACACACACACACACACACACATACACACAAACACACACACACATACATACACACACACAAACACATACACACACACTAAATGCACATCCCCCCTCCTCTCCCCACTACACACACACACACACACACACACACACACACACACACACACACACACACATACACACACACAACACACACACACACACACACACACACACACACACACACACACCACATTAGCAGGCACGCATCACCCAAACAAGCACTCAATCACATAAACAAAGCAAAGAAACAAACAAGATAGCCCCAGGCTAATCCGCTCACGCAATTTGCCTGACATTCACAGCAGCTCTCCTTGAGTGGTTTGGAAACAAAATATACAGCAGCAAGCAAGCAAGCAGAGAGAGAAGAGAGAGAGAGAGAGAGAGAGAGAGAGAGAGAGAGAGAGAGAGAAGAGAGAGAGAGAGAGAGAGAGAGAGAAGAGAGAGAGAGAGAGAGAGAGAGAGAGAGAGCAAGGCAAGGGAAGGCAAATTCTTTTATTCGAGGATAATAAATTAGCACTCGTGTGCTTTTTTACATCCAGTCCCCGCCCTTATCAGGGATTAAATCAAGATTAAAAAGGAAAAGAGAGAGAGAGAGAGAGAGAGAGAGAGAGAGAGAGAGAGAGAGAGAGAGAGAGAGAGGAGAGAGAGAGATGGAGATGGAGAGAGAGAGAGAGAGAGAGAGAGAGAGAGAGAGAGAGAGAGAGAGAGAGAGAGAGAGAGAGAGAGAGGAGAGAGAGAGAGAGAGAGAGTCTTTCGAATGAATGAATCTTTCGAATGAATAAATCTTTTTATCGAGGGAAACAAAACAAGCGCAACACTCTACTGTAATGGCTTCGCTTTTTTCATCTCAAACTCAGTCAAGGCAAATGGATAATAACAAAAAGCAAGCAAACAAATAAATAAATATCTGGAAGAAAATCAATCAATCAATTAATCAATCAATCAATTAATCAATCAATCGATCGATCAATCAATCAATCAATTGATCGATCAGTCAAAAGAGAGACAGAGAGGGTAGACAAGTGGGGTAGGGGTACTTTCTTAATATTTCTGAGTAAGACAACATACATCAATCTCATAACAAGTAAGCAGAACAACGAAAAAAATCAATACACCAACACCCCCCTCCTCCACCTTAATTGACAGAAACTATAGCTGAGTAGTTCAGAGTGTTTGACGTCAAAACCCGTGGGTCCATGAAGTCATGGTTTGAATCTCCATGTGGAGAGTTTTACAATCTCCCACTTCAACCTCAAGTGTAGATCTGCCTGTACCTTCATTCTATTCGTTCAATACACAGTCATGTAGAAGATCAAAGTAGGTAAAGGTATAAACGGTAAAGGTGTCCCATAACCTGTGTGGTCGTAGGGAGCGAGGCATCAGAGACCTCAGCTTCTCTAGGGCCAGCATATTGAGGCAGTGCCCATCTCGTCTCCCTCGTGCTTTACCTTCCCTGACCCTAAAGAGGGTAGGTACCTACTTACAGATGAGTGAACTAGGGGACTGTACTGAAGCCAAGGCGCGCAAACGGTCACGCATCCACTTGGTAACCTCGCTCGACGCTGCTTAACCTAAGCTGGGGGAGAGCGAGCGCTCTGACCACGGGAGCTATCCCGTTCCCCTTAAGATTAAAATATGCACGCTAATAAAGATCCTGTAATTCATGTCAGAGTTAGGCGGCTACCGAAAGAGGAAAATACTAAGCATACATCCCGTACACAAACGAAATGAGCTGCTCTGA
>CM060322.1:56408493-56410993 GCA_030674155.1 Stramonita haemastoma | reverse complement strand
AAAAAATAAGATCACTCCTATGCTGTTTGCAATTCTAGATGATGGTAAAAAGTCTGTGGTATCCATTACTTTGTGCCAATGATGTCATAGATGATGGCAGACATTGACAATCATCCTTAGCTGTTCTGCCAAAGTATGTGACGGCAGAAGAGAGTGATCATTTGTTACTGGGTGCTAATAACATGGGTGATGGCAGATGTTGATAATAACCCCTTCTTGCTATTAAATTTTGTCAAAGTAAGTGATGCCAAAAGTCAGTGGTCATTCATTACTGTGGGCCAATGAAATGGGTGATGGCAGATGTTGATGAACACCCCCCTCCATGCTGTTTTGCTAGACTAAGTGATGGCAAAGGATAGTGGTCATCTATTACTGTGTGTCACTAATATGGATGATGGCAGAAATTGATGATTACCCCATTGCTGTTTGCAAGTGTGGGTGATGGCAAATGTCCGTGGTCATCCATTACTGTGTGCCAATGATATCATGGGTGATGGTAAAAACTGATGATCAACCTTAGATGTTTTGCCATAGTATGTGAGGACAAAAGAGAGTTATCACCCGTTTAATGCGTACCAAAAATATGAGTGATAGCAGACATTGATAATAACCCCTTTTGCTGTTTGCCAGAGTATGTGATGGCAAAAAGTCAGTGGTCCTTCATCACTGTGTGCCAAAATGTGGGTGATGGCAGCAATTAATAATCACCGTCCCCCTTTTCTGTTCTGCCTAAGTAAGTGGTGGCAAGAGTATGTAGTTATTCATTACTATGTGGCAATGCTATGGGTGAGACAGACATTGATGATCCCCCCCCCCCCCCCCCTTGCTGTCTACCAGTGTGCTTGATGGTAAAGAAGATTTTGAAAAAAAAGCCTCTTGTTGTCCGCAAGTTATGGGTGATGGCAATGATCGACACGCCTTGCTGTCTGCCATTGTGGCTGATGGCAGAGGGCAAAGGTCGACTCTTGCCTTAAGCCAGTGCAGGGACAGCAGAGGTCACAAGTCACCCCTTACTGTCCGCCTATAATCAGGGGTGTTGGCGCAAAGGCTAATAATTATCACCCCTTGCCTAGTACCGGTAATCAACGATCTGTAATTGTTACCACCTACAAGTGTGGGTGTGATGTCAGAAGTCGGAGGGTGATGGCAAATGTTAAAGATCAAAGGTTACTTTTTGCTTTCTGCAACATATCAATGAACTAATTTCCTCTTCTAATGATTATCAGTGTGTATGATGACAAAAAGTAACTCCTCTTGCTATGTGCCACTGTGGGTGATGGCAGAGAACAGATCGATAATTCACCCAAACTGTATTTTCCAGAGCAGGTATTGGCAAAGGTCAATAACCACCCTTTGCCATATGCCAAAATGGAAGTTGGCAGACTTCGATAATCATCCGCCCTCAACATGCTGGCCCCTAGAGAAGCTAAGGTCTCTGACGCCTCGCTCCCCTACAACCATATAAGTTATGGGACACCTTTACTTTTTTTTTACCTGTCAGTCCCTGCCCCCCCCCCTCTCTCTCTCTCTCTCCTCCCCAGTCTCTCTGTCTCTCCCTATTAAAATTTTCTTTCAATATCTGTCCGTTTGTTGCCACTCTCCCCCTCTTCCTTCTATCTATCTATCTATCTATCTATCTATCTATCTATCTATCTATCTATCTATCTATCTATCTATCTATCTATCTATCTATCTATCTATCTATCTATCTATCTATCTATCTATCTATCTATCTATCTATCTATCTATCTATCTATCTATCTGTCTGTGTCTGTCTGTCTGTCTGTTTCTGTCTGTCTGTCTGTCTGTCTGTCTGTCTGTCTGTCTGTCTGTCTATCTATCTATCTATCTATTGCTATTGTATTTCTTTATTTGTGTGTGCTTGTATGTGTGTGTATGTGGTGTGTTTTATGTGGTATGTTGTGTAAGTGTGTACGTGTGCATAAGTGTGTGTGTATGTGCATGTGTAAGTGTGTGTGTGTAAGTCTCTCTCTCTCTCTCTAAGCTCTCTTCTCTCTCTCTCTCTCTCTCTCTCTCTTCTCTCTCTCTCTCTCTCTCTCTCTCTCTCTCTCTCTCTCTCTCTCTCTCTCTCTCTCTCTCTCTCTCTCTCTCTCTCTCTCTCCTCTCTCTCTCTCCCACCTCTCTCTCTCTCCTCTCCCCCCCTCTCTCTCCTGTAATTATTACTATGAATATGCATCAAGTACATCGCTAAAACACGAATGTGCACTCAGAACTTTTTTGTCCAGCCCTTGTTGTATCTGTGTGTACATGTGTATTCGTGTATCGTGATATGTTTCTAAACAAGATACATCTTGAAATCATCCAGCAATCTTCCTGATTTATTCCTCCACTTTTAAAGGACGCTATGGCCGAGTGGTGAAGACCGTTCACCTTCAACCTCATGGGTCCATGAAGTCGTGGGTTCGAATCTCGGTGGCGTCCTGTGAATTAAGGGTGGGGATTTTCACGATCTTCCAGGTCAATTTCAAGTACAGACCTG
>CM060322.1:56400993-56403493 GCA_030674155.1 Stramonita haemastoma | reverse complement strand
TTCATGAGCTCATAGTGTGGTAAGAGAGACAGTATATACACAGTTAGTCTAGTTAACCTGCCCCCCCCCCTTTCCCCCTAACCCCCCCCCCCACACACACACATAAGGTAGTAAGCTGAGGAACACCACCAACAAAAAAAACAGCAACAACAACATGGAGATACATATTTTTTTTTTCACAGACTTTCAGTGACACAGTTTCCTTTTTTTCTGCATTCTGATGACGTAGCAAATGTCAAATGTCAAATGCACATTACACAGAATGTTGAAATCGAAGCTAAAACAATCACACATTGTTTCCTCTGACGCTTTCAGAAATTTTTGTGTGTGCAAAAATATAGAAAGCATCACAAACGAGGGTGACATTGTAATAAGATTAGAACGCTGGGTACTAAAATAGCATCCATGCTGTTTTAGATTAGGTGTCTCCCAGCGTAACACTCTGAGAGATTGCTCAGGATGCAGCCTGTTTCACCCATCCCACCTGGGAATCCCCATGAGACCATCAATCGAATCATACACACTGGATGAGAAGTTTGTCGTGAAAGGCTTTTTTCATGCACCTTGCCATAGTTGTGGACAACCATACTCTGGATTCAGAGGATTTTTACAAGGTGGGTGTGCTATCAAGCATTGGGCATGAATGAAGACATATCAACATATTATTATGTATAAAACGTTGGAATATTTTGATAAAGATTCAATAACAGTAACAACTACAGCACAACTATAACAATAATCATAACAGCAGCAATGACAACATCACTATTATCACCGCAATGTGCAACACAACAACAATAGCAACAACAACAACAACATAACAAGAATTACAACTGCAACACTGACAAGAAAGCATTATCAAAAGAGACAAAAACAATAACAGTATTATTATCAACGACATCATCATTATCAACAACAATAGCTACAATAACAACATCAGTAGCAGCAAAAGCATCAGCAACAACATCAACACCAACAGAAACATCTTCATCTTCATCAATATCATCAACAACACCAGCAGCAGCAGTAGCAGTAAGAACAACAATATAAAAATCAATACAACATCAATAACCACATCAGCAGCAGCATCAGGGGTAGAAAGAACATCAGCAACATCAATAACAACATTATCAACAACAACATCAGCAGCATCAGTGGCAGTAAGAACATCAACATCAACATCAGCAGCAGAAGTATTATTAAGAACATCAACGATATCAGCATCAGTTACAACAATTATAACATCATGAACAACCACAACATCAGCAGCAGCAGTAGCAGTAAGAACGTCAACATGCAACAACAACATTCACATCAATAGCACTGACTTCATTAAGAAAAAAAAAAAACAACAGGTACATAATTATAGTAACCTGAACAAAACAACTTTATCCTTCTCTGTTAGGTAAAATAACAAACTGTGGCTTACAAACTACACTCTGCAGATTAGATTTAATTGTTCTTCGATATGTCAGCCTTTTTTGTTTTTGTTGTTTGGTTTGGTTAAATGTTTTGTTTTCTTGAATGTTTTTTTCTTCATCAACATTGTAAACTGAAAGATTATGACAAAACAAGATATTCTGAATGTGAAAAACACTAGGTGAAGCAGTGATGCTACAGAAAGTAGCATATCTCCATACGACCGCAGGCTAATTAATCCCAGATGGGATTCACAGATTGGCAGACAGACAGACGGACAGGCAGACAGACAGGCAAACAGACAGCTGTTAGAATAATTGCGGGTGGGGGGGGCGGGGCGGGGTGGGAGTGGGTGGGTGTAGCTCAGGATAACACCAATCAATGCAGCTTTGTGCTGTTTTTGTCCTCTGTCTCCCAACAGCTGTGTTCAGCTTGCCTTGCGTAGGAACTTTCAGCGATTCATATAGGAAGTTTTGGGGCTATGACAAAAAGCTTTGTTCATTATCGATGTCGAAAAGCAAAGCGTCAAAGCCTACAGTGAAATGCAAGAAAAAAGAGATTGTTATAGCTGAGAGTTTGTTGTAGATGCAGACGATGTCAATATGACAGTTCTAAGCATGACAATATTTTTGACAGAATTCATAAACGACAGTAATAACAATATTGATGTCACAAGCAACAGTTTTGGCAGAAGCAGTAGAAGCAATTGCAACAATAACAACAGCAGTAGCAACACTAGCAACAACATCAACAACAGTGATGGTAACAATGGCAGAAGCAACACCATCAGTAACAACAGCAGCATCAACAACAATAACAACAATGGCAGCAACAGAAGAAGCAACAGCAGCATCAACAGCAGGAGCTGGAACAACAAGGACAACAGCAGCAGCAACAAATCAACATTAAGAACCGCAGTAGCAGCAACAATAACAGCAGCAGCAATAACAACATCAATAAAAAAAAAAGTGTACTAGTTGAACAAATCTCACTTTTCCTTCTCTGTTTTAAAGAAAGAAAGACAAAAGCGCTTTATGGCAAAGAGCAACTTAGGTAGAACTGATATTCAATCACTGGATTT
>CM060322.1:56390993-56395993 GCA_030674155.1 Stramonita haemastoma | reverse complement strand
CATGCAGTAAATTTAGAAGCTGGGATAATCTGGAGCGGTGCTTGACCTTGTGTGTGTGTGTGTGTGTGTGTGTGTGTGTGTGTGTGTGTGCGTGCGTGCGTGCGTGCGTGCGTGCGTGCGTGCGTGCGTGCGTGCGTGCGTGCGTGCGTGCGTGCGTGCGTGCGTGCGTGTGTGGTGTGTGTGTGTGTGTGTGTGTGTGTGTGTGTGTGTGTGTGTGTGTGTGTTTTGTGTGTATGTGAAGACATTAGCACGCGCTCGTAGACAAAAATAGATGCAAACACGAGTATCCATGTATCAATCAACACATATGCACCATTCAGCTGGGAATAATTGGATCGTATTGTATTGTATTGTATTGTATTGTATTGTATTGTATTGTATTGTATTGTATTGTATTGTATTGTATTGTATTGTATTGTATTAAGTCATATTACATTGTACACCATTTTAGTCACAGCAAATTTCTCTACGTGATATTTTAGTTGCCACCAGAGCAGCACTGCCCATTATTTTTTTCTCCTCTTCTGTTTGCATGTGTATTTGTTACCCTAGTATTTTTTTTTTCTAAAAATTGTTGGCAGGGACAAACTCTCTTGTTACCGTCGATTCTTTTACGTGCGCTAAATGCGTTTTGCACACGGGACGTGGTTTGTCGTCACATCCGAAAGACTAGCGCCCAGACCGCCACTCACGGTCTAGTGGGAGGGGGGGGGGGGAGTTTCGGGCGCAGATTGGGATTAAACCACCACGCACTTCGAACACGTACTTTTCTCTTTGTAGGCAGGTGCGTTACCTCTAGACCACGATGCGCCTTCTATTAACCTATCGCGCACACAAACAGACATGGACACAGACACAGACACAGACACAGACACAGACACAGACACACACACACACACACACACACACCACACACACACACACACACACACACACACACACACACACACACACACACACCATTTTCACCCCAGCCCTCCCCACTCCCCTCCCCCCACCCCACACATCGATCTACCCACTATGTCTCAAAAAACAATACAAAACAAAAACAACAACAAAAACCATAAAACCACTATTGAAACAGAAAGATACCTAGAAAAACTGAACTCTTCTTTGGGTGTGGCCTGGGTAAATTCCTGAGACATAGTTCTTTGGTCTGTCTGTCTGGTTACCAGGCGGTTTTCTTTTAATTTTATTTTTTTTGGATGCCGCATTCTTTTGTAACGATTCTCTTCAGCTGTTCCCACGCCGCTCATTCCAAACTCTGCACCCTCCCCCTCCATGCTACGGGAAGGGATAGCCTGGTGGTTATGTGGTTAGAGTGATGTGCATTGCGTTTGTGATCTGCTGACCCGGGTTCGAATCTCGTTTTGGAGGATTTTTCCTCTGGAGTTAACATCAGTGCCGACTCCAATCCACCCTTCCCCAAAGTCCTTTGGATGAGACTTATAAACTGAGGTCCCGTGTGCGAACGCACGCAGAACATCTTGCGTTAAACCTGTTCCGCTTTTTGTAAGAGTAGCGCTAGGCCATTGTGTGCCGGTGGGAACAGATGACAAAATTGACAAAACTTTATACACACGGGGACTGGATGTAAAAGGAGCGCATGAGCGCTTATTCCATTATGCTCGATATAAAAGAATAAATGAACGAATAGATAAATAGATAAACAGATAGATAGATAGATAGATAGATAGATAGATAGATAGATAGATAGATAGATAGATAGATAGATAGATAGATAGATAGATAGATAGATAGATAGATAGATAGATAGATAGATAGATAGATAGATAGATAGATAAATAAATAAATAAATAAAAACTAGTACTACTAAGGATTGTCGTATCTCATCCTAAAGGTAAGAAAATGTAGAGGAAGTTTATCAGTGCTACGCAGATGGGAAGCCACCAGCCAAAGAGGCCCTGCAGTGCTGCTGCTGAATCACTTTGCTATGGTGTTCAGGTGGTGCTTGTTTGGAGTTAATGATACGCAGAACACCAACCTTAACCACTCAGCCCCCTACTGCTTACAAAGAGAGCTTAATTGTGGAGCCAGAATGGGTGTGATCTCCATTTAGGGAGGTGACCACCACAGCGTCTCTCCAACGACTTTATACCTGTGAAACTTCCGTCCACCACTACAAACAACAACCAACAACATCAACAGTACCAACAGTAACAAGTAACAACAAGGGTAACAACAATAACAGTAACAACAACGGTAACAACAGTAACAAAAATAACAGTAACAACAATAGAAACAACAATAACAGTAACAACAATAACAACAATAACAACAACAACAACAACAACAACAACAGTAATAAGAACAGTAAAATATCAACGGTAATAACAATAGTAACAAAAGAAACAGCAACACTAACAGTAACAAAATAAACAGTGATAACAACAGTAGCAAACAACAGTAACAACATAACTGTAACATGTAACATGAACAATTACAACAACAGAAACAACAACAGTAACAATAACAGTAGCAAAAGAAACAGCAACAACAACATTCAAAAACAAGAGTGACAACAACAGTGACAACAGTGACACCAATAATGGTAACAACATCACCAACATGAGTAACAACAACAACAACAACAACAACAACAACAACAACAACAACAGAAACAAGTGTTACAACAATAGTAACAACAAAGATAACAAGAACACCACCACCAACATAATGACATTGGTAACAACAACAGTGCCACCACCAACAGAAACAACAACAGTAACAACGACAACAATGATAACAACACCAACAAGACACTATCAATGCCTGTAGTCACATTCCAGCTGTCTGCAAATGGGTTTGCTTTCCAATCAAAGTGGCTTTTTTTCTCCAGAATTTTTGCCAGGGACAACTCTCTTGTTGCAGTAAATTCTCTTACCTGCGCTAAATGTGTGTTGATTTCGAAGACCCCAGTTTATCGTCTCATCCGAAAGACTAGCACCCAGACCACCACTGAGAGTCTAGTGAAAGGCGGGAAAAAATTTTTCGGGCACAAACATGGGATCAAACCACTACACACACTTCGAACCCAGACTTTTCGCTGTCTAGGCTGGTGCATTACTGCTAGACCACAGATAATCTTGCTGCTGCTGCTGCTGCTGCTGTTGCAGAAATCTGAGTATGCGACAGTGATGGGTGAGAGAGGGATGAGGGGAAGGGGGAGGGGGGGGGTTGCGTGGGCGTGGAACATCGGAGCCAGCTGACTGAGTGACCTTGGGGGGAGGGGGGAAGGAGGAGGAAGGGAATGGGGTGGGTGTGAGTTTGACAGGATAGACGTGTACTTTTTATCTTTTTCTGTTTAAAAATATTCAGCTTTTTTTTGTTGTTATTCCTGTCGTTTGTGTGACGAAAATACGTGATGCAGGTGTGTGTGTGTGTGTGTGTGTGTGTGTGTGTGTGTGTGTGTGTGTGTGTGTGCGTGCGTGCGTGCGTGCGCGCGCGCGCGCGCGCGCGTGATACGTGCGTGCGTGCTCGCGTGATGGGTGCGTGCGTGTGTGCGCGCGCGTGCACATTTAGTGTTGCGTGGGTAGGTGCGCACGCGTGTGTGTGTGCCTGGCTTGAGGCTACTCCGGAATATTTATGAGAAATATCGATTGGTACTCTAATCACACGCGTTCTGGTATTATGGCTTATATCTTTTGATGTGCCTGTCAATGTTTTTCTATGCTCTCGCCTTTCATGGGATGAGACTACTATTTTGACTAAACTATAAACACCTACGTCCAAACGCGCGCACGCGTGTGTGCACACGCGCACACACACATAAACACACACACAGCACGTGCATACACACAGTGCGTGCACACACACATACAAACACACACATATACTCACAACAACACATACAGGAACACGCACACGCACGCACACACTCACAACCACTCATACAGGAACACGCACACGCACGCACATACACTCACACAAGCATACGCACAGACACTCATACACACACACACTCATACACACAGACACACAAACACACACACATACACACACCAAAAACCATAAGAATCTCTCCCCTCCCTCCCACAAACAAACCAACACATCACAAAAACCACAACCCACATACATACATACACATAACAAAAACCATCACACACACACACACACACACACACACAAACCCACCACTATCACCGCTGCCACAAAAAGGTACACACACACACTCACAACACACACACACACACACACACACACACACAACAAACACACACACACACACACGCACGTACACACACACAAACCATCACACACACATACACACACACAAACCCACCACCACCACCACCACCACCACCACCACCACCACCACCACCGCCACCAAAAAAAAAAAAAGATAAAAGAACAACACCACACAAGAACCTCCTCGCAGTCTGAAATTAGAACTTGTGACGTCTGCACTGACAAGGGCCATGCCAGGATGGCCACGAAAACGGCCACAAAATTAGCGCCATGCTCCCACAACGCTCCGAGAGAGACACTGTTACTGGTTTACCGAGGTCTTTTTTGTTTTTTTTAGCCTGATGGTCGGAAATCAACTGTGCAAAAGAAAAAAGAAAAGATCAGAGAACGAAAATGCAACCTCAGAAAACCTGACAACCTGGCGACTTTGTATCCACGTCTGAAGATGAAGAGAGCGGAAAATCGATGAGGTCCACACACGAAAGGTGGTAGTGGTGGTAGTGGTAGTAAGGGTAGGGGAGGTGTGTGTGTGTGTGTGTGTGTGTGTGTGTGTGTGTGTGTGTGTGTGTGTGTGTGTGTGTGTGTGTGTGTGTGTGTGCAGTCGAGGTGGGGGTGGTAAGGTATAGTTGTTAGTAGACAGTGTGAGAGTTTTCTTTTCTCTCTCCTCTCTCCTCTCTCTCTCCCTCTCCCCTCTGGCCTGTGGCTAATTCTTCTGCGCTGCAACAATGCAGACTTAATGAAGCAGTGATCTCTCTTCTCTCACCTCTACCTTCCTCCTCCTCCTTCCTCCT
>CM060322.1:56370993-56388493 GCA_030674155.1 Stramonita haemastoma | reverse complement strand
CATTATTGATCCCTGCAAATACCTACTTCTAAAAGTGTGGCCCTGTCTGTGGGATAGATTTCTTTTTAACGTGTGATGCATTGGAAAAGATTTGCTTTCAGCACGAATGGGAAGTCTTGCCATCCTGTTTTTTTTTGTATCATGCGACACTATCTGGAAAATAGAGTCATGTTTTGTTTTTGTTGTGTTTTCTCTTCCTTTAATTCCTTCCGTCTTTCTTGTTTTTCTTTCCTTTTTTTAAACTTTTTTCTTTTTTCTGAATTTTTTATATCTGTGTGTGTGCGCGTGTGCGCGCGCGCGCGCGCGCGCGCGCGCGCGCGTGTGTGTGTGTGGGTGTGTGTGTATGAGTGTGTGTGTGTCTATTTATCTG
The DNA here is from genome assembly GCA_030674155.1 of Stramonita haemastoma. Taxonomy (NCBI): domain Eukaryota; kingdom Metazoa; phylum Mollusca; class Gastropoda; order Neogastropoda; family Muricidae; genus Stramonita; species Stramonita haemastoma. The sequence continues at coordinate 56,388,123 of CM060322.1, read as the reverse complement.
TCTGTCTGACTGTCTGTCTGTCTGCCTGTCTATCCATCCATCCACCCATTCATTCATTCATCCTTCCATCCATCCTTCCTTCCATCCATCCATCCATCCATCCATCGTCCATCAATCGATCCATCCATCTCATCTATCTATCTATCTATCTATCTATCTATCTATCTATCTATCTATCTATCTATCTATCTATCTATCTATCTATCTATCTATCATATATCTATCTATCTATCTGTCATGCTTGTGGGCACCAAACACAAACTTTCCCCCATTTCAACAACTTCAATAGAATTCGGTAACACGCCAGTCCCTCTATCCACTGCTGTCAAGAATCTAGGGGTCATTATATTCAACACACTCTCCAGACGAAAAACTCATCATCCAGACCTGTCAGTCATACTACTATCAACTACGACATATTTGTGCAATTCGAAAGTACCTGTCCACTGATGCAACATTCAAACTTTTCACTTCTCTTATTCTTTCACGTCTGGACTATCGCGATTCTATTTTGGCTGGTCTGCCAGCATAATCTATCCACTCCCTCCAACGTATACAAAACTCTGCAGCTCGACTGGTCCTCAGAAGAAAAAAATCCGAGCACATTACCCTTCTCTTCAATCTCTCCACTGGCCCCCCGTACCACAGAGAGTACACTACAAAATCAGTACCCTCTGTTACAAATGTCTCCACAAAACTGCACCCTCCTACCTCTGTGAATGTCTTCACCTGTACATTAACTTCTCACTCCCTCCGCTTGGCCGCAGATACCTTTTCCTTAAGAATACCTAGATTCAGCCTATCTACCGTTGACCGCCGATCTTTCTCTATTTCTGGTCCATTGATCTGGAATAACCTCCCCCTCTTCCTTCGGCAAAAGCCTACTTATGACACTTTTAAATCCAACCTGAAGACACACTTATTTCAAACCTAAGATTTTTTTGCCTTCTGTTTTCATCTCCAATCTGTCCCTGCCGTCAACATCAGAAATCCTTTCACTTGCCAAAGTGCATACCTTTATAAGTGTGTGCACGTCGGCCCGCGTGTGTGTGTGTATGTAATGTTTGTAGTATGTATGTATGTATGTATGTATGTATGTATGTATGTATGTATGTATGTATGTATGTATGTATGTATGTATGTATGTATGTATGTATGTATGTATGTATGTATGTATGTATGTATGTATGCATGTATGTATGTATGTGTGTGTGTGTGTGCTTGCGTGCGTGCGTGTGTGTGCGTGTGTATTCGACTTTGCTAAAACTATTTATTATTATTGATTGCTAGTGTGTTGAATAGGTCGAATGCAAGAGCTTTGATTTGTTTGTACAAGATTTAGCGCTCTATTATGTCTTATTAATTTTATTCTCTATGTATGTATGTATGCTATGTATGTATGTATGTATGTATGTATGTATGTATGTATGTATGTATGTATGTATGTATGTATGTATGTATGTATGTATGTATGTATGTATGTATGTATGTATGTATGTGTGTATGTATGTATGTATGTATGTATGTATGTATGTATGTATGTATGTATGTATGTATGTATGTATGTATGCATGTATGTATCTATGTATCTATGTATCTATGTATCTATGTATCTATATATGTATCTGTCTGTCTGTCTGTCTGTCTGTCTGTCCATCTGTCTGTCTGTCTGTCTTCTATCTATCTATCTATCTATCTATCTATCTATCTATCTATCTATCTATCTATCTATCTATCTATCTATCTATCTATCTATCTATCTATCTATCTATCTATCCATGTTTTTTTCTTTCTTTAATTCTTTCTTTCTTTCTTTGTTTCTTCTTCCTCTCCTTCTTTTTCTCCTTTTTTCCTCAAAACCTTATTTTTATTCTTTTCTTCTTTCATTTTTTCTCTCTTTCGTTCTTCTTTCTGTCTCTCCCCCCACCTCTCTCTTTCTCTGTGTCTTTTTTTTTTTAAATAGTTTTTCTTTTTCTTTCATCTTACTCTTCTCTGTCTTTTTCTTTCCTATATAATTTTCTTGTTCTCTTCCTCTTTCAACTTCACTTTCATCTTTTTCTGCAGTCTCTCTGTTCTGTCTGTCTGTCTGTCTGTCTGTCTGTCTTTCCCTTTCTCTGTCTGTCTGTCTCTGTCTGTCTATCTCTGTGTGTTTGTGTGTCTGTCTGTCTGTCTGTCTGACTGTCTCTGTCTGTCTCTCTGTCTCTGTCTGTCTGTCTGTCTGTGTCTGTCTATGTCTGTCTGTCTGTCTGTCTGTCTCTGTCTGTCTCTCTGTCTTTCACACTATCGTCCTATTTCTCTCTGTCTCCGCCTATCTCTGTATCTGTCTATGTATGTTTATTTTCTGTCTCTGTCTGTCTGCCTGCCTGTATGTCTGTCTGTTTGTCTCTCTGTCTCTCTTTATATCCCCCTCCCCCCCTCTCTCTCTGGGAGTGAACATCAGTGCAGGCTCCACTCCCCCAAAAGTCCTTCGGATGAGACTACAGACCGAGATCATGTGTGCAAACACACGCAAAACATCTTGCGCGCACGTTAAAACCCGTTCCTCTTTTCAAAAGTGTAGACCATTGTGCGCCGATGGAACGGATGACAAAGTTTACAAAACTGTATACACACGGGGTCAGGATGTAAAAAGCATTTGAGTGCTGTTTATTCCATTATCATAGAAATAAAAGAATGAATGAATGAATGAATGAATGAACGCATGAATAGGGCCATGACCTTTATAAATGGATATGGGAATCGGAATCTCTCTCTGTACATCTCGTGTCTATTTCTCTTTGCCTTCAGATCACTCTGTATCTCTGTTCTTCTCTGTCAGATTCTCTCCTTCCTCCCACCCACCCCCAACCAACCAGCTAGCCAAACACCCACCTACCCAACCACAGCCAACCAGTAAGCCATCCAACCAACCAACTAACCAACCCACCCACCCATCTACCCACCAACCAACCACCCAACCAGCCAGCCAACCAACTAGCCAATTACCAGCCAGCCAACCAACTAGCCAACCAACCAACAACCAATTAGCCATCCATCCATCTACCAACCAACCAACCAACCAGCCAACCAACCAACTAACCAATTAGCCATCCATCCATCTACCAACCAACCAACCAACCAACTAGCCAACCAACTAACCAATTAGCCATCCATCCATCTACCAACCAACCAACCAACCAGCCAACCAACCAACCAGCCAACCAGCCACCCAACTAGCCACCCAACCAGCCAACCAACCAACCAACTAGCCAACCAGCCAGCCAATCAACCAGCCAGCCAAATCCAATCACCAGTGCAAGCTTCAAAGCAACGGCACCAATAATAATAATAATAAATAATAATAATAGCAGCAACAGCAGCAGCAGCAACAGCAGCAGCAGAAACAGCAAAGATAACAAGACAACAGACGGCATGGCCATCCAACTCGTTTCTATGCAATATGTTTGTGCATGCCTCTGTTGATATGAAGGTTCACGTGGATAGCATGCTGTTCTGATAGCTCTCATTGAATGGGCATGTCTGTCTGTATGGCTGTGTATGGGAGTGATGAGATCAGACTAAGGGAGGTCAGAGGGGAGAGGGAGGGGGGGGGGGGGTGCAGCAGTGTTGGGATGACAGAGAATAAAGTGAGCAGAACACAAGTCGATTCATGGGAAGATTCGTGAGCAAGAAGAAAAATGGTCATTTTTGTTCTTCATTTGTCTTGTTTTCTATTCGTGTTGTCTCTCTTAGCCATGTTACTTTAATTAAAACGTTATTTTATATATATTATATATATTATATATATATATATATATATAATATATAAATATATAATATATATATATATATATTATATATATATATATATAAATGCATATTTCATATAATACTGTAATATTATATACACACATCTAGATCTATCTATCTATCTATCTATCTATCTATCTATCTATCTATCTATCTATCTATCTATCTATCTATCTATCTATCTATCTATCTATCTATCTCTCTCTCTCTCTCCATCCATCCATCCATCCATCCATCCATCCATCCATCCATCCATCCATCCATCCATCCATCATCATCTCCATCTATCGATCGATCGATCTATCGATCTATCTATCTATCTGTCTGTCTGTCTGTCTGTCTGTCTGTCTGTCTGTCTGTCTGTCTGTCTGTCTGTCTGTCTATCTATCTATCTATCTATCTATCCATCTATCTTATCTATCTATCTATCTATCTATCTATTCTATCTATCTATCTATCTATCTATCTATCTATCTATCTATCTATCTATCTATCTATCTATCTATCTATCTTGTAAATGACAAGGAAACACTTCGTTGGTTTTTCATTTTGATTGCTTGTCCATTGTATGCCACATGCGTATGATATATTTGCCAGCCTTTGTAAGAGTCTAGAACTCATCAAAGTGTTGTATTGTGTTTTTTGTGTCGTGTTGTATTTTATTATCGTATTTTATTTGAATATTATTCGTTTCTCGACTAGAGCTCCGAGGTTCACCAGTGGTGAGATTTTGCGTTTGCAACTGTTTCTGCTCACCATAAAGGTAGCTTCATTCCGACTTCGGGGAAGTATGCTTTTACGTTCGTCTTTCAGTAACTCACCGAACACTGACATGAATAACGGGGTCCTTAACGTGCATAATATTTTGGTTTTCTGCACGAGTATATACACAAGAGTAATCAAGACACTGACAGATCTGCACCTGAAGTTGTCCTGATAAACTGTAAAAATCCCCACTCTTGGATGTCCAAACGCTGCCCGGATTCAAACCCACGACTTCATAGGCCCGTGAAATTGAAGTCGAACGGTTTTAACCACTTGACTGTATTGTCCATTGATTTGATTTGGTTTGACTGTATATAATTATATTGCACTGTATTTCATTGCGTTGTATAGAGGTTAAAATAAAAGGGTAAAGGTATTCCATAACCTATGTGGTCGTAGGGGAGCGAGGCATCAGAGACCACAGTTTCTCTAGGGGCCAGCATGTTGAGGGCGGTACCCATCTCGTCTCCCTCGCTGCTTTACCTTCCCTGACCCTAAAGAGGGCAGGTACCCATTACAGCTGGGTGAACTGGGGGGGGGGGGGGGGGGTGACGGGGGGGGGCTGTACTGAAGCCATGTCGTGTGCACGGTCACTCATCCACCACTTGGTAACCACACTTGATGCTGCTTAACCTTAGCTTGGGGAGAGTGAGTGCTCTGACCACTGAGCTTTTCCGTCCCCATAGGATTGTATTGTATTGTATTGTATTGTATTGTATTGTATTGTATTGTATTGTATGTATTGTATTGTATTGTATTGTATTGTATTGCATTGCATTGTATTGCATTGCATTGCATTGCATTGTATTGTATTGTATAATGTTTTTTGTGTTGTATTGTATCATGTTCTATTCTGTTCTGTTCTATTCTATTTAAGTGAATAGCCGAGGCAGAATTGTCCTTGTGCAATTCAGGCTGCACGCAAAAAGAGAGTGCATTGGCATGGTACGAAGACATTCATTTCTTCTTGTCTTGTCTGCTTGTGTCTTTGATGTCAGTATATTGATTTGCCGCTTTACAAGATTCTGCGCTTTCGTAAACTCCGTACATTATTGTCATTATCATTATTGCAGAAGTAATTTTTTTTGTTCCTCAGCTAGAGTTTAAGTCACCACTGGTCAGATTTTGCTTGCACAGTTGTATCACATTAAGGTACTGCATTCCGACTTTGAGTGGTTAAACATGATTATTTATTTTATTTAGCAAGTCAGAGTTTCGTATGCGACAGTTTTCCCATGGTCAAAGGTAGCTTCATTCCGACTTTGAGGATGATGTATAAACACAACACCCGATGTGCATGTGATTTTTTTATTATTTAAAACAACCTCATCCGTTTTTCATGGCACAAAATGGACCTCTTCTCTTTTCCCTTCTTGTCTATTTTTTTTGCCTTCTTGATCAATTCTTCTGCTTTTTTTTCCAGAAAGATTTATAAAAAAAATAACAATTTTCTCCCATACCGAAGTGGATGCGCTGTACCTGACTTACTTATCAGGTGCTTAATGGAATCACGACGCATTTTGGTTCATATGACAGACAACGATAGTTGCTGTCTGAGTGTTCTACGACGAGGACGAAGAAGAAACACAAAACCGCATAATTATAAGTCACACGATGTTTATAAGTATTTATTTTATTTTATTTTATTTTTTGTATTTATATTTATTTATTTATTTATTTATTTATTTATTTATTTATTATATTTATTGTTTTACCTCGAGAATAAACGAATAAGCACTCATGTGCTTTTTTACATCCAGTCTCCGAGTGTATGCAGCTCTGTAAATTTTGTCATCCGTTCCCACCGGCACACAATGGCGTACACTTCCGAAAAACAGAACGGGTTTTAACGTGTGTGCAAGATGTTCTGCGTGCGTTCGCACATGGAACCTCGGTTTATAGTCTCATCCAAAGGATTTTGGAGGGGGGGGGGGGGGGGGGGAGTCGGTACTGATGTTAACTCCAGAGGAAAATTTCTCTTGAACAAAGATTCGAACCCGGGTCAGCAGATCACGAGCGCATCACTCTGGCCACCAGGATATGAAGTGAAGATGATAAAGACGCAGTATTCCAGCGTGAACTGACCGGTCAGCCAGCCAGCTAGCGGAGTGTGATGGTCATCGGTTATTCAGCGCCATTAATGAGCCACATGTCCACCGAGAACGGTAAACTCAGCGTCACGCCATGAGCCACACTCCACCGTTAGCTTCCGGGGTCATGCAGTATCTTCTATAACAGCGCTAATCAGCAAAAAACCCAAACAATTGTGAAGAATCTGGCGGAGGAGGAGTGAGAGGTTACTTGCACTTTGGGGACGGGATAACTCAGTGGTCAGAGCACTCGCTTCCCCTGGTCAAGGTTAAGCATCATTGAGTGTGGTTACCAAGTGGATGGGTGACCGTTTGTGCGCCTTGGCTTCGGTACTCTCCCCTAGTTCACCTCAATATGCTGACCCCTAGAGAAGCTGAGGTCTCTGACGCCTCGCTCCCCTACGACCACATAGGCTATGGGACACTTTTACTTTTTTTAAAATACTATTTTACGGCACTTGTTTTCCTTGACTACAATTTCCTCAATAAGAAAAAAAAAATCTGCTGATTCTCACAGATTTTTTTTTATAGTAGGAAAAATGCATTGTGTACTTGCTTTTTATGTTGGGAGGAGGATCAGGAAATGGAGCAATACCAGGTAGACAAGGAAAGTTGTGGAAGGGATCATCAAAGTGAGGATTCCTTGTGTTTCTACAGCGTTGACAAGATGCATGCATATTGGTACTAGGAAGCTGGAAGATGTCAAAGGACTGAGTTTGCTGAAAAAAATCAAGCCTACGAAATTTGTGCAAAATCAGGTGGATTTGTGGTCTAGAGGTAACAAGCCTGCCTAGAAAGCGGAAATTCTGGGTCGAAGAGTGCGGTCGTTTGATCCCCATTTGGGCCTAAAAGTTTTCCCCCCATGAGTGATGGTCTTGGTGCTAGTTTTTCAGATGAGACGATAAACCATGGTCCCGTTTGTTACACAAAATTTATTTGGCGCACGTAAAAGAAACCACGGCAACAAGAGAGTGGTCCATTCTGTAGAAAAAAAGCCAGTCTGATAGGGAAACAAATCCAGTTGCAGACAGGAAAAGAAAAAGATAACGGATGGCGCTGCTCTTGTGGCGACGCGCTGTCCCCGGGAAGAGCAGCCCGAATTTCACGCTGAGAAATCTGCCGTGACTTAAAGTGGTGTAAAAGTAAAAAAAATATTTTAAAAGATCACATATTTGAGTTACAGGTTACTCTTTCACAAAAGGGTCTTTTTAAAACAAAATCCTGTGAATCCCTTAGTATATGCGGAATGGATACAAGAGTAAGTAAAATAGGAAAACAGAAGAAAACGTGTGCGAAAAGTAATAGTGATGTGTAGCCTGAACACTATGCCCTTCCCCCCTTCTCCCCTCCCCCCCTTAACTCAGCTCTGACGAAAGTTGTGACCTAGCTTGTGATCTTTGACCTTTGACAGTGTACCTGATACCCACGGATATGGCAGGAAGGACAGCCATGATCGTATTCCGTCCCGTGATCATGTTTATAGTTCCACTGTGTACCGAAGGCGTTCCAGGGTTGTCACTGCCTCAAGCGTTAAAACCTATCAGGACAGAAAATGAGCAGCTATGCTATGCATATGTTATTCACAGAACCAAACCCACACTAGTCAACAGGTTATCGCCGAGTGGCTAGAACCGTTCGGCTTCATTCCCGTGGGCCCATAAAGTCCTGGGTTCGAATCTCGGTGGCGTCTGATGAATTAAGGGTGGAGATTTTTTACAAGGAGGACGGGAAAGCCTGTGGTGGTCAGAGTGATGCGCTCGTGATCTGTTGACTCGGGTTCGATCTCGTTCAAGAGGATTTTTCCTCAGGAGTTAACATCAGTGCCGATTTCACTCCCCAAAAAGTCCTTCGAATGAGGCTATTAACTGAGGTCCCATGTGCGAACGCACAAAAAACATCTTGCGCACACGTTAAAACCTGTTCCGCTATTCGAAAAAGCAGGGCATTGTGTGCCGGTGAGAATGGATGACAAAATTTGCAAAACTACATACAGACAGAGACTGGATGTAAAAAAGCACATGAGTGCTTATTCCAGTATCCTCGAAATAAAAAAGTAAATACAATCTCCCAGGTCAGACCTGCCAGTGTTTTATATCTCTTCGTGTAGACGCACATGTAGAAAATCAAATAATTTATACACGTTAAAGATCCCGTGATTCATGTCAGCGTTCGGCGGGGTTTCGGAAATACGAATATACTCAGCGTACATCCCTGAAGTGGGAATGTGACTGTCTTCACGGTGGGCAAAAAACTGGTCGCATACCCAAAGTCTCACAACTGGTAAACCTCGGAGCTCTAGTCGAGGAACAAAAAAAGCAAAGGAAAAAAATCAAACTATTCAGCTGATTTTTGTACCAATATTCTAGCCGATTGTGAGGGCCGAACAATGCAAGGCGGTCCCCGCAAAGAGAGAGAAACACGTTAATGATGCTTAGAATGAGATCATGCCAATAGCTGAGATGAAAGTGATAGCATTCTGTTTTCAAAACAACAACAAAAACAAAACCAATACCCTCTCCAAAAAACCCAACAACCATCAAAGAAAAAATAACCGAACTACACACACACACACACACACACACACACACACACACACACACACACACACACACACACACACACACACACACACACACACACACTCACACACACACACACATGTACGCACGCACACACGCACCCACGCATGCACGCACGCACGCACGCACACACACACACACACACACACACGCACACGCACAAACACACAAACACACACACACACACACACACAAAGTGAATCAAACAACAAAAACCCTCACTCATCATAACGGGACATTTGTATCAGACTGAAAATGCTCCGTTCTCTCAAGAAATTAAAAGCAAGCTGTTTGGCGAAATCATGTCCACACAAAGTCTCGGAAGGAAGTCGCACTTAAGTTTCATTTCCAAAGTTAATGTGAAAAAAATTCCTACGCAAAAAGAAAGCGAAAAAAAGCCCCAATAAAACAACCCCCCCCCCCCCCCAAGCAAAACCCCCTTCACACCCACACTCAAAATCTATAACAAATATCAAACAAAAGAAAAATATTAGCGTATACCAGCCGCCAGTACACAAAGGTAAGCGCACTGGATTAGGGACTGGAAGGTCGCGGGTTCGAATCCCATAAGTCATAGGGATTTTTAGGACTCCGGTCGGCTCCTCCCCAGAGTGAGTGTGCTGTGGGCTCATTTGGAAAACTGGGATCACACAGTCGAACTTCATCCACTTAAGGACACGTTTTATGAAGTGTTGCTTAATTTACCTGACCAACACTGCAGGTGCCTGTATCTCTCGGGCCCGGTTGACGCCTGGATATATCGTGATTAGAAGCGTAGAGTACAGCCGCTATGAACAGAACATCTTTCACCCACATTAAGTCCTGTTGAGCTTTTCGTAGAGTAGGCCATTGTATGCCGGTGGGAACAGATGACAAGATTTACAAAACTGCATACACACGGAAACTGGATGTAGAAAAGCACATGAGTGCTTATTCCATTATCATCGATTTAAAAGAATAAATGAATGAATGAACTTCTGACCTTGCGGGTGCGAATAACCAAACTGGGTATGGATTTGTCGGAGAGATCGACATGAGCGACGTTCAAACAGTACAGCAAGGCAGAAAGGTCACACAGGTTGAGGCAGCAGACAAAAAAAAAATTCAAAAAGCAAAAAAAAAAAACAAAAAACCAAAGCCAAAAATTCCCACCAAGGCACATAGAGAAAGGAAACGCGATCAGAAAACCATGGTTTTAAATCATTCTCACCTGTCGGTGTCTCTGAGTTGGGTGTTAGCCGCCACACCCAAAGACACCGACATGATCCTCCTTCTCCATGTGCTCCCGTCTTCACTGGCCCTGCTGACTTCATGGATTCTCATTCCACAGGTTTTCGGTGATGTTGCCAATGAGAGAAGCTGGTTTTCTGCCTTTTTTCTTTTTCTACCTGGTCTTGCCTTCAAAGACAGTTTTCATGAGGGCCGTGTCTTAGTTTTGTGGTGCGTGGCCTACGTATCTTTAGTTTCCGTTCATTTATTAAAATCATTTGTCTCTATCTGTCCAACTGACTCTGAGCAACCTTCCACCCCCCCCCCCTCCCTCACCCCCTTACACACATACACACATTTCAGCTGCTTCGATTCTTTTTTCATCTTTTTTTTTTCGAGTCTACGATTCAAAGCCATGTAGCATGACTAAATAAGTATGACACCATTTGTGTTGGCAGAAACAGAAGTTTATTTAGTTCAAACCACACAATGTGAAACAAAGTCAACAGCAATGACAGGAATGACTGATGGAGTTACATCGAGATGATGATGACGGGGTGATACTGAAACAAAGGAAAGAGAAGCAGATGTGATATAATGAAGCAGAGAGTAGAAGGGATGGACATACAGCACTAATACTAGGTGACGGTAAAAGATATTCCTCTATGCCCCCCCAAGTCTTTGGAGGGAAACGAAAAAGACTGATGTAAGAAGCCTAATAAAGGGGTAAAACTGAAATTTAAAGGAAAAACAGTCCTGACATGATTGTTTTAACCACGAATTGTTCAATCAGATGCCATTGGCAGCGCTGAGTGTGAAGTTGATCATAAAAAGTTGGACCCCGTGACTAGACTGGAATTTGTTCATGCTGTCAGATAATGTTCATAGGTGTCATTATGTGTGACGGTTGGTGGGCTGTCGGATTCTGGAGGAACGCCGTGGGCCGCTGATGTTGGTGTCCGAGGCTGGGGGTGCATCACGCTCCATCAGGCCAGGGGTGTTGTGTGGCAGGAGCGCCCGTAGGGTACGTGGCAGGTTCTTGCCCTTGGCTGGTTGGGTGGAAGGTGCCGTGGTCCCGGAGCCCGGATCAGCTGTGACAGTGGGCGATGGACCTGGAGGGGGCGAGGAGGTGGGGGGCTGAGTGTCTGGGGCTGGTGGGTTCGGCCCATTGGGGGGTGAAGGTGGGCTCGGCTCTAACTGGGGCACACTGGGGGTGGAAGGCGTGACGCGAGGGGCAGGCAGGGTGGTGGTAGGTCCAGGAGCCATCATGAGAGGAGCGCGTGGGACGACTGGCAGATATTTTCTTAGGAATTTTCTGTTCCGGAGAGTGACTCGCCCGGAGCCGTCCATACGCACGACGTACTGGTCGTACTGTCGCACTTCAATGATGAGACCTGTCTTATCCCATTTTGTTGGGTGCGGGCCTGTCTGGTTCTGGACACGCACACAATCGCCGACAGCAAGTGGTGGGAGAGTGCGGGTGTGCTCCGAGAGTCGCTCGGCAGTACGCATGTGCCTGTTCCTCAGGGCCTTTTCTCGGGACATCAGGGTTTCCCGCCAGGTGGTGTGGGGCTGGTACTTCCCTGGGTGGATCGGGATGAAGTCCCGGATTGGGCGTCCGAAGATGCACATGGCAGGGGAGAGGCGCGTATCTCGGTCAGGTGTGTTGCGGTATTGGAGGATGGCACGTTGAAACCTGTCCGTGTTCAGGGTTCCCTCTGTGCCAGTATTGTTTGCGATCAGCCGTTTGACCGTCTTGACTCCAACCTCTGCACGACAGTTTGCATGAGGGAACGCGACTGAGGAGAGCCTGTGATTGACGCCCCAGTTGCGGAGGAATGTTGCGGTGGTGAGGGACGTGAATTCAGGCCCGCCGTCCGAAGTCAATTCATCGCTGATCCCGTAGGTGACGAATATTCGGCGTAGGGCAGTGATGAGTCCAGCAGCTCCATGTGCTGCCTCCTCTACAATGGGCCAGTTGCTGTACCTGTCCACTGCAACCAAGTAGTTGTGGCCTTTGTACTGGAAGTAGTCTGCCACGATACACTGGAAGGGGTAGGCTGGGTCCATTGGAGGGGTAGGAGGAGCACTTGGCTGAGACGGTGCCATGCGGTTGCAGGACTGGCAACGGGACCGCATTTCGGTGATGGCTGGGGTCATGCCAGGCCAGAAGAAGGAGGTCTCAGCTCTTGAGCACATTTGGGAGACACCCTGGTGGGCAGAGTGGAGGGAACGGAGTACCTGATCCCGGAGTGACGGGGGTATGATGACGCGATCGTGGTACAATATGACTCCGTCAAAAGTGGTGAGAGAGTCACGGAATTGATGGTAGGGGCGGAGATCTGAGGCAAGCAAAGCCTTGTCATCCGGAAAACCATCCTCAATGGTATTGCTCAGTGCTATCATGGTAGGGTCACTGTTGGTGGCCAGGCGGATGTCGTCCCACGTGACAGATTTGATGACTTCTGTGGGGGTCGGGTCATTCTGGGAGCAGACTTGATTGGGGCTCTCCTGCCCATGGGTGCGAATGGCAGAAAGGAAGAACTGTGGCAGTTCGGGGGATGGGGGGGAATCGGGGGTGGGAGACACCGAGGCCATGTCATCAGGGAGGGTCAAGGCAGTGGGGTCACTTACGGGCTTGCGGGAGACGGCGTCTGCGGCGGCGTGGCGTAGGCCTGGGATGTGGACAATGCGGAAGCGATAGCGCAGCGACTTTTCCTTAAGGTTTCGTAGGCGGGGGTTTGGGATGTCATCAAGGCAGCGGTCGCCAAAGGTCTTCAGTAGGGGTTTATGGTCTACCGCCACGATGAGGTCTGAACAACCAAGGGTGAAGTGACGGGCTTTGTCGAGTGCATCGACCACAGCAAGGGCTTCACCCTCAATTGGCGCATAGCGGGATTCGGCTCCAGAGGTGAACCGGCTTCCAACCAGGGTGATTCTCCAGCCTGTTTTGCAGCAGAATGGCTTTGAGGACGTGCAGGAGCAATGCTTCTGGAAGAGCCAGAACCCAATGCCGTCTTTGCTCCAGTCAGTTGCGAGGCAGGTAGGCCTTGCTTTGTCGAAGATCTCGACCCCTTGATGGATTTCGCCGATGATGAGGGCCTTAGATTCCTCAAAGAGCTGGTCAAGCTCAGGGGTCCAGTCAAATCGGGTGTTGGGTTTCAGTAGATCTCGAAATCTCTGCATTCGCTGGGCTGAGGCAAAGGCGTAGGATACCTGATTGATGAGGCCAAACCAACTCCTGACGTCTGTGATGCTCTTGGGGGTCGGGAAGTGCTGGATGGCCTCCAGGTAGCGTGCGCAGGGACGCACTGTGGTCGGTGTTATCTCAAAGCCAGCAAATTCCACTGTGTCTTTGCCAAACTGGAACTTCGAGGGGTTCAAGATGATGCCATGGTTGCCACAAGTGTCAAGCCATTTCACCGCCTGGAAGAACGATTCCTCGAGCGAGCTTGACCACATGAGTGTATCGTCCACGCACTTTGTCTTTTGAGGAAAGTCGGAGACGATTTCGTCGAAGCGACGACTGTAGCCATCACCGGAGGAGATGTAGCCCTGTGGAGCGACGCAATAGCGGTATCGGCCCCAAGGTGTGATGAACGTCGTTAGGTGTCTATCGGCTTCATCAAGGGCAATGCTGTGGTAGCCGTTCCAGGCATCAAACACTGTCTTCTTCGTGTGCGGGGGCACTTTACGAGCTTGATGGAAGGGCGATTGGGTGTGATGTGTTTCCCGTGTGGCGTACTGGTTCAGGGGTTGCAGGTCCACTGTGCGTCGTGGTTTGCCAGATTTCTTCGGACAGATGACCATCTTGTGGCACCAGGTGACTGGGGTGCCAACAGGGACTGGCTCAATGACGCCCAAGCGCACATCCCGATAGAGGCCAGCCTTGACTTCGTCCTGCCAGTGGATGGGGACTGGGATGGGGGTGTGGTGAGCCACAGGGCGGGCATCTGGGTCAACCATGAGGCGTATGGGTGGTCCCGACATCTTTGGGAGTGGCTGATGTTCACAAATATTGAAGGAGCTGGAGCTGTAGTGGTCAAGCAGCCATTTCTCCAGACGTTCCCTGTTCTCCTCAGTGGCGGGGAATGGGAGGGAGGTTGGGGGTGGTGGCGGGGGTTGGCGGCGGGGACAGTTGCAAGCCTCTGTGTCAGGGGAGGGGAAATCTCCAGAGGTGTTGATGCTTGTCCCGCCGATGGTTGGGAAGCTGGGGGGGATCATCCCGAGGGCGACACATGCCTGTTTGCTCAGGAACAGTCTGTCGGTGGATGTGGTGAAATACACCATCTGATGTGTCTCCAGCAACGTTTTGGATGGGGATGTGCCTGAGATTCGTAGAGCAATGGCCCCAATGATGTCAATCGTTGCGCGATTCGCTGCCGTCATCTTCATGTTGACGGGCAATAGGTGTCGTCGGCTGAGTCCCATCTTGGTCAAGAGGGCCGTGCCTGCCAGGCATGACTGGCATCCCGTGTCTGCCATCGCTGGGTAGGTGACAGGCCTGGTAGGGGCGGGTAGGGAAGTGGGAAAGCCGAGGGATTGGGCGTCCGAGGGCACAGCGTGGACGATGACATCGATGAAGGGTTGGGGGTCAGAGGCTCGTTTCTCCCATGCCTTGCAGAATTCGTTGTACACGTGGTGGTCGAGGGAGACAGAGAGGGTGCTGGATACTGGGACTGCCATGTCGGTGCAGCAGAGGCTGTCAAACACAGCAGTAGTGTCGTCCAGGGGGGACGCTGCACTGGGATTGGCGGGACTTCGCGGCGATTGTCGGCAAACGCTGGCGAAGTGATGGGCTATGCTGCACTTAGTGCACTTTTTGTCGTAGGCTGGGCACTTTTTCATGCGCTCCTTCCTGCTGTTGCCATGTCCTGACTTGCCACAGTAGCCACAAGTGGAGGTCGAGCCTTTGCTGTCGTTGGGGTTGTTACGCAGTTTTTCTCTGCGCCTGTAGGAGCTTGTTGCTGCCGTAACGGTGGTTGGACCGCCCTCAACGAGAAGGCGACTGGCAGACCTCTTGCCGCTCTCTTTGGCCTCCACGAAGCGAAGCGCGTCCTCCAGTGACATGTCTTGTCTGGATTCGCCAAGGATGTCCAGTCGAATGTCCTCGTCGTTCAGACCACGAATGAGGACGTCTCTGATCATGGTCTCACTGTAGTCCACTTTGGCATTGCATGTGTCAGATGGGCAATCCACCCTGTAGTTGCAAACGCCTGCCTGTCCTCTGAGACGAGCAGCGAAAGCTCTGATGGGTTCATCGCGGTCCTGTCGCATCTGCTGTAGCTGGACGCGGGCGACCATGATGTTTTCCTGCCGAACTGCCAATGATTTGATGTTCCCCAGCACAGTAGCTTCATCACTGGCGGACATGGCGCCGAATGTCCTGGTCAGGTCTTTGCGGAGGTCTTCATCGCAGCACTCGAGCAGCTGGAAGACTACGTCAGGACCACTGAGGTGTGTTGCCCGTTTGTAGTCAGCCCACCTCTGGAGAAAGTAGGCCCAAACCTCGCTCGTCCCAGCTGCTGACACAGTTGGGCGCCGGACTTTCTCCGCCTTGGCTGCCGTGTGTGGAGTAGGCGCAGGAGCTGCGTGTGCTGTGGCGCTGTGGAGGTTCAGCAGGCATATGAGCACAGCTTCTGGTGTGGCCGCGGGCCATGAAGCATCGCATCCGGGTGCAGGGCAGTTGATGTCAGCCATGTTGAGATTTGTTTCACATAAATAAGTATGACACCATTTGTGTTGGCAGAAACAGAAGTTTATTTAGTTCAAACCACACAATGTGAAACAAAGTCAACAGCAATGACAGGAATGACTGATGGAGTTACATCGAGATGATGATGACGGGGTGATACTGAAACAAAGGAAAGAGAAGCAGATGTGATATAATGAAGCAGAGAGTAGAAGGGATGGACATACAGCACTAATACTAGGTGACGGTAAAAGATATTCCTCTAATGACGGACCATACTAAACATGACATAGTTTTCACTTTCAGCTGATAAGGAATACTGTGATCTTTCCAGATGTCGTTGTAGTTGGATCATTCTACTTTAAGCCATGCCTAAATCATTAGAACTTTGAAAAACAATATTGCAATGACGTCAGGCCCAGCATAACCGACTTCGGAATGAAAGAACTTTAAACTATCTATACATGTGGGCATGCTTTGCTTAGGACTAGGGCAGATAAAAACAATGACTTGATCTGAAAGTATGTTTGAACCTTTTGTTGCAGGAAGAATTGTGCTTGAATATTTTTGTTGAAACCAAATTAAAACGCCAAATAAAAGTGAATAGATAGAAAAAAAATATTTAAAAAGAACCCATTGAAATGACATAAAAAATCACATTAATTTGGGCGACACAAATAGCTCACCACTACTTTTTGCAGAAGCACCGCCATAGTTAGAGTGACGTCATAGTGCTTTAACCCTCGTGTGTTAATGAGGTAACATGACACCAGGTGACGTCAAAGCCCAGGGAACATCCCTTATCTGTCAATGGTAGCCATGTGCCATGCATAATAAACTCTTGTCTTCTGTGGTGTTTAGTATCGATTTTTTCCTCCCCACACACAGATATATAATCTTTGGGGTTTTATTTTTGTTGTTGCTTGGTTTTAGTGGGAAAAAAAGTCTGGGGTTAGGGGTTTTTGTAAGACAGATCAGACTGATGGGGGATTAAAAAAAGAAGATA
>CM060322.1:56360993-56365993 GCA_030674155.1 Stramonita haemastoma | reverse complement strand
TAGATACATATATATATATATATTATATATATATATATATATATATATGCACGAATACATAAATACATACATACAGACATATATACATGCGTACTTACATACATACATACATACATACATACATACATACATACATACATACATACATACATACATACATACATACATACATACATACATACATACATACATACATACATACATACATACATACATATACACACACACACACACGCACGCACGCACACACTTTTTTCTTAGTCTGTGTGTTGCGTGTGTGTGTCTTTGAATTTAAAAGACTAACATAAATGACACACACACACACTCCACCCCTCAAAAACAATCATAACGAAAGATTGATCAAAACATGAATTTTTATTTTTAAAAATCTATTTTTTGTCAATTTTCATATAATTATTTCTTCATCAATCCTCTGCTTGCAACTGAAAGATGCAGGATCAGTAATTTATCCTGAGGTGGTCTGGCCATCTGCTTGTAGAGCATCACTTTTTACTGCCTCTGCTATCTCTGTTTGGTCTTCCGACGTATGGCAGCAGCTATCGTGTATGTGTGTGTGTGTGTGTGGGGGGGGAGGTACTCGTGTGTGCGCGCGTGTGTGTGTGTGCGTGTGTGTATGTGTGTGTATGTGTGTGTGTGTGTGTATGTGTGTGTATATGTGTGTGTGTGTGTGTGTGTGCGTGTGTGTATGTGTGTGTGCGTGTGCGTGTGCGTGTGTGCGCGTATGTAAATCAAAGCAGAGCGATTGATTAATTAATCAAGAAGGCAGAAATCATAGCATCTCTCCCTTTTCTACTACATTTTGTGTCATTTCTTATACATTTTGTGTCATTTCTTATTAGCCATGGTACGGAAAAGATTAATGCATACATTTACTTTTTTTTTGTCACAATGCTCCTTTCACTCCATTGGTTAGAGGGACGCTATAGCCGAGTGGTTAGAACCATTCGACTTCAACCTACTGGGTCCATGAAGTCGTTGGTTCAACGTTGGGGGAAGGGGGGGGGTACAATCTGTGAGGTTAACTTCAAGTGCAGGATCTGCCAGTGCCTTGATTTCCTTTAGTACAGTTCCCCCAGTTCATCCAGCTGTAAATGAGTACCTGCCTCTTTAGGATCATGAAAGGTAAAGCAGCGAGGATGAGGAGATGGGCGCTACCCTCAATATGCTGGCCCCTAGAGAAGCTGAGGTCTCTGATGCCTTGCTCCCCTATGACCACATAGGTTATGGGACACCTTTACCTTTTTTGTAATATACATGCATAAGATCAAACAACATGCACTTTACAGATCCAGTAGTCCATGGAAGTGTTCAGTAGGTTATGGAAACACGAACATTCCCAGCATACATCCCCAAAGTCGGAATGCAGCTACCTTCATGGTGGGCAAAAGCGGTGGCATACGTAAAATCTCATCAATGTTGAACCTCGGAACTCTAACCGAGGAACCGAGAAATTAAATTCCATTGGCTATATGGAAGAGATAGCTCAGTGATCAGAGCACTCACTTTCCCCAAGCTAAGGTTAAGCAGTATTGAGCCGGGTTACCAAGTGGATGGGTGACCTTTTGCGCACCTTGGCTTCAGTACAGTCTCCCAGTTCACCCACCTGTATTATTATGGGTTTCTGCTCTCTTTAGGGTCAGGGAAGGTAAAGTAGCGAGGGAGAGGAGATGGGCGCCGCCCTCAATTTGCTGGCCCCTGGAGAAGCTGAGGTCTCTGATGCCTCGTTCTCCTACGACCACATAAGTTATGGGACACGTTTACCTTTCTTTTTATCCCCCTTTAAAAAAAACCACAACTAACAAATCAAAACGGCAAGATTTGACCTTGCATCATCACCGACCCACCTCTCCCCCAAAAGAAAAAAGAAAAAGATTAATCCAAAAATATCCTGACGAGACCCTTCCCTTCTCTTTGCAATCCCAAAATAAACTTTCGTGTCACGTGTATTGACTGTGCCCAGCAAACCTCAGGGCCTAAAGTTCAAAGAGGATGGATCCGTTTTTTCGGAAACAAAGGCTGGACCACTGGAACTGGCAGCCCAGTTTTTAGGGATGGTTAGACCACACCATAAAGTTGGCTGGTTATATGCCTGTGATTCCTTTGCGGCGGGGGGGGGGGGGGGGGGGCGGCGAGGGCCTCGTGATTAAAACGTTGCGCGTTAAGCTCGTGATCTCATGTTTATCTTTTTTTTTTATCTCGAGGATAATTGAAAAAGCTCTCACATGCTTTTTTATATATACATCCAGTCCCCCGTGTGTGTGTGCAATTTTGTAAATGTTTTCATCTGTTCCCATCGGCAGACAATTGCCTACTCTTTCGAGCCCGGGTT
The DNA here is from genome assembly GCA_030674155.1 of Stramonita haemastoma. Lineage (NCBI taxonomy): Eukaryota > Metazoa > Mollusca > Gastropoda > Neogastropoda > Muricidae > Stramonita > Stramonita haemastoma. The sequence continues at coordinate 56,363,643 of CM060322.1, read as the reverse complement.
TAAGCGACAACCGAGCATGCGCGTTCAAGGGAACTTTTTCCATTGGAATATCACATCAATGCCGACTCCACTCCCCTGAAATTCCTTCGGATAAGACTATATAAACCCAGGTTCTGAGTTACACAAACCTGAGGACAAAAGGTTGATGAAGATGGGTTGATTCTTGGAACACAGACTGCACGTACTGGACCACCCAGACTGACAGTTAGGGATAGAGATGGTTAGACAACATGGTAGCCTAGCGTTGGCTGGTTGTGTGCATGTGATCTTTTTTAAAGTCCCCTAGGCCAACACAGATTTGATTTGAATGCGTCGTTCGCACGTTCCATTAAGTGGTGAGTCAAAGTCAAAGTCAAAGTCAATTTTTTTCCAGGTGGTACATTGAGTAAGCAATAAATTTGCTTTGTTTCATCGAGCCAAGAATCTAGCAAAACAACCAAACCAAAACAAAACAAATTGTGTGAGTGTAAGTGTGTGTAAGTGTGTGTGTGTGTGTGTGTGTGTGTGTGTGTGTGTGTGTGTGTGTGTGTGTGTGTGTGTGTGTGTGTGTGGTGTGTGTGTGTGTGTGTGTGTGTGTGTGTGGTGTGTGTGCAAAGTTACGTACTACTTTTCACTGTGTAGTCTGTAATAGTTTTAACGAGAAGATGTTTTTCGCTCCTCAGTTCATCAATAGTAAAATCTTTGCGATCATTTTTGCCCACCACTAAGGCAGCCACATTCCGACTTCGGGGCTGATGTATAGAAACGAAACGTTGAGTAAGTTATATACACTCATTCAAGAGACTAAGAGCCACGTCAGTCGCACATGAGACACTTTGAAGCGCATCTCCCTCTTGTCTATTTTCTACGTTCTTGATCCACTTTCCTGCATTTTTGTTTCCCAGAAAGACTTCAAAGATAACAGTTCTCTCTCTAACACCCAAGTCTAATGCACTGAGCATGACTTATGAGGCGTTTACCGGCAGGCAACGCAATACATTTTCGCTGATATGACAGACAACAATAGTTGCTGTCTGAGTGTTCGACGAAGAAGAACTAGGAATGATGTCGTGACAGATGGTTGTTAAAAAAACTCAGACAATCTCCACATTATATTATATATTTTTTAATATACAAAATATCACGCCTTATGCCTGACAAAAAAATAAGCTTAGTTGTACAGAGAAAGAAACAGGAATGCAAAAAACAAACAAAAAAGCAGCAATAAAAAACACTAAACAAACATAACAACAACAAAAGCAGACAGACAGTCTAGGGAAGAAGGAAGCCAAAAGGAAAATCGCTGAGGTCATCTTAGGTCAGGTCAGGTCAGGTCAGGTCAAGTCAGTGTGAATGTCTGTGCGGTGCCTTAATAAACCGCAGAGGTCAATATCGCCCCCGGGAGGACCTCATTGATCACTTTGCGGGAAACATCTCTCTCGCTCCGATATTTGGTCAATAGTGTTGTCGTTACATTAGCGCACGTGAATATATGCAATGCCATTTTCTTTTTTAGAAAACAATCATCTTCGTGCATACGCCCAGCTATGCAGATAGATCTTAGCTCATCTTTTTTTCTTGGTTGTGCATGCACATACCTGAATGTGTGTGTTGTGTTAGTGTGTGGGTGGGGTGGTGGAGGGGGTGTTGTGTTGTGTTGAGTTATGTTGTGTGTGTTGTGTTGTGTTGTGTGTGTGCGTGTGTGTGTGTGTGTGCGCGCGCGTGCGTACATGCATGAACTAGATGCTTGATTGTATCAGTGTGTTTGCGTGTATATGTGTGTGCTTTTACTCTCTGTCTCTATCTCTCTGTCTCTATCTCTCTGTCTGTGTCTCTCTCTGCCCATGCATGTATGTGTACGTATGTACGTCCATGCGTGGGGTGCATGTGCATTCATGCAGGCATGGGTATATTATATACAGAATACAATATAATATCATTAGTGCTAAGATTGTCTTCATTGATGACAAGGTCTTATAACAACATAACGGTAGGCATCCGTCTGTCTCCGGAGACTATGGAGTTGTGCTCTTGGCTCTAGAGCACAAAGCCTTAGTAATTAAATATGGAGGGCTAGCTGTTACCCATGCAGCAGACACCCACCCTCCCTCTCCATGTCGCTGGAATTGTCTATTGGAAAGGCAATGACCGATACGAATGGTTCCAGTGCCGTTGCAGGAGCCATGAGAACATGTACAGCCCTCAACCGCCCTGGGGACTCCAACTCCCCGATTTTTCCTCAGGGATGGTGTCTAAACACGAGACCGGTGTGCATGCTGGTTTTTTGTCATCTGCTCCTACCGGCACAAAATGGCCATAACAATCTATATTCTCAAAAAAGGGAGAAAGATTTAGAAATCCTTCATTTCCGAGTAGGGCTGTCTATAGGGCGAGGTACTTGAAAACAGCCATACATGCAAAGGTCTCATCCAATATGTACTTACAGTCTCACAGTGATTCCCCAGTGTAATGAATAAGTCACGGTGCATATTCTGGGTAATCCCTAGCGTTTTAAGCTGGGGAACGCTTATCTACAACACCAACATTATCATGTTCAACAACAATAACAACATCAACATCAACATCAACAACACCAACAGAATCAACAACAGTAGCAACCTCAACAATAACATTGCACAGACAACCGGAATGTATGGCACATTGAGGTAAA
>CM060322.1:56353493-56355993 GCA_030674155.1 Stramonita haemastoma | reverse complement strand
AACATGTCATCTATTATGTTGTTAAGTATGAAGATAAACTCTGTAGTTTTAAGTAATTTTCTAAATCCTGCTTGTTTATGTGGTATAAAACGATTATCTTCAAGGTAGTTTGTAGTGCGATTTTTTAATATGTGACAAAAAAGATTGCTGAGGGAATTGTTCAGTGTTTTAGCTCGGTAGTTTCCAGGATTCAATGGATCCCCGGATTTGAAAATCGGTACACTTATTCCTCCCCCCCCCCCAGGGTATTTGGATAAATGCCTGAGCTAAGGATTAACTGAAATATTTTTTGAAGAACTTCTATCATGTCTGGTAGGCTGGCTTTTATTATTTCATTATCAATACCATCTTTTCCACCACCACCACCACCACCACCACCACCACCACCACCACCACCACTACTACTACTACTACTACTACTACTACTACTACTACTACTACTACTACTACTACTACTACTACTACTACTACTACTACTACTACTACTACTACTACTATTATTGCTGCTGCTGCTGCTACTGCTGCTGCTGCTGCTGCTGCTACTACTACTGCTACTTCTGCTACTAGTAGTAGTAGGCACCCATCAGTCTCGGAAGACTATGGAGTTGCGCTCTAGTCTTTAGGGCGCAAAGCCTGGGCAAGTATGTATGGAGGGCAAACTGTTACCCATGCAGCAGACCCCCCCTCTCCACGGCACTGGAATGATCCATTGGAAAGGCAATGACCGATACGAATGGTTCCAGTACCGTCGCAGGAGCCACCAGAACGTTGCTATATACTTACAGCCCCGAGCCGCTCTGGGACTCCAACTCCCCGATTTTTCCTCAGGAATGGTGTCTAAACACGACACCTGTGTGCATGCTGGTTTGTTATAATTTTGTCATCCGCTCCTACCGGCACACGATGGCCTACTCTTCCGAAAGGTGGAACGGGGTTTTAACGTGTGCGCAAGATGTTCTGCGCGCATTCGCACACGGGGCCTCGGTTTCGAGTCTCATCCGAATGACTTTGACATTCAGTTCGATTTTTTCGTCAAACTGGGAAGAAAGGGCGAGGCTGGGTACGAACCCAGAAACTCACGATTTACATATTGGCAGGCGAACGTCTTAACCATCCTGCCGCCGTCCTTCCTTCTGCTGCTACTACTACTACTACTACTACTACTACTACTACTACTACTACTACTACTACTATACTACTACTACTACTACTACTACTACTACTACTACTACTACTACTACTACTACTACTACTGTGTATGGTCTGGTTTCAGGAGGGCATCTGTGGCCGTACCCTCTGCTGTACTGGCCGACAGGTTCGGGTGAGTACAATGTTCGTTGTCTGTTGATAATTCTTGTCTTTGAATTAACTTTGTGCCTTGATTATCCCTGTGTCTTGGTTACCTATCTATCTATCTATCTATCTATCTATCTATCTATCTATCTATCTATCTATCTATCTATCTATCTATCTATCTATCTATCTATCTATCTATCTATCTATCTATCTATCTATCTATCTATCTATCTATCTATCTATCTATCTGTCTATCTATCTATCTATCTATCTATCCCTTAGTCTGGCGACCTTAGGGGCACCCTTGAAGACGTGACAACCAGTTCACCCCATTCCTCTCTCTGTTCTGCATTTCTCAAAATTTGGTTGAGTTCTAGGCCTGTCCATTCGCTGATGTTGTCCTCCCATCTCTTCCTTGGCCTGCCTATTTTTCTTCCTCCATGGATAGTGCCTTCCAATATTGTTTTTGTAAATCCTTTTGATTTTCTGACATGCCCTTACCATTTAATTTCACGCTTCTTTACGATTGATAGAAGATTTTTTGTAGGGACCAATGGTTTGCTGGATTCTGTTATGTACATCGTTGTTGCTTATGTGATCTCTGTAGGAGATGCTTTTTATCTTTGTATTTGAATAAAATATTTGCATCTTTTTTTTATAAGATTTTTATCTTCATGTGTCTTTCCTATCGTGGTGTCTTTTCTATCCTTGTGTCTTTATTACCACTAAATCTTAATCATTATTTAGTCTTCAGTATTATTGTGTATTTTTTTTTATATATTATATTTGTGTCTATATCATCAAACCTTTGTCATCATTTTTTTTTCGTTAGTGTTGTGTCTGTGTATCATTGTGTCTTTATTACTATATAACCTTTTATCATCGTGCGTCTTCATTATTAATATGTCTGTTTATCATTGTGTCTTATATTACCATATATAAACATTATCATCCTGCGTCTTTATATTAATTTGTCTGTTGATCATTGTGTCTTCATTACCATAAAGTCTTTATAATCATTTCTCTTCCTTATTATTGTATCTTTAATCATCGTGTCTTTACGACCAGAAAACCCTTTATCATCATTTGCCTCCATTATAGATTAATATGTTTTTTGCTATCATTGTGTCGCTATTCTCATTAAATCTTTATAATCCTTTGTTTGATCCTTATTGCGTCTGTATTATGACTGTGTCGTTATCAT
>CM060322.1:56338493-56348493 GCA_030674155.1 Stramonita haemastoma | reverse complement strand
CTTTCTTGGTTTGTTTTGTTCCTTCATTCCTCCCTTGCTCTATTTCTTTCCATCACGTGTCCTGTACTGTGTCTGTCTGCTTGTCTGTCTACGTACCTGCCTCTCTAATTATCTGTCCATTGCCATTTTATTGTCTTCTGCGTTTTGTCTGTTTGTCTGTCTGTCTCCCTCTCTCTCTGCCTGTCTATCTGTGTGTCTGTTTGTCTGTCTGTCTGTCTTGCTATCTCTCTCTCTGCCTGTGTGTCTGTTTGTCTCTGTCTGTCTGTTTATCTCTGTCTGTCTGTTTGTCTCTGTCTCTGTCTGTCTGGCTGGCTGGCTGGCTGTGCTGTCTTACTGGCTGGCTAGCTGTCTGTCAGTCTGTTCTTTACTCAAATACCTGTTTTTTTTTTTCCTTTCGTTGGTTTTTATTCTGCCCGTCTTTGTTTTAATTGTTTGTTCCTTCTTTTTTCCCCTTCTTTTTTCTCTTTCATCTTCTCGTCTTTCTGTCTGTCTTTACTTGTTTGTTTCTTCTTTTGTTTTGCATTGCGATAGTGGTGACGGTGGGTGTGTGCGTAGTGTGTGTGTGTGTGTGTATGTGTGGTGGTGTGTGTGTGTGTTGTGTGTGTGTGTGTGTGTGTGTGTGTGTGTGTGTGTGTGTGTGTGTGTGTGTGTATGTGTGTGTGTGTGTGTATGTGTGTGTGTGTGTGTGTATGTGTGTGTGTGTGTGTGTTGTGTGTGTGTGTGTGTGTGTGTGTGTGTGTGTGTGTGTGTGTGTGTGTGTGTATGTGTGTGTGTGTGTGATGTGTGTGTGTTGTGTAGTGTGTGTGTGTTGTGTGTGTGTGTGTGTGGTATGTGTGTGTGTGTGTGTGTGTGTGTGTGGGTGTGTGTGTGTGTATGTGTGTGTGTGTGTGTTGTGTGTGCATGCGTGTGTGTGTGTGTGTGTGTGTGTGTGTGTGTGTGTCTGTCTGTCTGTCTGTCTGTCTGTCTGTCTGTCTGTCTGTCTGTGTATACACATGTTTTCCCGTTCACAGAAAGTAGAGAAGATACGTTAACTCTGTAGGCAAGAGAGTGACAGAGCAGTACGTGTTGCCTCCCCTTAACCAAACCGCGAGAGGAATAGGCTACACATAACGGTTATATTCTGGGAGTTTTCCTTATATTTTCATATATCACACTTGCATTCGCACTGCACGTACTAAGGCATCCACAGAAATAAAAACCACTTTTTCAGAAAACCAGCCCCTGACTCAAAATTCAAGACAATACAAACAAATTTGGTAGATTTGAACTTTATTATTTTTTTTTTAGCAAACACTGTACCCCCTCAGTCCTTTGTCGTCTGCTGGCTGCCTCACCACAATAAGGATGCGCGGGGTCAACGCTGTAGGAACACAAGCAATCCTCATTAATTTTGATGATCATTTCCAACTTTCTCATGACTACCTGGTGTTGATCTATGGCCTCAACCCCAAAACAAGTACACAGTTCAGTGTTTCATTCTTTAAAAAAAAAAATCTGTGAAAACCAGCAAACCTGTTTCTGTCTGGCACTCTATAGAAGATGTGAGAACGGATGATAAAATTGGCAAAACTGCATACACACGGGACTGGATGTAAATAAGCACACGGGTGCTAATTCCATTATCCTCAAAATAAAAGAATAATAAGTAAAAAAAAAAATTTTTTAAAGAAAAAAAGAATAAGGGTTGAAGGGAAAAACTGCGACAATTTCAAAGGGAGATAGTTTGTTATCCCTTGTTGAACTGCATCACGTGCTGCTCTCCCTTTGACCATTCCTCTTTTTCGCTGTACATCTCTGCACTGTGGCTTCTGTTTCTCTCTCTGTGACTTTCGACCCATCTCTCTCTCTTTCTTTCTCTCCCTGTCCCTCTGTCTGTCTCTCTCCCTCCCCAACTGTTTGTCTGTCTGTCTGTCACTATCTCCCTTTGTCATTCTCGTCCTTCGGATGAGACTTTAAACCGAGGCCCCGTGTGCGAACGCACGCAGAACATCTTGCGCACACGTTAAATCCTGTTCCGCTTTTCGTAAGAGTAGGCCATCGTGTGCCGGTGGGAACAGATGACATGATTTACAAAACTGCATACACACGGGGACCGGATGAAAAAAAGCATATGATTGCTTATTCTGTTATCCTCGATATAAAAGAATAAATAAATAAATAAATTCTCTGTCTCTGTCTGTCCGTTGTGTCAAGAACAAGCAGATGAAACCAGAGAAAGTTTGCAATAACGAAAGAACAACCACAGAAAACAACAGAAAGGTTGCAGTAATTAAGTAGCAACCACAGAAAACAACAGAAATGTTGCAGTAATTAAGTAGCAACCACAGAAAACAACAGAAATGTTGCAGTAATTAAGTAGCAACCACAGAAAACAACAGAAATGTTGCAGTAATTAAGTAGCAACCACAGAAAACAACAGAAATGTTGCGGTAATTAAGTAGCAACCACAGAAAACAACAGAAAGGTTGCGGTAATTAAGTAGCAACCACAGAAAACAACAGAAAGGTTGCGGTAATTAAGTAGCAACCACAGAAAACAACAGAAAGGTTGCGGTAATTAAGTAGCAACCACAGAAAACAACAGAAATGTTGCGGTAATTAATAGTAGCAACCACAGAAACAACAGAATGTGCAGAATAATACAACCACAGAAAACACAGAAAGGTTGCGGTAATTAAGTAGCAACCACAGAAAACAACAGAAAGGTTGCAATGATGAAAGAGCAAGCTCAGATGGCATGTAATAAGGAAAGAAAAAGCTTAGGAAATGTATTACAGTGACGAAAAAACAACCATACGAAACAACAGAAAGGTTGTATTGTAGACCACTTGAAGCCACGACAGATTTCTCTACTTGAAAATGTGACTGCTCTCTCCGGGGAAAGTGCGTCGGCACAAGAGCAGCACCACCCATCATTTTTTCCTGTCTGCAACTATATTTGTTTTCCTATCAGTGTGGCTTCTTTCAACAGAATTTTTCCAGCGACAACTCTCTTGTTGCTGTGGGAACTTTTACGTGCGATACATATGCCTAACACACAGGATTTCGGTTTATCGTTTCAGCTGAAAGACTAGTACCCAAACCACCACTCATGGCACTGTCTAATGGATGAGGGAAAAGTTTCTGGCCCAAATGGGGATTGAACTACCACACACTTCGAGCCCTGACTTTTCACTTTCTAGGCAGGTGTTTTACCTCTACACCATCGATTATTTCAACTACAACTCCTACCACCACCACCACCACCACCACCACCACCACCACCACCACCACACATACACCTACTACTACTACTACTACTACTACTACTACTACTACTACTACTACTACTACTACTACTACTACTACTACTACTTCTCTCCTCCTCCTCACTACTACTACTACTACTACTACTACTACTACTACTACTACTACTACTACTACTACTACTACTACTACTACTACTACTACTACTACTACTTGACCCAGCAGCTAAATTAATTAATAAATTTAGAGTACGTTCTATACAAGACACTTTCTGACCCAGAAGCTAAACTTGTGGAGTGTGGCTTTTATATAAAGCACTTCTACACCAGGAAGCAAATGATACGAATGACAGTGTTGACAAAACTGCATACATACGGAGACTGGATATCAAAAACCACATAACAGCTTATTCCTTTATCCTCAAAATAAAATAAAAATAAAAAAGAATAAATGAAACAAGATAAATTGGGAGAGTAGCTTTTATACAAGACGCTTCTTGGCCCAGGACGTAAATCTGGCGTGTGCTCTGCAATACAAGACCCAACTGAAAAAACACAAACTACAAAACAAAGCTAAACAAAACAAAACAGGAATACGACCTAGAAACAAGACACTACTTGACCCAGAAGGTAAAATATTGGAGTGGGGCCAAAACCGATAGAAAAAAGGCCCAAAGAACAGGTTTTGCCTTGCCCAGCAAAAAATAACAACCCCAAAAAAGAATGATAAGAAAGAGGAGAGATGGAAGTCAAAGTGATAGGTTGTCGATGTCTCTTTCTGTGTCTGTGTGAACAGATATTTTGGCCCCTCTTGTGTGTGGATGGAGTACAGTCCTTCTTATATATATATATATATATATATATATATATATAGAGAGAGAGAGAGAGAGAGAGAGAGAGAGAGAGAGAGAGAGAGAGAGAGAGAGAGAGAGAGAGAGAGAGAGAGAGAGAGAGAGAGAGAGAGAGAGAGAGAGAGAGATAGATATAGATATGATATAGAATATAGATATATATGTCTGCTGCTGTAAGCTCGGTAATCAATTGCCTATGTGTTGGTTTTATTGTTCACACACGCACACACACACACACACGCACGCTCGCACACACACACACACACACACACACACACACACACACACACACACCACACAACACAACACACACACACACACACACACACACACACACACACACACACACACACACACACACACACACACACACACACACACCTCGCACACACACACCACACCAGATTTTTCTCTCTTTCTGTCTCTTTCTCTCTGTCTTTATGGCTTTGTCTGTTGCTGTCTATCTCTGTCTTTCTGTCACTCTGTCCCTATCTCTCTCCCTATAATTATTTCTCTCTCTCTCTCTCTCTCTCTCTCTCTCTCTCTCTCTCTCTCTCTCTCCTCTCTCTCTCTCTCTCTCTCTCTCTCTCTCTCTTCTCTCTCTCGAAGCCATTCGGCAGTCTCGGAAGACTATGGAGTTGCGCAAAGCCTGGATAAGTTAAATATAGAGGGCAACTTGTTACCCATGCAGCAGACCCCCTCTGTCCTGGTCACTGGAATGTCCATTGGAAAGCCAATCACCAATACTCACGCATGGTTCCAGTGCCGTCGCAGGAGCCACCCGAAGGTTCCTATTTATACAGCCCCGAACCGCCTTTGGGGACTCCAACTCCCCCGATTTTTCCTCAAGGGTGGTGTCTCACCACGACACCTGTGTGCATGCTGGTTTTTGTTTGGTTGTCATCTGCTCCACTGGCACACAATGGCCTACTCTTCTGAAAGGCGGAAGAGGTTTGTAACGTGTGTGCAAGATGTTCTTCGTGCGTTCACACACGGTTGCCTCGGTTTTTAGTCTCATCCGAGTGACTTGTATATATATATATATATGCTCACCAAGGAACACACACACACACACACACACACACACATACACACCCCTGGTACATTGTGTACCGGTGGGAACAACAAAATTAAAAAACAACAACACATGAGTGTTTATTCCAGCATCCTCGATGTAAAAGAACAAATAAAATAAACAAATAGATAAAATCACACACACACAAAACACACACACACACTTACACCACACACACTACACACACACACACTTACACACACACACACACTTACACACACACATACACACACACACACACACACACACACACACACTAAAACACACACTAAAACACACACACGTACACACTTACACACTTACGTTACACACACTCACGAGGAACTGACCAAAATTCAGCTGACAGAGCATTCTTCTCTTCTGCAATGTATAGCACCAGTGACGCCAGTGGAAGAGACGAGCAGCCCAGGGTTTCTATAGCAACGAAGGGGGGGGGGGGGGGGGAGGGGGACAAGGGGGTGGAAGGGGATGGAGGGGGAGTTGCGCTAGCGAAACTATCAGTGTGGTGAGGCTGTTGCGACAGGGATTGAAGAGAGGTGGGGTGATGAGGTGGGGTGGTGGTGGGTGGGGGAGGGGGGGGTGGGGGTGGGGAGGGGGTAGGGTGGGTGGTGGTGGGTGGTGGGGAAGGGGTGGGTGGGTAGGTGGGTGGGTTGCAGGGGACAGCTACTTGGGGAGGAAAGTAATTTTGGACAGTGTGGTTGTTGGTGGGGGTGGGGGGTGTAGAAGAGTTAAGGTAAAAATTGTGTGTGTTGAAGAGAGAGAGAGACTTCAGACTTCAGACTTCAAATAATTTAATGTTCATAAGTCTTCAGACTCCTAACATTTTGCACTCTAACTCATGCAATTTCCAGCGGTGTACAGATTGCCTGGATTCTGAAAAGGAAACTACAAAGAGTAAACATGATTGTACACATAGGCATACAAAATATGAATAATAATGTATTGAGTGATACAAATTAAGATATCATGATCGCTTGTGCATGTCTCGTTCAAATTTTTTGGCACACTCATAGTTGATCTTGTACGCATGCACCCCCCCCCCCCCCCCACATGTGCACCCATGCAGTTCGTGCGCGTGCTCAAACGCACACACACACACGCACGTACGCACACACGCACTCACACGCACACCGCACTCACCCGCACGCACGCACGCACCACACGCACGCACACACACCACACACACACACACACACACACACACACACACACACACACACACACACACACACCACACACACCCAGGATTCTGGCCTTTGGCCCTCTTCCAACATGATTGATGGTTTTTCAGGAAGTCAGGAATTTCTTTTAGTTAGCTAGTATCTTTAACACCAAGAGAGAGAGAGAGAGAGAGAGAGAGAGAGAGAGAGAGAGAGGAGAGAGAGAGAGAGAGAGAGAGAGAGAGAGAGAGAGAGAGAGAGAGATGTAGGTAAGAATGGATATATGGATAAATAGATGGATGGATAGATGGATGGATGAATGGAGACAGAGAGGGGGTGTAGGTAAGAATGGATGGATGGATGGGTGGATGGATGGATGGATGGATGGGTGGATGGATGGATGGATGAATAGATGGATGAATGGTTAGATGGATGGATGGATGGATGGATGGATGGATGGATGGATGGATGGAGAGAGAGACAGAGACAGGAAGAGGGAGAGGGGGTGGGGTGGGGGAAGAAGTTTAGAATGGACAGATGGAGAGAGAGAGACAGAGATAGAGACAGAGAGACAGAGAAGACGGAATAGAAGGTGAGAGGGGGGGGGGGGGTGTAGGTAAGATTGGATATACAGAGAGACGAAGGAGAAAACAGTCAAGGTAGGGATGGAAAGGGAGAGAGAGAAGGAGGGAGAGAGAGAGAGGAGAGAGAGAGAGAGAGAGAGAGAGAGAGAGAGAGAGAGAGAGAGACAGAGAGAGAGAGAGAGAAGAAGACAGACAGACAGACAGACAGACAGACAGACAGACAGACAGACAGACAGACAGACAGAAGACAGACAGGAAGAGAAGAAGACGAGACAGACAGAAGAGAGGACGAAAAGAGCATATAGAGCAGAGAGAGAGAGAGAGAGAGAGAGAGAGAGAAGAGAGAGAGACAGAAGAGACAGAGAGAGACAGAGACAGACAGACAGACAGACAGACAGACAGACAGAAGACAGACAGACAGACAGACAGACAGACAGACAGACAGACAAGACAGACAGAGACAGAGAGACAGACAAACGGACAGAGACAGACAAACGGATAGAGATAGACAGGCAGGCAGACAGAAACAAACAGACAGGCAGACAAACAGACAGAGACTACTCTGAATCGTTCCAGGGTAATATACCAAATTGATATCTGCTGTTCGCTTCGTGTTGCTATCCTGGCAATACGATTTCACGTTCCTAGTATTCTATGCACGGGGTATGAGGTGGAATAGAAGGCAGCAGCTTTGTTGTCGAATTCGTAAACGGACCCTAATACTGTGTATGGGTTCAAATCTTTGTTGAGGTTTGTGTTCTAAAGATTTTTTCTTTATCGCTCTGCAGAGCAAGCACTACTAATGAAGTGAAAACCAGTATTGAAAACACAATCAGACTATGATTATGAAGAGCCCCTGATTTCAGTGAAAAAGCGCAAATTGAGGAGTGAAAGAGAGAAGAGAGGAGAGAGAGAGAGAGGGAGAGAGAGAGAGAGAGAGAGAGAGAGAGTAGAGAGAGAGAGAGAGAGAGAAGAGAGAGAGAGAGAGAGAGAGAGAGAGAGAGAGAGAGAGAGAGAGAGAGAGACAGAGACAGAGACAGAGACAGAGACAGAGAGACAGAGACAGAGACAGAGAGAGACAGACAGAGAGAGGGAGAGAGAGAGGGAGAGAGAGAGACAGACAGACAGATAGATAGGTATGAGCATATCACACGAACATCTGTACTGGCCAAGACCATCCTACAGGGAACAGTTTAAGTACAAGGAAGGAGATGAAGAGGCAGACAGAGGAAACGATGGGAAAAAATCACCAGAGAGTGGAATGGCCTTGAATGGAACGACTTGCTACTGAAAAGTGAGGACCATATGGAGTGGAGGAAGCTGGTTGCAAAATCTTCTGTGGTACCCCTGCGGTCTACAAGACTGCGGGATATTCTTTAATTTAACGTCTTTTCACATTACGTGCTATTAGGTACGGGATAGGCCTATGTGAGGGTGAAGATAACATAGGTACTGAATCCACCGCCCCCAAAGTCTTTCACGTGAAGCTATAAACGAAGGTCCCATGTTCCACCGCATACAGAATGTCTTGCACATACCTTATGCGCTGTGCTCGTGATCTGATAGCCTGGGTTCGAGCCACCACAGAAGCCCCCGTTTTTAGGGGATTTCCCCCTCGGAGTTCACATCAGTACTAACTCCATTTCTTCGATAGTCCTTTGGATGAGACTATAAACCGAGGCCCCGCCAGGTTCAAACGCATTCATAACATCTTGCGCACATGTTAAAATCCCGTTCTGCCTTTCGAAAGAATGGGGCATTTCGTGTCGGTAGGAATGGATGACATTAAAAAAAAAACAAGCACACAGGTGTCATTTTTAGAACACAATCCACGAAGTCAAAGTGCAGGTACATTAATAGTGGGCAACATAAGCAAAATCTGACCAATGGGGAACCTCGCAGCCCTAGCGGAAGAAACGGAGAGAAAAAGGAAGCTGAAAGAAAAATCACAGAGACCTCAAACTTCTGTGGACATTGCTGCAGTGGCTCCCTGTCAAGCATTGATGCGAATACAACGTTGCTGTCTATTCTTATCTCTGCTTTCATCGATTATTGCCAGCGTATCTTTCCCCTTGACTTTTTCACATCGGAGCATTGTGGCAGATTTGTTCAAGCTTATCTCTATGCCTCAGCTTTTTCTTTCTTTCTTTTCTGAAGGGAATCAAACGTCATACTAATCCGTTGTTTTTCTCTCAAAGAAGGACTTTGGAAAACTTTCCAGTCGTAAACTAGAAACTGCCAAAGAAAGGATTCTAATCTGTGTAAAAAAAAATTGGGAATTTCCCATTTGTCTATTTAGTCAGTAACCGTTTCTGAGTTAGAAAAAAAACAAACCTTTAATTTTTTACGTTCCTCGGCTTGAGCTCCAAAGTTAATCTATGGAGAGATTTGCAGCATGCGACTGTTTTTTCTACCATGACGGTAGCCGCATTCTGACTTCAGAGATGTATGCTGGGTATGTTCATACCTCCGTAACCCACCGAACACCTTAATGAATTACTGGATCTTTAACGGGTGGCATATTTGTTCTTCTGTATGTGTATGTACACAAAGGGAATCTAGGCACTGGCAGGTATGCACTTGAAGTTGTCCTGGAAGATCATACAAACCCCTACCCTCAATTTACCAGACACCGCCGAGATTCGAACCCATGACATCATGAGACCCATGGGATTGAAGTCGAATGGTGTTACAAGTGTGCCATAGCGTCCGATAAACCTAAGATTGATGTGTTCGACAGGGTGCGTGTATGTGTGTGTATGTGTGTGTGTGTGAGTGTGTGTGTGTGTGAGTGTGTGTGTGTGTGTGGGGGGGGGGTGTATGCGTGCGTGCGTGCGTGTGTGTGTGTATGTGTGTGTGCTCTGCGTGCGTGTGTGTGACAAGGGGGGTAGGGTGGGATGGGATGGGGAAAATGTTTAACTGTGTTCTTTTATGGTCGACTTAATTACACAGCTTTCTTTATGTTCAATAGTTTACACGCCTATAGTCATATGTGATGTGAATAAGTGAAAGGAAGCACAACGCCACAAGATTCTGAACTCTTAAAGAATATTTATGATCTAATATTGATTTTTTTCATTAAACTT
>CM060322.1:56318493-56323493 GCA_030674155.1 Stramonita haemastoma | reverse complement strand
TGTGTGTGTGTGTGTGTGTGTGTGTGTGTGTGTGTGTGTTACGTAGATACACATATACTTTCCATTTGTTTTTGTCTCTTAAGAATGTGTGCGCGTATAGTTATGAACCAACACATACGTTTGTGTTTTCTTTCTGACTGTCTGTCTGTTTTTTCTGTCTATCTGTCTGTCCGTCTGTCTGTCTCTGTCTCTGTCTCTGTCTCTCTTTCTCTCTCTGTCTGTCTCTCTCTCACAAACACACCTAAACACCTACACACACAAACACACAGACACACACACAGATACAACACACACACACAACAAACACACATACACACAGCACACACAACCATACACACACAACCAAACACACACACACACACACACACACACACACACACACCAAACACAACACACACACACACCGCATATACACATACACATGCACACACACACACACACACACACACACCACCACCACCACCACCACCACCACCACCACCACACACACACACACTCCCCCAACCAAACACATCAACGAAACAAAGCAAACCTACTGAAATCAGCCCCAGGTATAATCAAGAACGTCGGACACTCAACCCCTCCCCAACCACCCATCCCCACCCCCACCCCAACTCAACCCTCCCCTCCCCATCCCCACCATCCCCCCTCCCCCTCCACAACAAATCACAGTCTGCCACACAATCTGGGCAGTGACTTGACACACCAGTGATGCCGCTACATCACATTACACTATCATTGTCACACCCTGTCCCGCTTTTTTTTTTATTCTCCCCCCCCCTTCCTTTACCTCATCTCTCTCCACCCTCCTTCCCTTTTTATTTCACCCCCCCCTTCCTCTCTTCCTTACTTTTCTTTCCACTCCCCCCCCATCCTCTTCTTTCTCCTTACTCTTCCTCCCTCTCTTCTTCCCCATTCCAATATCAGTCAATAGTATGGTGTTCTGACAGCGTCAAACGGAATGTTGAACGTTTTTTTTTTCTTCTGATATTTAAAGTTGCCATACCGATTGTTTTTAGTGTTGTGGTTAATGTGTTGAAAATCTTGATGACCTGGTCTGGGTTTAAATCTCCCTAATTGCAAGGTTTTATTCAGGCTCCGTGTTTTGTTTTTTTTCAAAAGTAATTTTGCATTATCATTCCATTGTTTTTCATTTCATTCTGTTTCATTGCGTTCTGTTCTACTCTGTTCTGTTCTGTTCCATTCCGAATATATTGTATTCCAATCCCAATTTATTTCATTCCAGCTCTGTCCATTGTATTACATTTCATTCCGTTTGATTCCATTTCCATTCTTTTCTTTTCTATTCTATTTCATTCTATTTCGTTCCATTCCATTCCACTAATTCCATTCTGTTATAGAGAGGGATAGAAAAGAGGGATTTCCTAGCTTTGAGTTTCCAGAAGATTGGGATGCTGTTTATGCTGACAGGCCCCTGGCATCCCTATGGAAAGAGGGGGGGGGGGGGGGGGTAGGGATTTAATAGTTCCAAACTTGTACAAAGGTGTTTCAGAAGGATTTCGTCATATTTTCTTCCTTTTGTTTTTCTTTCTTTCTTTCTTTCTTTTTCTTTCTTTCTTTCTTTCTTTCTTTCTTTCTTTCTTCCTTTTTTCTTTCTATTCCTTCCTTCCTTCCTTCCTTTCTTTCTTTTTTTCTTTCTTTCTTCGTTCTTTTTTCTTTCTTCTTAATTTTTAATTTAGTTTTTTCTGTTATCTTTCTTTCTTTCATGTGTTCTTCTTTTTCTCTTCTTTCTTTCCGTTTTAGCTAATTTATTAATATTTTATTTTAACTGTTCCACATGTTGTTGTTTTTCTTTCTTCCTTTCTTTTTAACTTTCTTTCTTTCCTTCCTTCTTTATTCCCGTCTTTGATAAACTTCCTTCTTTTTTCTCTCTGTGCTTTTTTTCTTTTTTTCTTTCCAGCCCACTTTCTTTCATTCATTCTTCTTTCTTTCTTTCTTTTTCTTTCTCCGACTGTCTGTGTCTGTGTGTCTGTCTGTGTCTAGTTACATGTAATTGTTCCAGGCCCAGTACATAGATAAAAAGATGTGCCAGACGTATTTCTTTCTTCTTTCTTTCTTTCTTTCTTTCTTTCTTTTTCTTTCTTGTCTGTCTGTTGTCTGTCTGTCTGTCGTCTGTCTGTTATGTCTAGTTACATGTAATTGTTCCAGACCCAGAACATAGATAAAAAGATATGCTTTCCTCTTCTTTCTTTCTTTCTTTCTTTCTTTCTTTCTTTCTTTCTTTCTTTCTTTCTTTCTTTCTTTCTTTCTTTCTTTCTCTTCTTCTTCTTCTTGTCTGTCTGTCTGTCTGTCTGTCTGTCTGTCTGTCTGTCTGTCTGTGTCTGTCTTGTCTAGTTACTGTACTTGTTCCAGACCCAGTACATAGATACAAAAGATGTGCTTCTTTCTCTTTCTATTCTTTTTCTTTCTCTTTTTCTTTCTTTCTTTCTTTCTTTCTTTCTTTCTTTCTTTCTTTCTTTCTTTCTTTCTTTCTTTTCTTTCTTTCTTTCTTTCATTCATCTTCTTTCTTTCTTTCTTTCTTTCTTTCTTTCTTTCTTTCTTTCTTTCTTTTCCCGTATTTCTTTCATCTTATTTATTCTTTTCTTCTATCTTTTTTCTTTTGATCCCTTTGGGTTTTTTGGTCTCTCTTTCTGTCACTTTCTTTAATGGTCAGATTAATCTGATTTTATCTTCCAGACATGTACGAACACGTTTCGAGCCGGTTTTTTTTTTCTCTTCTCTTCTCTTCTCTTCTCTTCTCTTCTCTTCTCTTCTCTTCTCTTCTCTTCTCTTCTTTTCTCTTTTCTCTTCTCTTTTCTCTTCTCCTCTCGTCTCCTCTCTTCTCTTCTCTTCTCCTCTCCTCTCCTCTCTCTCTCTTCTCTCTCTCTTCTCTTCTCTTCTCTCTTTCTCTTCTCTTCTCTTCTCTTCTCTTCTCTTCTCTTCTCTTCTTCTCTTCTCTTCTCTTCTCTTCTTCTCTCTTCAATTATCTTCTGCTATTTTCTCCTCTTCTTCTTCTCTTCTTTCATTCTTTTGTCTCTTTCTTTCTTTCTTTTTTCTTTCTTGTTTCCTTCTTTCTTTTATTCTTTCTTTCATTCCTCCTCTTCCTTCCTTCCTTCCTTTCTTTCTTTCCTTCCTTCCGTCCTTCCTCCCTCCCTCCCTTCCTTCTTTCCTTCCTTCCTTCCTTCTTTCATTCCTTCCTTTCTTCCTTCCTCCCTGTCTTCCTTCCTTTCTTTCTTTCTTTTTTTCCACCTTTCTTTCTTTCTTTCTCTTCCTTTATCTTTCTTTTTTTCTTCTTTCTTTCATTTTCTCTGGACGGTACAGTGTAATCTAATTGTGGCGGAGCAGGCGGCAGTGTTTGACAGAAACCTCAGACGTTCAGTGCCCATGGCGTCAGGGGGTCCGGTAACCCTCCATAAATTGGGCTCTGCATCTCCCAGCATCCAGCCCGCAACCAATGTTGCAGCGTACCCCTGGAGCCGGGAAGGCGGCTTGGGGGTGTCGTTAACGGGATGTTGTCGTTAAGTAAATATGCTGGACAGAGATAAGAACTTGGCTTCCTGCCTGCTCTCTCCCTTCCCCTCTTCCCTTCCATTCCCGGTCTGGACAGTTTAATGTTCAATCCAATTCAATTCATTTGAAATATTTTATTATCTCTGTGACACAGAAACACGCACGGCTTACAAGTCATACATAAAACAGTATAGTAAACGTGTAAAAATGGTGGAATGTTGCAAACCGTATTTTTTTGGTAAATGACGGATATCAGAGCAGGTCAAGGTTTCTACCCCTCCCACTCCCAGCCCCCTCCTCTCCCCTCCTCACCCCTACCCCTCCCCCTCTCATGTCCGTGTTTTGTTTATGGTGAGTGTAAGCTAGTCCTGAACTGGAATGTATTTGGGTTTGTTAAATGCTGAAAGGAATATCTGAATTTCTTCTTTCGCTTCATTAGGTGGGCTGTCAATGCACTGACTGCAAAATGGCTTCACAAAGTTAATAACTGCCAGTCGGGTCAAAGTCCGAATATTCTTTTCCCATTAAAGTTACAGACTTCTTATTTTATGTTCGCAATCTCGACTTAATTGGGGTTTTTTGTTTGTCTTTTACAACATTTTTGCTGTCTCATCTCTGACGTTCCCATCCTGCTGTTTCCACGCCGCTCGTTTCAATCTTCCTGCCACAGCCATACTCAGATTCGCTATGTCACATCCTCAGGGTAAGTAGTCCACAGGGAGTCCATCACCATCAGGTCACCATAGGGCCACCAGCCAGAGGGGCCCTGCACTGCTGCTGGGTTACTTTGGTGGTGTTCAGTGGTGCCTGTTCTGAGCTAACATACGCAGGACACCACCTACTAAGCCTCCTACTAACGACAATATTAGCTCAGTCATGGAGCCAGACTGAGTGAGAGGCCCACTCGAGGTGGCGACCACCACAATGTTCCTCCAACGACCGTCCCCCCTCGAACCACCAACCCCAAAGGCTTTGACACAAACTCACCACAGACACATAAGCGTATGGGTAAACCGAATCTGAGGTCAATATGAGACCAGAGCAACCGGGGCCACAAAATCAGAGGCAATTTTTCATTGCATGATGATCGATGAGAATGAGGGTGATAAATTGATGTTGCTGTGGAAGTGCATGTGCTTTGAGACTACTTGACAGGGTTGTACTCTACCCTTACCATCATAATGTATCTCGGTGTCAGCCAGGCCCAAGAGATACAGACACCTGCAGTGTTGGTGAGGTAATTTGAGCAACACTCACAAACTTGCGTCCGTACAGTGACAAAGCTCGACTGTGTGGTCCCAGTCTCCCCACTGAGCCGACAGCACACTCACTCTGGGTAGAAGCTGGCCGGAGTCCGAAAAATTTCTGACTCTTATGGGATTCGATCCTGCAGCCTTCTAGTCCGCAACCCAAGGCGCTATCCACTGCACCATGGTGGCTGGCGAGTCTTTTTTATTTTTAACATGATATCGGTATATTGCCGTTATTTT
>CM060322.1:56310993-56313493 GCA_030674155.1 Stramonita haemastoma | reverse complement strand
AACAGAAACACTGCAAGCTTTGTGAAGGTTGAGGGTTGATATCTCATTCCATAGTGTACCACCAGAATATGTGAGAGTGGATTTAAATAAGTCAATTCTTGGAAGTGGCACCATTATCTTATTGGCATGACGATTGACATTGATTGTGAATCTGTTTTGAAGCAAGGGGGAGCTAGACCGGACATGATTTTATACATAAACACTGCCTTATTATGCTTAAGCTTGGATCTTAATGGAAGAATGTCAAGTGCTTTATAGTCAGAAATGGTTAATGATGAAGATTTTAAGAGAACAAGTTTTAGAGCTCGTCTATGCACACTGAACAATGGCTTGAGAACATTTGCGCTAGCCGAATCCCAAATCGTTGAAGCATAACTCATATGGGATATAATAATGCATTGAGAAACATTTTCCTAGCGTTTAGGTCTAAGAAATGCTTTATTTTAGATAACTGGTGTACACATTTGATACTTTTTTGCATAATGCAGAGATGTGGTACATCCAAGAAAGGTTATTGTCAATTGTAATTCCAAGAATTTTATGATGATCTACTTCATCAATTTTGTTGTTATTAATATAGATAGCCGTAGAATTGATTGAAAGAGAGAGAGAGAGGAGAGAGAGAGAGAGAGGAGAGAGAGAGAGAGAGAGAGAGAGAGAGTGAGAGAGAGAGAGAGAGACAGACAGACAGACAGACAGACAGACAGACAGACAGACAGACAGACAGACAGACAGACAGACAGACAGACAGACAGACAGACAGAAAAGACAGACAGACAGACAGCAGAGACAGAGAGAGAGACACAGAGAGAGACAGAGAGAGAGCAGAGAGAGACAGACAGACAGACAGACAGAGAGAAGGGGGGGGGGAGGTCTAGAGAGAGAGAGAGAGAGAGAAGAGGAGAAAAGAGAGAGAGAGAGGGGGGGGGGGGTCGAGAGAGAGAGAGAGATAGAAAGAGAGAGAGAGAGATAGAAAGAGAGAGAGATAGAAAGACAGACAGACCAGACAGAGACAGAGACACACAGACAGACAGACAAACAGACAGAGACAGACAGAAAGAGACAGAGACAGAGAGGTGTTCAAGTTTCGCATTGCCATTCATTCAGTAATTAAGCGGTACTGAATTGCATCCGAAGTGAACATTGATTGGCAGGTGTCACGGAGAATAGGATCTATGACATGTTTGCGACATAAACACCAGGATAAATTGTCTGGCCGTCAAATCCACCAGAAATGGTTGCATAACACTTTGGGGTCGTAGCATGGTTGGTTTTGAAATGGCATGGTGTGTGTGTGAGTGGGGGGGGGGGGGGGGGGGGGGCGTTGTTTGTGTGTGTGTGTGGTTGTGTGTGTGTGTTGTGTGTGTGTGTGTGTGTGTCTGTGTGTGTAAGTGTGTGTGTGTGTGTGTGTGGTGTGTGTGTGTGTGTGTGTGTTTGTGTGTGGGTGTGTGTGATGTGTGTGTAGGTGTGTGTATGTGCACGTGCATGTATGCATGAAGGTGTGCGCACTTATACTCACTGTGTGGGTTTTTGTGTGTGTTGTGGTGTGTGTGTGTGTGTGTGTGTGTGGTGGTCTGTGTGTGTGTTGTGTGTGTGTTGTGTGTGTGTGTGTGTGTGTGTGTGTGTGTGTGTGTGTGTGTGTGTGTGTGTGTGGATTTCTTGGGAGAGTACTTGAGCACTTAATTATGGAGACATGCACGCACGTATGCATGAGTGAAACCTCATGCACAAACAACTTAAATATTCCATCAATAGTCTTTCGGATGAGACAATAAACCGAGGTCCGTGTGTTACACATCACTATTTAGCGCACGTAAAAGAAACCCACGACAAAAAGGGGTTGACCTGGCAAAATTCTGTAGAAAAAAAGCCACTCTGATGGGGAAACAAATACCGTTGCATACAAGAAAAAGGGAAAAAAAAACGGGGTAGGGCTGCACGGTGGCGACGCGTCTCCCCGGGAAGAGCAGCTCGAATTTCACGCAGAGAAATCTGCTGTGACATAAAGTGGTACAAAATATAATGCAAAAAAAACACACAATACATCACTCAAAAGGCAGTACTCCCCCCACCTTTCATACTCCCTGCTAGCTTGTAAAAGATACAAAAGAAAAAGCAAAATTGAAAAAACAATGAACCTCCCCCCCCCCGCCAAGATAACCTACACAAACACTCACGTAAACAGTAGGACACAAAAAAAACAACCAATCAAACAGGCAACAGCAAAACAAAACTATCATTTAAAAGTAAAAGATAAGAAAACATGAACAAAGTGAGAAAATAAAGCTTGAGTAAAGATAAAGCAAAGCATTGAAAGACAAACGCTTACACACATTGTTACTTTGATTTCCTTGCAAAACCTGCCCCCCCTCTCTTTTTCTCTCTCTCCCTCTGTCTGTCTGTCTGTCTGTCTGTCTGTCTGTCTGTCTGTTGTTGTGTGAGTGTCTCTGTCTCTGTCTCTGTCTCTCTGCCTGTCTGTCTGTCTGTCTGCCTTCTCTGT
>CM060322.1:56309478-56310893 GCA_030674155.1 Stramonita haemastoma | reverse complement strand
AGGTTACAGACACGGTGATAACAAAGACACATAATCAATAATAAGGCAAATATTGATAAAGATATTTTTCTGTTAGTAAAGACACGATGATAAAAAGATCGATTAATAAGGATGAGACATGATGATAAGGATTTTAGGGTAACAAAGACACAATTATAAACAGACACGTTAATAAAATAAAAAAGACAGTGTAATAATGAATGTGTGGTAATAAAGACATACTGATAAACAAACGCATTGATAATGAAGACGCAGGGTGATAATGTTTGTATAGTAATAATTACACAAAGATAAAAGACACAATCATGATAAAACGCAGGATGACAAAACTTGTATGGCAATAAAGACACAATGAAAAACAGACACAATATTAACGAAAACAAAATGATGACAGAGATTTAATGATGTCATAGACACAAAGATAATACACACACAATAACAATGAAGACAAAATAATGACCGACATTTAATGGAAATAAAGACACAATGATAGGAAAGACGCAATAATAAGAATGACACATGATAAAAAATCTAATAATAAAAAAGGCACAAGGACATTTTAAAAGATACAAAGATAAAAATAACTCAAAGATATTCAAGACACAGAGATAATCAAGGCACAAATACAAAGATAAAAATACTCAAAGATATTCAAGACACAGAGATAATCAAGGCACAAAGTTAATTCAAAACAGAATTATCAACAGACAACGAACATTGTACTCACCCGAACCTGTCGGCCATACAGCAGAGGGTACGGCCACAGATCCCTCCTGAAACCAGACCAAACACGGTAGTAGTAGTATATAGTAGTAGTAGAGTAGTAGTAGTAGTAGTAGTAGTGGTAGTGGTAGGGTAGTAGTAGTAGTAGTTAGTAGTAGTAGTAGTAGTAGTAGTATAGTAGTAGTAGTTAGTAGTAGCAGTAGTAGTAGTAGAAGAAGAAGAAAAGATGGTATTGATAATGATATGATAAAAGCCACCCTACCAGACATGATAGAAATTCTTCAAAAAATATGTCAGCTAATCTTTAGCTCAGACATTTATCCAGATACACAAGGGGAAAGGAATAAGTGTACTGATTTTCAAATCTGGGGATCCATTGAATCCTGGAAACTACCGAGCTATAACACTGAACAAGATATTCAACAATCGCACTAAAAATTACCTTGAAGAAAATCGCTTAATATTACATAAACAAACAGGATTTAGAAAATTACTGATAACTACATACTTTATCTTTATGCTTAACTCACTAATAGATGACATGTTACGTAGAGCAAAAAAATTGGCTTTGTTGTTTTGTTGACTTTCGAAAAGCTGTTTACTCAGTCTGGCATGAGGCTCTTCTGCTAAAAATTTACTGTACATGCATTAAGACAATTGTTATGAAGGTATACAGAGCATTTACAATGATG
>CM060322.1:56301978-56304478 GCA_030674155.1 Stramonita haemastoma | reverse complement strand
AGACAACATCAGAGAGTGGACTGGCTTTGAGTGGAATTACTTGCTAAGGAAAATTGAAAGCCTAGATGAGTGGAGGAAGCTGGTTGCAAATTCTTCAGTGGTGCCCCAACAATCTACTAGACTACGGAATAGATGAAGTAAGTACGAACACTCGTACCGAAAGGTCAGCACTGATTTTACCTCAATGTGCCATACATCCCGGTTGTCTGTGCAGTATTATTGTTGAGGTTGCTACTGTTGTTGATTCTGTTGGTGTTGTTGATGTTGTTCTTGATGTTGCTATTGTTGTTGAACATGATAATGTTGGTGTTGTTGATGTGCGTTCCCCAGCTTAAAACGCTAGGGATTACCCAGAATATGCACTGTGACTTATTCATTACACTGGGGAATCACTGTGAGACTGAAAGTACATATTGGATGAGACCTTTGCATGTATGGCTGTTTTCAAGTACCTCGCCCTATAGGCAGCCCTACTCAGGCATGAAGGATTTCTACATCTTTCTCCCTTTTTTGAGAATATAGATTGTTATGGCCATTTTGTGCCGGTAGGAGCAGATGACAAAAAACCAGCATGCACACCGGTCTCGTGTTTAGACACCATCCCTGAGGAAAAATCGGGAGTTGGAGTCCCCAGGGCGGTTGAGGGCTGTACATGTTCTCATGGCTCCTGTAACGGCACTGGAACCATTCGTATCGGTCATTGCCTTTCCAATGGACAATTCCAGCGACATGGAGAGGGAGGGTGGGTGTCTGCTGCATGGGTAACAGCTAGCCCTCCATATTTAATTACTAAGGCTTTGTGCTCTAGAGCCAAGAGCACAACTCCATAGTCTCCCGAGACAGACGGATGCCTGCCGTTACGTTGTTATGATAAGACCTTGTCATCAGTGAAGACAATCTTAGCACTAATGATATTATATTGTATTCTGTATATAATATACCCATGCCTGCATGAATGCACATGCACCCCACGCATGGACGTACATACGTACACATACATGCATGGGCAGAGAGAGACACAGACAGAGAGATAGAGACAGAGAGATAGAGACAGAGAGTAAAAGCACACACATATACACGCAAACACACTGATACAATCAAGCATCTAGTTCATGCATGTACGCACGCGCGCGGCACACACACACACACACGCACGCACACAACACAACACAACACACACAACATAACTCAACACAACACAACACCCCCTCCACCACCCCACCCACACACAAACACAACACACACATTCAGGTATGTGCATGCACAACCAAGAAAAAAAGATGAGCTAAGATCTATCTGCATAGCTGGGCGTATGCACGAAGATGATTGTTTTCTAAAAAAGAAAATGGCATTGCATATATTCACGTGCGCTAATGTAACGACAACACTATTGACCAAATATCGGAGCAGAGAGAGATGTTTCCCGCAAAGTGATCAATGAGGTCCTCCCGGGGGCGATATTGACCTCTGCGGTTTATTAAGGCACCGCACAGACATTCACACTGACTTGACCTGACCTGACCTCACCTGACCTCACCTGACCTAAGATGACCTCAGCGATTTTCCTTTTGGCTTCCTTCTTCCCTAGACTGTCTGTCTGCTTTTGTTTTGTTTTTTTTGGTTTGTTTGTTTAGTGTTTTTTATTGCTGCTTTTTTGTATTTTGCATTCCTGTTTCTTTCTCTGTACAACTAAGCTTATTTTTTTGTCAGGCATAAGGCGTGATATTTTGTATATTAAAAAATATATATAATAAATGTGGAGATTGTCTGCCAGTTTTTAACAAGCATCTGTCACGACATCACTCCTAGTTCTTCTTCTTCGTCGTACAATCAGACAGCAACTATTGTTGTCTGTCATAATTATCAGCGAAAATGTATTGCGTTGCCTGCCGGTAAACGCCTCATAAGTCAGGCTCAGTGCATTAGACTTGGGCGTTAGAGAGAACTGTTATCTTTGAAGTCTTTCTGGGAAACAAAAATGCAGGAAAGTGGATCAAGAACGTAGAAAATAGACAAGAGGGAGATGCGCTTCAAAGTGTCTCATGTGCGACTGACGTGGCTCTTAGTCTCTTGAATGAGTGTATATAACTTACTCAACGTTTCGTTTCTATACATCAGCCCCGAAGTCGGAATGTGGCTGCCTTAGTGGTGGGCAAAAATGATCGCAAAGATTTTACTATTGATGAACTGAGGAGCGAAAAACATCTTCTCGTTAAAACTATTACAGACTACACAGTGAAAAGTAGTACGTAACTTTGCACACCACACACACACACACACACACACACACACACACACACACACACAACACACACACACACACACACACACACACACACACACACACACACACACACACACACACACACACCACACACACACACACTTACACTCACACAATTTGTTTTGTTTTGGTTTGGTTGTTTTGCTAGATTCTTGGCTCGATGAAACAAAGCAAATTTATTGCTTATTCAATGTACCACCTGGAAAAAAAATTGAC
>CM060322.1:56279913-56284913 GCA_030674155.1 Stramonita haemastoma | reverse complement strand
AATGTTGTAAATTTTGCATAAACTGTCACGATTTCATGACAGAGAAAGGGAGGCACCAAAGTATGCCCAGAGAGGACAGAAAATGTAAATTATGTAACAAACTAGAAGATGAATTTCATTTACTCGATAAATGCGTTCTGTACCATGAACTCAGAAACAATTTGGTATTAAAATTAAAACCAAAGACAAAGAACATAAAAGAATATAAGATAAGTTAAGCAACATAATCCAAGTTGATATCTATCAACCTGATGTGAATGAATGTTTTGGGAAAAGAAAAGTAGAATGCACCATGTTTTTAGAGGACATCATTTTGGGCAGAAAGATAATTAAAACGTCTGTTTTTTTCTTTCAAAATAGTCTTCAAGATTTAAATGGCAATACAGAATTATGAATCTGAATCTGAATCACACACACACAAATATACACACAAATACACACACAAATACAAACACATACACACACGCAAACACACACACACACACCCAAACACACACACAAACACACGCACAAACACACACACAAACACACACACACACGCACAAAACACACACACACACACACGCGGGCGCGCACACACACACACACACACACACACACACACACACACACACACACACACACACACACACACACACACACACACACACACACCACACACACATATTCTTCGGATGAGCGGATGAGACCAAAAACCGAGGTCCCGTGTGTGAACACACACAGAACATCTTGCGCACACATTAAAACCTGTTCTGCTTTTCGAAGAGAAGGCCATGATGTGCCAGTGGGCACAGATTACAAAATATTCAAAATTGCATACACACGGGGACTGGATGTTAAAAAAGCATATTCGTTCTTATTCCATTATCCTCGAAATAAAAGAATAAATAAAAAAAGGTAACAAATGAATACTCTCTCTCTCTCTCTCTCTCTCTCTCTCTCCTCTCTCTCTCTCTCTCTCTCTCTTCTCTCTCTCTCTCTCCCTTTCTCTATCTCTCTCTCTCTCTCTCTCTCTCTCTCTCTCTCTCTCTCTCTCTCTCTCTCTCTCTCCTCTCTCTTCTCTTCTCTCTCTCTCTCTCTCTCTCTCTCTCTCTCTCTCTCTCTCTCTCTCTCTCTCTCCTCTCTCTACTCTCTCTCTCTCCTCTCCTTCTCTCTCTCCTCTCTCTCTTCTCTCTCCTCTCTCTCTCTCTCTCTCTCTCTCCTCCTCTCCTCTCTTTCTCTCTCTCTACTCCTCCTCTCCCTCTCTCTACTCCTCTCTCTCTCCACACACACACAACACAGAGAAAAGAAACACAGACACGCACAGACCCGCTCACACGCACACACATAGCTCAAACTTTTTGCTTTTCTATGCAAGTGCATGCGTGCGTGCATGCGTGCGTGCGTATATGTGTGTGTGTGTCTGTGTGTGTGTGTATGTGTGTGTGTGTGTGGTGTGTGTGTGTGTGTGTGTGTGTGTGTTGTGTGTGTGTGTGTGTGTGTGTGTGTTGTGTGTGTGTGTGTTGTGTGTGTGTGTGTTATTGATTTTCGCCTGTGGCTGCCTCTAGCTTTAACTGTCGCGTCTTCATTTTCGGGCTGAAACTACTATTACTGCTCCTTCTCTCTATCTGTCAGTCAATCGTCTCTCAGTTTGTCTGTCAGATCTGTCCTCGTTATCTGCTGTCTCTGTCCGTCTCTCTGTCTGTCTGTCTTCTGTCACTGTCCGGTTCTGTCTCTGTATCTGTCTTCTGTCTGTCTGTCTGTCTGTCTGTCTGTCTGTCTTTCTTGTCTGTCTGTCTGTCTTCTGCTTCTTGTTCTGTCTGTCTGTCTGTCTGTCTGTCTGTCTGTCTGTCTGTCTGTCTGTCTGTCTGTCTGTCTGTCTTCTTCTCTCTCTCTCTCTTCTCTCTCTCTCTCTCTCTCTCTCTCTCTCTCTCTCTCTCTCTCTCTCTCTCTCTCTCTCTCTCTCTCTCTCTCTCTCTCTCTCTCCCCTCCTCTCCCCCCCCCCTCTCTCTCTCTCTCTCTCTCTCCTCACGCACGCACACACAGATTAGTATGTAATATTTATTCTGTAACCCTTAAAAATAAAGATTATTCAATAAAGAAACATTATTCAATGCTCTGTGTTTCTTTGTTTCTTTGTTTTCTTTGTTTCTTTGTTTCTTTGTTTCTTCTCTCTTCTCTCTCTCTCTCTCTCTCTCTCTCTCTCTTCTCTCTCTCTCCTCTCTCTCTCTCTCTCTCTCTCTCTCTCTCTCTCCTCTCTCTCTCTCTCTTCTTCTCTCTCCTCTCTCTCTCTCTCTCTCTCTCTTCTTTCTTTTTTCTTTCTCTATGCACACGTTTGCTCTATAGCTGTGTGTTGTCCTGTATTGTGTTGCCATGTCCTAATACCATTGTATTATGTTTGTGTTAGATTGTTTCGTGTCATGAATATTGAATTTTGTCATATTGATTGTGTTGTGTTATGTTCTTTTGTATACACTATTATTACACAGTGCGGTGTTGATTTGTGCCGTTTTGTGTTTTGTTGTATGGTTTTTGTATTGCACCGAAATTGTACTATTTTACTTTATTGTATGTAGTTGTATAGCATAGTTTTGCTCGGTATTTTTGCGCCGTTTTGTTTTGTGTGGTGTTGTACATTGTCTGTCTGTCTGTCTGTCTGTCTGTCTGTCTGTCTATCTATTATCTATCTACCTGTCTATCGCTCTGTCTCTCTTCTTTTGTCTGCCCTTTTTTCCGTCTGTCTTTCCAATCAATCCATCTCTTGTTAGTACTTTTAATACCACATTTAGCGAAAATATAATTATGAAAATTTTAAAAGAAAACAAAACTGTGTAAGATTGTGACAGAACAGTTGGGAGAACTATAAAGACCTCCCAAACCCAAAAATCCAACACAAAAAAAACAAAAGCAAAAAGAAATGAAATGCGTGTTATGATCAGTACCTACAGCACAATCACAAAGACTAATACCTTTCCTGGTGACTGTTTTGTCTTAAGATAACTCTTCTTGCCGGCAAACCATTATCAGTAGTACGAAAAAATGAAAACAAGACACATAGGTATCAACAAAAAGTTAGCGAGATTAATAAGAAAGTAACAATGCGAAATACTTCGTATCACTTTATTTTGTTTTTCATATATCATGGTAGCAGGAATAATAAGGAAGTAACAATCCGAAATAGTTCGATTATTTTGTTGATGTTTTTTTGTATACCTAGGTATTACGTCGTTTGTGTTGTTATTGCTACTGCTATTTCTCTTCCTACTCTGAATTTTATGTATTTAAAATTTTCTTTTGTAGCCTCCAATCAAAATGGACAAACAACCAACAAGGTAAATTCAAGAAACTCTCGGAGGTTTTACCTACCACCACAAAGCATACAACTAAACAGAATCTCAGATATGCTTGTGAGTGCGATGGACACCTCTTTATCATCAAAAGTGCCTCGCTGTAAGACACTACTTTTTTGTTTTATTTTATTTTTATTTTATTTTATTCGACTTTATGTCGCAGCAGATTTCTCTGCGTGAAATTCGGGCTGCTCTCTCCGGGGAGAGCGCGTTGCCACAAGTCCATTGCCTACCCATGATTTTTTTTTTCTTTTTCCTGTCTGCAACTGTATTTGTTTCACTATCAGTGTGGCTTTTTTCTACAGCATTTTGCCAGGGACAACCCCCTTGTTGCCGTGGGTTCTTTTACGTGCGCCTAATAATGATGTGTAACACAAGAGATTTCGGTTTATCGTCTCATCCGAAAGACTAGCGCCCAGACCACCACTTATGGTCTAATGGATGGGGGGAAATGTTTTGGGCCCAAACGAGATTTGAACCACCGCACACTCCGACCCGGACTTTTCGCTTTCTAGTCAGGTGCATTACCCCTAGACCACCGATCCACCGAGGGAGAAGCTTCAATCACCGAATGGACCTATGGCGAAAATTCATCCAGGATCCGAAACTCGAATCAGGTCAGGCCAAAGGCGTTGTCCTTCCTCAAAAAATGCCTAAAATCCTGCCATTGAAAGGTATTATTTTTCAGAGTTTTTTTTAACCGAATCTTTGACAAATCATATTCAAAATGATGGGGAATTTGTAAGTGGTTGCCTACACATATTTGCCTCTTCTGGGTTTTTTTCTGAACTGAACAGCATATGTGATTTTTCTCTGTCGATTTTGCCAAGGAGAGAGCGCAACATGCGAAACATGCAATTTACGCTAGGTATAGGTGTCCATAACCTATGTGGTCGTACGGGGCGAGGCATCAGAGACCTCAACTTCTCTAGGGGCCAGCATTTTGAGGGTGGCGCCCATCTCCTCTCCCTTGCTGCTTTACCTTCCCTGACCCGAAAGAGAGCAGGTACCCATTTACAGCTGCGTCAACTTGGGGACTGTACTGAAGGCAAGGCGCGCAAACGGTCAACCATCCAGCTGGTGACCGCGCTTAATGCTGCTTAACCTTGGCTGGGTGAAAGCGAGTGCTCTGACCACTGAGCTATTCCGCCCCCATAGACGCTACACCACATTAATTAAGCGAGAAGTCTGTGGTCCAGACTCTTGACAGACTTCTTCCTGTAACTTGTTCATGCTGTCTCTTGGGTACTGTACTGAAGTTTTCAGGCAGTTCCATTTTCTGTGTGTGTGTGTTTGTGTGTGTGGGGGGGTTACTTTAAGATATCTTTCCTTTATATCTTTACTTCACATCACACGATCCATACTGTGTGATATAAATTTACTTCCAATCACATCACATCATTAATACGGTACAACATCTTTTATATCTTCAACCTTTTTTTTTTTTTTTACTAATCCAAAGCCATCAGACAACCAAAATACAGCAGAATCCACAATTTCTGTATGTTTGAGGAGATGCAAAACGTATCACGTTGATACCGCTAATGGTATACTTGTATGATTGCATTGCATTGTGAAAAGGTAACGGTAGGAATAGGTGTCCCATAACCTATGTGGTCGTACGAGAGCGAGGCATCAGAGGCCTCAGCTTCTCTAGGGGCCAGCATATTG
>CM060322.1:56262413-56269913 GCA_030674155.1 Stramonita haemastoma | reverse complement strand
TGTTTAGACACCATCCCTGAGGAAAAATCGGATAGTTGGAGTCCCCAGGGCGGTTAGGGGCCGGTATATGGAAACGTTCTGGCGGCTCTTGTGAAGGCACTGGACCATTCGTGTCAGCGATTGCCTTTCCAGTGGACCATTCTAGCGACTGGAGAGGGAGGGGGTCTACTGCATGAGTAACAGCTTGCCCTCTGTACTTACTTACCCAGGCTTTGCGCTCTAGAGAGCGAGACTGACGGATACCTACACATTGTGAAATAATAAAGAATATCTAAAACTACACTTTGGGGGGTTATGTTTTCTGTGCAGAAAGGGGCAAGTCACCTGCGGATGTTTACAGAAGTCTTACGTTTGATTTACATTATAAACATAAAAAAATAAGACTTTGAGCTCAAGTTTTCTAACGTGGCTGGACCTTTGGCTTATTCTAAATTCTAAACATTATCAAGTAATAATAATCTGACATAGTAGGAATGAAGCAAAACAAAATCTCGGTTTGGTGGGAGTTAGGGTGGGCAGCATACATTTTGGGATATTTAATGTAGCATTTCTGTTAAAAATACGAAGCAACTGCCTCCCCGGTGGTAAATAATAACTCCCCCCCCCCCCTCCTGGATGTAACGTCATCTGTCATGGCTGCGCCTATCTTGTGTTACTGAACAATCGCTGTGTGTTTTACTTTTTATATAAAATTTCCTTATCAAAAGGGTTCCATACGACCACTAGGGATATAAAACCAGAAAGAAGCGACGATTTTGTGGCAATCAATACCCAAAAAGCCGCGGAATGCGTGTGAAGAAGTGCCAGATGTGTGTAAAGATAGCAGCTTGTCTGTGCACGGGGAAATCATTGCTCTTGTGAACACCCCAGGCCACAGTGAGCCTGGCACCTCTGGGATCAATGTGTCTGCAGAGGCGCTAGCGCTGGACCTCACTTGTCAGGAGCTGAACGGCAACGCGACGCGTTTTCGCTCATGTCAAAAAACAAAAGTTGCTGTCTGAGCGTTTGAATAATATTTGTTTGTTTGTCCGTCGTGTTCGACAATGACCTCCAAAAACAGCACAAGAGGCAGCTGCTGTTTCGGAAATGGGGCAGAACTGTGATTTTAGTGAAGATGCCTTGCCCACAGCACACCCCCACTCTCTCGGCCTAGAGGGTATACAGACAGTCAGCGTTGGAGATGTTCTCCAAAGGTCAACTAGCCCCCAAAGCTGCACATAAGGACTGTGCGAGTCAAGCCTCAATGATAAGAATCCTCACAAGTTGCAATGAAATTAGAAATATAATCAATTACAGATAAAATGAATGTATGTGGACTAATCCTACATAGTAGTGGGCATCCGTCAGTCTCGGAAGACTATGGAGTTACCCTCTAGGCTCTAGAGCGCAAAGCCTGGGTAAGTAAGTATGGAGGTCAAACTGTTACCCATGCAGCAGACCCATCCTCTATTACCATCACTGGAATGGTCCATTGGAAAGGAAATTGCCGATACAAATGGTTCCAGTTCCGTCGCAGGAGCCGCCAGAACGCTGCCATATACAGCCCCGGTTTGGCCCTGGGGACTCCAACTCCCCTGATTTTTCCCTGAGGAATCTTACACAGTGAGGGGCGACATAGCCAAGCGGCTGGATAATCAAACCCCGTGATGTGACGGTGTCTGAGGTTATGGGTTTCGTCTTGGCTTTAATGTCTAGTTGAGGGCATTTTCTCCTTGGAGCTAAGAATGGTGCAGACTATGTTCTTCTTCGTCATCAAACGTTCAGATAGCATCTATTATTATCTTGTCATATGAGCGAAAATGCGTTGTGCTGCCGTTAAGCTCCTGACAAGTCAGGCCCTGCGCATCCAACTTTGGCGTGGGAGAGAACTGTTACCTTTGGAGAAAAAAGGCAGGAGACTGGGTCAAGAAGGCAGAAAATAGACAAGAACGAGGTGATATGAAGAACAGGAACAAGGCAGAAACAAAAAAGGGATAGAAAAGAGGAATTTCTAGCAGAGTTTCCAAAAGGTGGAGATTGTATATATTCTGACAGGACCCAGGCATCCCCAGGGGGGAGGGGGGAAGAAAACTTAATGAAGACTATGAAAAAGTAGACCTAAAACTGAATATAACCCTTAGGAATATGTACCACACAATAGTTGACTGTTAAAGTTTTTATTCTTCCCTTTTCTCAGCTAGAGCTCCGAGGTTTAGCAATGCTGACATTTTGTTGTATGTGACCGCTACTTCACCATGAAAAGGTAACTGCTTTCCAACATCGAGAACGTTGATGGCTAAACAAAACACCAGTGTGCGTGTGTGTGTGTGTGTGGGGGGGGGTTGTTTTTGTTTTTTAATGTTCTCATCCGTTACTTCCCGCATGCAGTGACCCACTCTTGTGGATTTGATAGTACTTGAGGGGACGGCATAACTCAGTGGTCAGAGCACTCGCTTTTCCCCAAGCTAAGGTTAAGCAGCATCGAGCGTGGCTACCAAGTGGATGGATGACCGTTTGCGCGCCTTGGGTTCAGTACAGTCCCCCAGTTCACCCAGCTGTAAATGGGTACCTGCCCTCTTTAGAGTCAAGGAAGGTGAAGCAGCGAGGGAGAGGAGATGGGCACCGCCCTCAATATAGCTGGCCCTTAGAGAAAGTGAGGTCTCTGACGCCTCGCTTGCCTACGACCCTATAGGTTATGGGACACCTGTACCTTTTTATGTAATCAGACTGATGCAAACCTGTGGACAGCCAGGCTGTGCGATTGGGAATAGCCTGGAGCTACCTGCCGGGGTCTGATTTCTTGATGAACGGAATGTTGTTACAAGTAATTACTTTTTATTTGCGCTGTTTAAATGTAATCAACTCTGCAAAGTGTTTGTATTTTCCGGGTGTGATTTAGACTGGGGAGGATGCATTACACGTGGAAAGCATATCAAACAGTGTCCTCAGCAATCCATATACCTCTTTAGCATCTCTGCAGTTATTGTCATTCTCAGTAATTCCCCCGTGGGATAGATAATGCTGGGAGCCTGTCAGAATAAGTAGCACGCAGCAACTTCTAGGAATGTCCTCTTTTCTACCCCTCTCTTTGTGTTTGCCTTATTCCGTTTCCCCCCGGTCACCTGCTTGTCTATTTTCTGCCTTCTTTGTCCATTCTCTTGCCTTTTTGTAATCCAAAAAGGCTTAAAAAGAGAACAATTCTCTCCCGCGTCTAAGTAGGATGCATAGGGCCTGCATTTTCAGGCGCTGAACGGCAGTGCAATGCATTTTCGCTTCTTAGGACACAAAAACACAAAGTTGCTGACTAAGCGTTTGACGGAGAAGAAGAATCCTCACAAGTTGCCATGAAATGAGCAGTATATTAATTTCAGATACTTGTGTCTGTGTGTGTACTAATCTTCCATAGCAAGGGGTGGGGTAGCCAAGTGGTTGGATAACCAAACTCGTGATCTGACCACATCTGAGAGTGTGGGTTTGGGCCTTGGCTGTAACATCTGATTGAGGACATCTTTCAAATATTGACTTTGTCTTCACTCATGACATGGTTCGTGCAGAAAATCTGTATACTCCATTGAAGGAAAAAAAAATTGTCTGAAGTTGGAGTATGGCTTCCTACACTGCAAAGTATATAAACAAAAAAAACAAACCCAACTGTCATACAGGGAAACTTGTTCTTTCGGTGTGTACCATTGAAGTGATTCTCAGGTGTGGTTGAGTGAGGTAGTACGTATAGACTGGGTGACCCCCCAGGTTGTTATAGCAGCACCAGCAACAGCAGCATCACCACCACCATCACCACCACCACCACCACCACTACCACTAGCATCATCATCATCATCATCATCATAATCATCATCATCATCATCACCACCACCACCACCACCACCACCACCACCACCACCACCACCACCACCACCACCACCACCACCACCACCACCACCACCACCATCATCATCATCATCATCATCATCATCATCATCATCATCACCACCACCACCACCACCACCACCACCACCACCACCACCACCACCACCACCACCACCACCACTGTCTTAATCATAATCAATCCTCATCAATCCTCATCGATATTATGATCATCATCATCATCACCGTTACCACCGGTGCACCACCACCATCATTGTGACAATGGGATTAACAACAACAACAAAAACAAAAAAACCCAACAATAACAACGACAACAAACACTGTGAAAAAGTAGGTTTTCCTCAGGCACAAATTAACAAAAATAAAACCTTATTGAACGGAGGTAAAAATCAACACAACGTATATGACAGCAGAAACAACAGCAGCAGCAGCAGCAACAAGCAGCAGCAACATCAGCAGCAACAGCAGAAGCAGCAACAGCAGAAACAGAATCAACAGCAACAGCAGCAACACCAGCAGAAGCAGCAGCAGCAGCAGCAACAACAGCAATCAATCAATAATGTATTAATGGCAAGCAGTGGAGGGTGCATTGATTTTTGTTCAGGATGAGTGATGCCATACCATTGGTGGTGCCTGCCTGTGGAGGCTACACAGCTCTTTGAATTCTGCCAGCTAGCTGATGGGACAGCACAAGTTAGCCTGCCGCTTTAACCGACCTGTCCCGCTGTCGTTAGGATAAGAGGGGGGTGGGGGGGATGGCCTGGTTGGTTAGAACAGTTGCGTATTGCCCTTGGAATTTACCAACCGGGGTTCGATCCCTGATTCGAGGGAATTTTTTTTCTTGCTGGAGTTTACATCAGTGTCGACCTCACTCCTTCTCTCTCTCTCCCCTCCATCCCTCCAAAAAAGTCCTTTGGATGAGATTATAAACTGAGGTCCTGTGTTCGAACTCACTTTGAATATCTTGCACATATGTTAAAATATGTTTCGCTTTTTTGGAAGAAGTAGGCCATTGTGTGCCGGTGGAAATGGATGACAAAATTTGCAAAATTGAATGCGTACAGGGACAGATTGAATAGAAACAAAAAGCGCATGAGTGCTTATCTTAGCATCCTTGGAATAAAAGAATGAATAAGGGAAGAAAAAGAAAGAGAAAGAAAGAAAGAAAGAAAGAAAGAAAGAAAGAAAGAAAGAAAGAAAGAAAGAAAGAAAGAAAGAAAGAAAGAAAAGAAAGAAAAGAAAGAAAGAAAGAAAGTAAGTAAGTAAGTAAGAAAAAATAAGAGGGAAGGTAGAAGCTATGTTCGATTTGTATTGTAAACTATTTGAAAGTGACGGCAAATTTCTCTGCTCGAAATTCAGGCTTTTCTTCTTTGGGAGAAAGCGTCACAACAAGAACAGCGCCACCCTTTTTGTATTTACCTGTATGCTTGTGCATTTGTTTGTTTCCCTCTCGGAGTGGGGGCTTTTAACAGAATTTTGTCAAGGACTATTCTGATGTTCAAGTAGGTTCTTTTACGTGCGCTAAATTCATGTTCTACAGAATATTTCGGTATATTCGTATCATCCGAAAGACCAGCACTCAGGCCACCACTCAAGATCTAGTGGATGAAGGAATAGTCTGAATTTTTGTCAAGGACGATTCTGCTATTCACGGAGGTTCTTTTACAATCGCTGAATGCATGTTCCGCAAAAGATTTCAGTTTGTTCGTCTCATCCGAAAGACCAGCACTCAGACCTCCACTCAAGATCTAGTCGATGGGGGAATAGTTTGGGTTCAAACGAGAATTGAACCCCCACCTCTCGCTTTCTAGGCAGATGCTTTACCGCTTGACCTCCGATTGTAGTGTATACTGTGACAACTTATCTTGTCACAATGCCTTGAAAGAACATTCAGGCTGGTTTTCTAAAGAAAGAGAAAGTTTTCAGAGAGAATGTCTGGTGTTTATTTTCTTTATTCTTTCTGTCCGAGTACATTGTTTAAAAGAGTCTTCAAAAGATCCAAGGTTTTGATATGCGTACAAGCCTGGCGTGTTAGCCTTAAGGAAAGAAATAAAGTAGGTATTGTGTCGGTTAATGTTGGGTTGTTTGGTGGTTGCTTTTTTATAGATAGACGGTGTTAGAGATTTCAAACTATTAGGAGGTGTTAGTTTTGAACCTGAAGTTGAAAGTTACTGGAGCCACTGAAACTGAATGAGGTGACAGCTCTGATGTGGCTTTTGTGGTCAGTAGGGCTATATAAACAATTGGTATGGTATGGTATGGTATGGTATGGTATGGTATGGTATGGTATGGTATGGTATGGTATGGTATGGTATGGTATGGTATGGTTATGGTATGGTATGGTATCTTAGCTCTGTCAACAAATGGATAGATAGCAGCATCTATTCGCCGTTTAAAGGTAAGAAGGTAAAGGTAAAGGTGTCCCATAACCTTTGTGGTCGTAGGGGAGCGAGCCATCAGAGACCTCAGCTTCTCTAGGGGCCAGCATATTGAGGGCGGCGCCCATCTCCTCTCCCTCATTACTTTACCTTCCCTGACCCTAAAGAGGTTAGGTACCCATTTGCAGCTGGGTGAACTGGAAGGACTGTCCTGAAGCCAAGGGACGCAAACGGTCACCCATCCAAATGGTAACCACGCTCGACGCTGCTTAATTTGACTGGGAGGAAGCGAGCGATCTGACCACTGAGCTATCCCGCCCCCGCCGTTATCATTCTGAAATTGCCGGCTGAGGTCTGTCTGTTTGTCTGTCTCTCTGGCTGGATGGCTGTTCCTTTGGGTGCCTTCTCCTGACTGTAAATGAGTCTGTCTCTTGCTCTGTCTGTCTGTATGACTTTGTCTTTATTTCTGTCTATCACTGTGTGTGTGTGTGTGTGTGTGTGTGTGTGTGTGTGTGTGTGTGTGTGTGTGTGTGTGTGTGTGTGTGTGTGTGTGTGTGTGTGTATGTGTGTGTGCGTGTGGTAGGTGAGTATATGTGTGCATGTGTGTGTGCACAAGGGCACGCAATTGTAGTCACGTGCATCTCTATATGATCAATTACCTACAATTTCCCTATACCCCAAACCTGAAAGGAATAAAATATAAAAAGCCATCTCTACCCTTTTGAAAAAAACAACAAACTTCCAGAAAACCACAACCACCACCACGACAAAGATGATAACTTTAAAGAACATACAAGGACCACCATCACCTTCATCATCACCACCACCACCACTATCATCACCACCACCAGCGCAATCATCACCACCACTACAAAGATGTTCACTTTGAAGAAAGTCACACACACACACACACACACACACACACACACACACACACACACACACACACACACACACACACACACACACACACACACACACACACACACACACAGACACACACACTTTTTCATTCACATCAAAGCAACGTGAATCAGAAGATAAGATAAGACAGACAGACAGACAGACAGACAGACAGACAGACAGATAGATAGATAGATAGATAGATAGATAGATAGATAGATAGATAGATAGAAAGATAGATAGGTAGGTAGGTTGATAGATAGATAGATAGATAGATAGATAGATAGATAGATAGATAGATAGATAGATAGATAGATAGATAGATAGATAGATAGATAGATAGACAGACAGACGC
>CM060322.1:56249913-56257413 GCA_030674155.1 Stramonita haemastoma | reverse complement strand
GCATACGTGTGCACGTATGTGTGTGTGTTTCTGTGCGTGTGTGTATTTCTTTGTGTG
The DNA here is from genome assembly GCA_030674155.1 of Stramonita haemastoma. Classification (NCBI taxonomy): domain Eukaryota; kingdom Metazoa; phylum Mollusca; class Gastropoda; order Neogastropoda; family Muricidae; genus Stramonita; species Stramonita haemastoma. The sequence goes on along the minus strand of CM060322.1, from coordinate 56,257,356 downwards.
TGTATGTGTATGCGTGTGCGTGCATACATACATGCGCGAGTGTGTGCGTTTGTCCACACGCACGTGTGTGGGTGGACACATGACTGTGTGACTGCACATGCGCGCGTGGGTGTATGTTTAGAAAGAAGGGGTAAGCTAGGTGGGTGGACGAATGAATACATAATACGCCAATCAATTGATATGTCTCTCTCTATATGTATGCATACACAATCATACACTTGACCTAGGAGCACATTCGTGCATAGAGGTGAAGGGGGATGGGGTAAGGTGGGCTATGTTTTGGTGCTGCATACGACAAAAAAAAACTTAGGGGTGTGTGTGCGTGTGCGTAGTAGCCTATGTTTGGTGCGGACAACAATCATATTATAGTCCAAACAGTGTGTGTGTGTGTTGCTGCTGCTGCTGGTGAGTAGCGAACAAAGTGGAAGAGACTGCGCAGCCGTGACAGTGGAACGAACCCAAACAACAACAAAAAGAGACAAAGAGAGAGAAGGCAGAAGATAAGACAGCGAGGAACAGAAGACAGGCAGGAGTGGTGGTGTGTGCTCTCTAGCAGAGGAATCAGGAGGAGGAAGAGGAGGAGGAGGAGAGTCTTGGAGTTCCTCAGTGTTCCCTTGTATGCTCCTCCTCAGGTTTCCTCCAGCCAGCGGCACAAACTAATGGCTTCACTGATTCGATTACAAGTGGAAAACCATCCTCATTAACTTGCCAACTCACCGCCTAAACCGCCTCTTTCATTCTGTCAAGTGTCGGTACGATTTTACAAAGACTTGCCATTTGCCTTACCCTGGTGGCAGGAGATGGGGGTGGGGGTGGGGGAAAACAATTAGTTTCGCTTCCTCTGTCTGGGTAGCGGTGGTGGTGGTGGTGGTGGGTAGGTGTGTTGAGAGGGAGTGAGGTGTGTATGTGTGTGTACATCATCTCACCTTGAAAGAGGTGCCAGGCCTGTAAAGCGTTGGACTGTTTTGTTGTATTATTAGAACAGCAGTCAGGTAGTGGAGTCAGTCAGTCGCCTCTAGTCTCTGATGTCAGGTCTTTGCTGCCCACGTTGTTGTTTGTTAGCGCCAGGCTAGGCTAGGCTGGGCTAGCTGGCCGGCCTGGCTTTGTTTTCTGCTGCTGTATAATAATTGCCCTGGTTATGAATGCAGGAGAAGTGAGGGGATGGAAGGGAAGGGATTGTTTCTGTTCACAGCTTAGCTAGGTGTACATACATACATACATACATACATACATACATACATACATACATACATACATACATACATACAGAAGCGACTTCTACTGTCCTTGTTTCTCACCTGTCTGTACTTTTCGCCAGGTGTGATGTTGTTCGATCAAGAACCTCTCCTGTATATGTTTTGATTCCTCAGCATTTCTGCAACCTCCCACCCTCTGAACTATTGACCCTAATTGGCCTAAAAGGAACCTTCACCACTTAACTACCCAGCCCTTCACTCTAAGAGTATGAATAGGAAAAAGTGTTTGAAAGAAGAAGGAAAAGATTCAGCATTGTAGGTGAGATGACATCTGCCTCTAGTTGTGCCATCTGTCAGGCAGGCAGGCAGGCAGCAGGCAGGCAGGAGGGGGTGGTGTGGTGATTGCTGTATTGAGCGGGGAGCTTGCTTCCAGGGCCGGTGACCGGTCAGTCAACACTGAAATCACTTCTGCCCGGTTGCTGCCCACCCTAGGCTAGGCCTAGCTGTTGGTCACTCACTTTGACTGAGCTCTCTCTCTCTCTCTCTCTCTCTCTCTCTCTCTCTCTCTCTCTCTCTCTCTCTCTCTCTCTCTCTCTCTCTCTCTCTCTCTCTCTCACTCCCTCCCTCCCTCCTTCCTTCTGTCCTTCCTTCCTTCCTTCCCTCATATTCACACTCCTACTTAGCCTGAGGCAGTGCGTCATCTTGCTTGCTTTCTTTTTCTTTTCAGATTACTGCAGCTGACTGTTTTTGTGTCAGAACCAATTGTCTTGATACTGCATTCCGTGTAGATATAATCATCTCTCTCTCTCTCTCTTTTCTTTCTTTTCTTTTTCTTTGTTTTTGGAGGGTAGAAGGAGTCTTCAGGTAGGAGAGTTTTTATCTGGAGCTGCGAGCTGTAATCACGTCTTGCAACACTGGTTGTGGTAAGGTCTGTAATCCTGGAGCTGTGTGCCAGATGGTGCGTGTGTGCAGCACTTGACAGATCAGAGGGGTTCTTTGCACTCCTTCTACAAGGTGAACTTTGCTTTGGGAGGCGCTGGCTTACAGTTGCTGTGGAAACCAGCATATGCCTGCCTCTGTGTGTCTGTGGCAGCCTGTGTGGACCTTGGGTAGCATCTGCTAGTGCCCAGGGTTTGGAGAACTGTAGCACACAGCAGTGTAGCAGCTGTTTGGATAGAATTCAGTATTATCAGAATTTGTCTTCAGGGTTTAACTAAAATGCTTTTTTTTATACTTTCTGGTGTTCTGTGCCTTAGTCTTAGATTCTTGAATGTTTCCAAATTTTTTGTGTTCCTTGGCTAGAGCTGCGAGGTTCATCAATGGTGAGATTTTGCGTATGCAGCCGTTTTTGCCCACCATGAAGGTAGCCATATTCTGATTTTAAGGATTTTTTTTAGAATTGATAGTCATCTGATTGTTTCACAAAGCACTGTAATTGATGACATAGCATACATGAAATATTTGCAGACAACAGATCAGAGCTATTCAAATATGCACAACTGGCATAAACTTGCTGAAACTAATGACACTGATGAGCAGATTACCCCAAATATAGCTGATCAGCTCAGACTGGAATTTAGGAAAGCCGCTGCCTCTCTCACTGTTGTTACGAGGATTGATTTTCGCCATCAGTCCATGTAACTTTTGTTACTATTCTTCATGGTGTGATAAGCGAAAACATGCAACATGTTCTCAATTCTATCCTGAAGCCTGCTGGATCTTGATTTATCTGGAAGAAAAGAAAATTTTGTGCAGTGTGTGGAGTGTGTATTATTCACCGTGTTTGCCTTGTGCTCATTCCAAATATTCAGTTCTAGATGATGAACTGTCTGAAATTCAGTTCTTGTGTGGAATTCTGCTGCAAAAAATGAATCCGGCAGTTGATTACTGCAACTCCACAGTACTGTGAAGTGTACCACAGAGCTTTACAAAAAAAAATTTCTCTTGGAAACGCTTGTGACTCCTTCAAAGCTAAATCAAGTGGCAACTCCAAAAAAAAAATTTCAGAGACACAACAGAGCGGTGACATTTGCAGAAACGTGTACTCAGAGAGAGAGAGAGAGAACAAAAGTCAACTCTTGAATTGAAGAGTCAAGTGTGCTAGTGCTTTTGCCAGTTAACTCCATACACACCACACCATCTCACCATGAATCCCCCAGCTTCTTAATGCTGCAAGTAGGCACGTGTGCTGTGGCCAATGAGTAAGTCCATGGACCCCATGAGTGGCTTTGCTGTGCTGTGCTTTGCTTTGGTGTGCTTTGCTTAATTTGCTGTGCTGTGCTGTGCTGTGCTGTGCTCAGTTAGTATGTGGCTGATATAGGAGTGCCACTATACTTCTTTACAGTTGGTCAAAGAGTAAGTTACAGTGATGTTACTACATTGTGTTGTGATCAATGAGCAAGTTTCTGAATCATACCTTGATGTTGAATTTAATTAATGAGTCATCAAGCAGATTAAAAAAAAAATCTTTTATTTCGAAGCCAAAACAGCAATCACACTTGTCCATTTTTTAACATCTGGTCCCTGTGTGTATGAGTTTTTGTAAAATTGGTTATCTGTTCCCCACCGGCACACAATGGCCTACTCTTTTGAAAAGTGAAACTGGTTTTAACATGTGCGCAAGATGTTGTGTTGTGGCTAGTGAATGAGCCTCTGAGTTGTATGTCACGTTGTCTTCTCTATGATAAAGGCTTAGGCCAAAGGGTAAGTCGGTCTTCAACAGTATTGCAGTATCATATTGTGGTTAGTGAAAACATCTCCGGATCATATATTACTGTACTTTATATATGTTAAATCAGTAAATCAATGAAGAAATCAGAAAGCCTTTATCGTCCCTATGATTTGCCATTGTATACAGACAAGTCAATGAGTCAATTCACGAGTAAGTCAGTCACTGAGCTATATACCCCTACGTTTTATTTTGGCCAGTGAGTAAATCATTGAACCATACCCAACACTGTGTAGTGTCTACGCTAGGTGTGTATCCCTTCCTTCTGTATGTGGTCAGTGAGTAAATGATATATCTCTAAGCTTCTATGAGCTCACAAAATGAGTTACTGAGTAATACTACTACTATGCTTTGCTGTGTGCTTAACGAATGAGCTACTGAGCCATACCAGAAAAATAACCATTAAGTAAAATACTGTCAAATATCTTTATTTTGCTGAGATCAGTGAGTCACTGAGCCACACACATACACACAAATATATATATATATATATATATATATATATATATATATATATATATATATATATATGTGTGTGTGTGTGTGTGTGTGTGTGTGTGTGTGTGTGTGTGTGTGTGTGTGTGTGTGTGTGTAACAAGCCACATGAATTTATCATGTCATGTTTCATAAAAAACACTTTTATTTTCATTTACTTTGAGGACAATGGAATAAGCACACATGCGGAGCTTTTTTTTATTTTTTACATACACCCTCCAAGTGCGTGCAGTTTTGTCAATTCTATCATCCATTCCCATCAGCATACAATGTCCTACTCTTCATAAAAGCAGAACAGGTTTTAATGTGTATGCAAGAATCTCTGCATCAGCCCTTCATTTATAGTCTTATTCGAAGATTATTTTGTTCAAGGGAGTAGAGTTGGCACTGACGTTAACTCTAGAGGGAAAAAAATCACCTTAAACGGGGTTCGAACCCAGGTCAGCAGATCGTGAGCGCGATGAACAACACCCTAACAACCAGGCTATCCCATCCCATCTAATGTTATGGAGCTGTGTACCGCCATAGTGTGCTGTGATCATAACGTATAACCACGGATAACCATTGTGTCATAACCACGGAGTCACTTTTCGTTTTACACACACACTCACACATGTGCACACACCCACACCCACACCCACACCCACACCACACACACACACACACACAAACACACACACACACACACACAAACACACGCACACACACAAACGAGTATAAATACACACGCATACACACACAAAGACACACAAACACAAACATAAACACACTCACAAACATACAGCTACAGATATGTGAACAAACACACATAATGTATACGTGTATACATATACACGCGCGCGCGCACACACACACACACACACATACACAGACTCACACACACACACCCAGTGTGTGCACATGCACACACATCAATTCATTCACTCAAGAGAGAGAGAGAGAGAGAGAGAGAGAGAGAGAGAGAGAGAGAGAGAGAGAGAGAGAGAGAGAGAGAGAGAGAGAGAGAGAGAGAGAGAGAGAGAGAGCATACACACGCATGGGCGCACACACACATACACACAAACATACATACACACAACACCCACACACCCACCCACCCACACCCACACCCACACCCACCACACACACACACACTTACAACTCACACACATACACACCACAACACCCCTACACCCACACCCACCCACACCCACACCCACCCACACATACACACACTCACAAACATACACCCACACCCAACACCCAACACCCCCCACCCCCCTCCCCCCAACACACACACACACACACACACACACACACACACACACACACACACACACACACACACACACACACACACACACACACACACACTACGCTGTGTAGTAGGCAATGAACAAATATGGTAAGAACGAAGATATTCGGGGATAGCTAGAGGTGGGAGGGAGGGAGGAGTGGGAGGTAGAGGGGTTGGGGGGGGGGGGGGGGGCTGCGAGAGGGAGAGAGTTGAGATTCTCTCTGTAGAGACTCGCAGCAATCCATATATGGCTGACTGGGAACTAACCTTCTTTGAGGAGAGTTGTCACTCTTTTTTTTTTTCTTTCTGTGTCTGTGTTTCGGTTTGTCTCTCTATCTGTCTACATGCCTCTGTCGTTTCTTGTGTCTCTCTGTGTGTCTATCTCTGTCTCTTTCTTTCTCTCTGTGTCTTTACATCTGGTTGTTTCTTTGCCTTTCTGTCTCTCTGTGTCTGACTGAATCTCTGTCTCTGTCTCATATACACAAATACGCGCGCGCGTGCGCGTACGCGTGCGCACACTCACACACAACATACACACAACACACGCATACATATACACACAACCTACACACACAACACACGTAATACATTCACACACACACACATTCACACACACATACATACATACATACATACACATACACACATAACACACACACGCACGCACGCACGAACGTACAGGTGTATTTTGAAATAATTATGAAAGTGAGCAGGTGGGAATTTTGTGTTTGTAAAATGTCTACCGATCTCCTTTCTTTAAATCATAGGTTGAACTTTTGTTGTTGGTAGTGGTGGTTTTTGTAAGGATGGGTTACTGTTATTTTATTTGCAAGGGGGGGGGGGGGGTCGATTTTTTTTTTTGGGGGGGGATGTATGTTTCTTTCTTTTTGTTTTGTTTTTGTTCATCTCTTTTATTGTTTTTAAAGTCCCTAATTAGGGCTAGTGCAGAAAAAGAAAAGTATGTGAATACTTAGATGTAACCCTTGGATATTAAAATTATTCATTCATTCACTCATTCGTTCATTCCCCCCCCCCCTCTCTCTCTCTCTCTCTCTCTGTCTCTCTCTGGGAGGAGGAGGACGGATAGCCTAGTGGTCAGAACATTGCGCTGGCAATCTGACGACCCGGGTTCGATTCCGGTCGAGGAGATTTTTCTCCTGGAGTTAACTAACATCAGTGCTGACTCCACTCTCCCGACAAGTCCTTCGGATGAGACTTTAAACCGAGGCCCCGTGTGTGAACGCACGCGGAACATCTTGCGCACACGTTAAATCCTGTTCCGCTTTTCGTAAGAGGAGGCCATCGTGTGCCGGTGGGAACAGATGACATTTACAAAAGTGCATACACACGGGGACTGGATGTAAAAAAGCACGAGTGCTTATTCCATTATCCTCGATTTAAAAGAATAAATCAAATCAAATCATATCAAATCAAATCTCTCTCTCTCTCTCTCTCTCTCTCTCTCTCTCTCTCTCTCTCTCCTCTCTCTCTCTCTCCTCTCTCTCTCTCTCTCTCTCTCTCTCTCTCTCTCTCCTCTCTCTCTCTCTGAGTTGTAACAATGTTGTAGCTAAGTATTTTTGGGTGGACTTTTCTTGGTTGCTAAGTTGTTTATTTCATTATGTTTCTTTGGTTGCTCTTTATCTATTAACGCTTCTCTTTTTCTTTTATAATCAAAATCATTTTATTGTGGCTTCTGATTTTCGTCTTCTGAAAGTGTGCATTTTTATTATCTTATTATGTATAATGTC
>CM060322.1:56232413-56237413 GCA_030674155.1 Stramonita haemastoma | reverse complement strand
ATTTGTGCCATGGGTTCTTTAACGTGCGTAAATTTACGCTGTTTTACCACACATAAGAGAAAGACTATCCTCCATCGTAGGTTTGTGGGTCAAATTTGATAGAGGAGAAAAGTCAGCTATGGGCTTAGGTGTTTTATGTGGTTTTGTGGCGACTGCGTCAGCTTCTAGACACCAAATCGATGTTATGGTAAATCTGTAACAATATCTTGCATTGGTCAGGCAAATTTATCATGCGCAATCATGTTGGCAGTTGACACATGGAAACGTGAGTGTTTGCTTATTTTGTTTTGTTTATTGGCCATTCACTCCTTGGTGATATAGGCACACCCGCATTCAAACCATCACATCTCTCTTCTCTCTCTCTCTCTCTCTCTCTCTCTCTCTCTCTCTCTCTCTCTCTCTCTCTCTCTCTCTCTCTCTTCTCTCTCTCTCTCTCTCTCTCTCTCTCTCTCTCTCTCTCTTGTATAAACAGATCGATAAGAATTGGGCAATCAAACATTAAACGGTGGATTGAAAGGGGTTGAGAACAGTAACATGTCACGTTTTCAGAATATTTGATATGCCATGCATTTAGCCTCAGAAACACGAGTATGTATGGAAATATATAAGGATATAACGGACCCTATAGCCGAGTGGTTAAAACCGTTTGACTTCTATCCCATGGATCCACGAAGTCGTGGGTTCAGACCCGGCAGAAGTGTTATCTGATGACTTAAGGGTGGACGCTATAGCCCAGTGGTTACACCCGTTTGAACTTGATCCCACCGGTCCATGAAGTTGTAGGTTCAGTCCCGGTGAAAGTGCTATCTGATAATTTAAGGGTGGAGATTTTTTTCCAATCTCAACTTCAAGTGCAGACTTGCTAGTGCCTTAACTCCCCTTCGGGTATATGATAAACGTGCAGAAGATCAAATATGCACGTTAAAGATACCGTACTTTACGTTAGCGCTCAGAGGGTTACAAGAACACCAACATACCCAGCATGCAGCGTTACAATGAAATGAGCTGTTCTGAAGTCGGAAAGTTTCGACTGAAACCAGCGGGCAGACCTGCAAAATAATCAGCACAGAGAGAAAACCAGGCACAACCAATCCCAGCTAATAAGAAAGCGAAGAGAAGAGAAAAGAGGAGAGGAGAGGAGAGGAGATGATGATAAGCGGAGCTATAATAAGGTGTAGAATTGCATCGAGAAAGAGAGATATAGCGATACAGGAAGAGACGGCCGAGCTATGTAATGATATACACAGATATAGCGCAGCATTGAAGGCCGTAATGATTATATCTGTGGAAAATAATGTGGTCAGAAAGAACAGTTTGTGGTGTGTGTGTGTGTGTGTGTGTGTGTGTGTGTGTGTGTGTGTGTGTGTGTGTGTGTGTGTGTGTGTGTGTGTGTGTGTGTGTATGAACGTGTGTGTATGAACGTGTGTGTGTGAGTGTGTGTGCGCGTGCATATGAGCAACAGCATGTGTGAGTGTCTGTGTGTTGACTGTGTCTCTGTCTGTCTGTTGGCTCTCTAAGTGAAACCAGTTCTTGTAGCGACCGTAAACCGGTCAAACAATGTGTATTTCTTTCCACTGGTGCATATTTAGCACACTCTGTCTCACTTTGTGTCTCTTCAACCAACTGTCCCACCCACCGGCCAACCAACCAATCAACCAGCAATCCAAGCAACTAATCTACTAACCAACCAGCCAACCAACCGACCGACTAACCATCCGACTAGCCAACAAACCAACTAACCAACCAACCAGCCAGTCAACCAACCAGCCAATCAATCAATAAAGCAGCCAACTAGTCAACCGTCCATCCATCCAACCAATCAACCAACCAACCAATCAACCAACCAACCAACCAATCCAGTCAACCATCCAACTAAACAAACAACCAATACATCAGTTCATCCAACAACCCAACTAACTAGCCAGTCTAGCAACCAGCCAGCTCAGCAACCAATCAATCAGCCAACCAATCAATCAACAAATCAATCAATCAGCTTACCAGCCAATCAATCAATCAGCCTGCTACTTGCACCTATTCACTGACATCTCACAGACGCACTTGCTCAATAAATCACTTGACCATTGATTTAGTCTATTCATTACTCACTTCACCGGTGTATTCATTACTCACTTAACCAAAGAACGAGCTTATTCAGTATCAGACACTTAACCAATAAATTAGTCGATTAAGCAATCAGTCTCTTGGCCAACCATATAATCTGTCAAGCACTTAAACAATCACCCTTTTAGGCGACATAGAACTTAGTGAAAGCAAGCCCCAACTATAAATTGACTAGGGAATAGAGCAACCCATGAGCTTCGACAGGAAGAAGACCAAACTGTAACTGAGACCAGAAAGAAGACCAAAGCTATAAGTTAGACTAGAAAGAAGACCAAAGCTATAAGTTAGACTAGAAAGAAGACCAAAGCTATAAGTTAGACTCGAAAGAAGACCAAAGCTATAAGTTAGACTCGAAAGAAGACCAAAGCTATAAGTTAGACTAGAAAGAAGACCAAAGCTATAAGTTAGACTAGAAAGAAGACCAAAGCTATAAGTTAGACTCGAAAGAAGACCAAAGCTATAAGTTAGACTCGAAAGAAGACCAAAGCTATAAGTTAGACTCGAAAGAAGACCAAAGCTATAAGTTAGACTCGAAAGAAGACCAAAGCTAATATTAGACTCGAAAGAAGACCAAAGCTATAAGTTAGACTAGAAAGAAGACCAAAGCTAATATTAGACTCGAAAGAAGACCAAAGCTATAAGTTAGACTCGAAAGAAGACCAAAGCTATAAGTTAGACTCGAAAGAAGACCAAAGCTATAAGTTAGACTCGAAAGAAGACCAAAGCTATAAGTTAGACTCGAAAGAAGACCAAAGCTAATATTAGACTCGAAAGAAGACCAAAGCTATAAGTTAGACTCGAAAGAAGACCAAAGCTATAAGTTAGACTCGAAAGAAGACCAAAGCTATAAGTTAGACTCGAAAGAAGACCAAAGCTATAAGTTAGACTCGAAAGAAGACCAAAGCTATAAGTTAGACTCGAAAGAAGACCAAAGCTATAAGTTAGACTCGAAAGAAGACCAAAGCTATAAGTTAGACTCGAAAGAAGACCAAAGCTATAAGTTAGACTCGAAAGAAGACCAAAGCTATAAGTTAGACTCGAAAGAAGACCAAAGCTATAAGTTAGACTCGAAAGAAGACCAAAGCTAATATTAGACTCGAAAGAAGACCAAAGCTATAAGTTAGACTCGAAAGAAGACCAAAGCTATAAGTTAGACTCGAAAGAAGACCAAAGCTATAAGTTAGACTCGAAAGAAGACCAAAGCTATAAGTTAGACTAGAAAGAAGACCAAAGCTATAAGTTAGACTAGAAAGAAGACCAAAGCTATAAGTTAGACTCGAAAGAAGACCAAAGCTATAAGTTAGACTCGAAAGAAGACCAAAGCTATAAGTTAGACTCGAAAGAAGACCAAAGCTATAAGTTAGACTCGAAAGAAGACCAAAGCTATAAGTTAGACTCGAAAGAAGACCAAAGCTATAAGTTAGACTCGAAAGAAGACCAAAGCTATAAGTTAGACTCGAAAGAAGACCAAAGCTATAAGTTAGACTCGAAAGAAGACCAAAGCTATAAGTTAGACTCGAAAGAAGACCAAAGCTATAAGTTAGACTCGAAAGAAGACCAAAGCTATAAGTTAGACTAGAAAGAAGACCAAAGCTATTAGACTAGAAAGAAGACCGAAGCTATAAGTTAGACTAGAAAGAAGACCAAAGCTATTAGACTAGAAAGAAGACCAAAGCTATAAGTTAGACTCGAAAGAAGACCAAAGCTATAAGTTAGACTAGAAAGAAGACCAAAGCTATTAGACTAGAAAGAAGACCGAAGCTATAAGTTAGACTCGAAAAAGATCAAGCTATAAGTCAGACTAGGAAGACACCAGGCTATAAGTTAGACTGGGAAGAAGACCAAAGCTTTAAGTTAGATTGGGAAGAACTCCAAGCTATAAGTAAGACTAGGAAGAAGACCAAAGCTATAAGTTATACCAGAAAGAAGACCAAGTTTTAAATTAGATTAGAAAGATACCAAGTTGTATATTAGACTAGGTAGAAGACTAAAGCAGTAAGTTTGCTTGGTCTTCTTCCTAGTCTAACTAAAAGCTTGGTGTCTTCTTCTTAGACTAAGAAAACACCAAGCTTTTAGTTAGACTAAGAAGAAGACACCAAGATAAAAGTTAGACTAATAAGAAGAGCAAAGTTATAAGTTAGACGAAAAAGAGGGCTAAAGTTATAATTTAGACTAAAAAGAGGGCTAAAGCTATAAGTTAGATTAGGAAGAAGACCAAAGCTATCAGTTAGACGAGAAAGTAGACTAAAGCTATAAGTTAGAAGAAGAAGTACACCAAGCTATGTTAGACTAGAAAGACACCAAGCTATAAGTCAGACTAGGGAGAAGACCAAACTATAAGTTGGAGTAGGAGGAAAACTAAGAGTATAAGTTAGTCTAGAAGACCAACTTATAATTTAGACTAGAAGAAGACCATTTATAAGTTTGACCTGAATGAAGACAAAGTTGTAAGTTAGACTAGAAAGAAGGCTAAAGCTATGTTAGGCTAGAAAGAAGACCAAAACTATAATTCAGACTAGAAAGAAAATACCAAGCTATAAGTTAGACTAGAAAAATACCAAGCTATAAGTTAGACTAGAAAAACACCAAGCTATAAGTTAGACTAGAAAAACACCAAAGCTATAAGTTAGACTAGAAAGAAGACCAAAGCTATAATTCAGACTAGAAAGAAAATACCAAGCTATAAGTTAGACTAGAAAAAAGACCAAGGTATAAGTTAGACTAGGAAAAGACCAAGCTATAAGTTAGACTAGAAAAAGACCAAGCTATAAGTTAGAACAGAAAAAGACCAAGCGATAAGTTAGACTAGGAAGTACACCAAGCTATAAGTTAGACTAGGAAGTACACCAAGCTATAAGTTAGACTAGGAAGTACACCAA
>CM060322.1:56222413-56227413 GCA_030674155.1 Stramonita haemastoma | reverse complement strand
TCTGTGATATGATCATCATCATGAAGTGTATGCTGATAGTCTGCACGTGCTCTATCCGGGCAGAGCGCACTCTTTGGGTTTCTTTGTACTGCTGAGTCGTTGAGGAGTGTGGCTTGGCTGTGGAGAGACAGAGTCAGAGACAGAGAGAGGAGAGAGAGAGAGAGAGAGAGAGAGAGAGAGAGAGAGAGAGAGAGAGAGAGAGAGAGAGAGAGGATAGGGAGGCAGAGAGAGAGAGAGAGAGGGGAGGGGGAGGCAGGCAGAGGGAATTGTGTAACATTGTACTTTCTACCCCTTCTACTTTCATACAGTACTCTCTAGCTCTGTTTCTCTGTCTCTGTTTTTCTGTGTCTGTGTCTGTCTGCCTGTCTGTCTATATCTATCTATCTATCTATCTATCTATCTATCTATCTATCTATCTATCTATCTATCTATCTATCTATCTATCTATCTATCTATCTATCTATCTATCTATCTATCTATGTACCTATATATACACACATACATATGGGCCTATTGTTGGTTCCATCGTAGGTGCCCATGCATGATGTGCCCGTCTACATTTCTGCCAGTGTGCCCATATATGTCCCATATGCGTTCTATTGTAAGTGCACATCTATGTGCCATATGCGTTCCATTGTAAGTGGCCATTTATGTGCACATGCGCGCTCCATTGTAAGTAGCCATTTATGTGCCCACGTGCGTTCCATTGTAAGTGCCTATTATGTGTGCCTGTCTACATTTGTCTCTGAGTGCTGATTTATGTACCCATGTGCGTTCCTTGGTAAGTGCCCATTTATGTGCCTGTCCATGTTTCCCTCTGAGTGCCCACCTGTGTGCCCACATGTGTTCCATTATTAGTGCCCATTTTGGTGCCCATATGGATTCCGTTGTAAGTGCCCATCCATATGCTCATATGCGTTCCATTATAAGTGCCCATGTATGCGCTCACATGCGTTGCATTGCAAATGCCCAACTGTATGTCTAAATGCATTCCATTGTAAGTGCCCAACTATACGCCCATATGCGTTCAATTGTAAATGCCCAACGATACGCCCATATGTGTTGCATTGTAAGTACCCATATAATAAAGTGCCAATACGAGTTCCATAGGTAGTACCCATAGATGGCTCATATACTTTTCTTGCAAGTGCTCACGTTTCGTTGCAAAAGCCCTTTTTTTACCTTTTACCCACGTTCTGTTGTAAGGGCCCATTCATGTGGCCATAGTACGTACCTCTGTAAGTGCCCCTGTGTGCATGCCCGTATGGGCACTCTTGTACTCTTTACCAAGAAAACTTCTCTCTCCTGTGCTTCTTCCTGCCCCTTCCCCTCCTCCTCTTTCTTCAACTTAGGTCCCAACATTCTATGCATCTATGTGTCTGTGGATCGGTGTGTCTGTGTGTCTGTGTCTGTGTGTCTGTGTGTCTGTGTGTCTGTGTGTCTCTCTCTGTCTCTGTCTCTATCTCCCTCTGTGTCTATGTCTGTCTCTCAATCTCTGGCTTTATCTGTCTTTCACTTCCTCTCTTTATGTCCCTTTGTGTAACTTTCTGCCTCTCTGTGTCTGTCTGTCTGTCTGTCTGTCTGTCTGTCTGTCTGTCTGTCTGTCTGCTCTCTCTCTCTCTCTCTCTCTCTCTCTCTCTCTCTCTCTCTCTCTCTCTCTCTCTCTCTCTCTCTCTCTCTCTCTCTCTAGCTTTGCTGCTAAAGACAAAACGAACCTGTGCGCGCGCGCGCCACACACACATACAAACACACACACACACACACACACACACGTGCGTGTACGCACGCACGCACAAATGCATGCACACACACACACACACACACACACACACACACACACACACACACACACACACACACACACACACACACACACGTCTAATATCACAATTTGTGAAAAGACGTTAAAAGAAATTGACACACGCACACACACACACATACACTCCCCACATAACACACTCACGCTTACTTGCACTAAATACCTTACTCGCGTTTATCGTTATTGTGCAAGAGAAGAAGAATGAAAGATCTGTTCGTTGATCAGTTGTTTTGGGGTGTGTTATTTTTTCTGACGGTTAGGCAACATTGATCTCGTTTTCTCTAACGCTCATCCCGCCCACCTTACTTATTGGTTTGTTTGCTTGTTTGCTTGTTTGTTTGTTTGTTTGTTTGTCTGATTGTTTGTCTGATTGTTTCTGCGTTTGTTTCTTCTGATATCATGACAGAGTATTCTGAAACAGGGTTTACAATCAAGGTCAGAATAAGGAGATGGGTGTAAAAGTTGATAGTTATAATCTGAAATATGACCACCATCGATTTTTGGCAAAACTCGTTCCAATTTGAGACTGGGGTTCTTGGAATGGTTCATCTCAGTATACTCTGATTTTAGTCCCAGATCGTGTTTGATTTATTTCTTTTGTTATTCATTCATTTATATATTTATTTGTTTGATTGTTTGTTTATTTGTTTATATATTCATTTGCTGTGCAAACGTCAGACTCTGCGTTCTGCAAATGTTAGATCGTCAGAAAGAAAACCCGTTTTAAAAGAAGCCTCCCTCTCTCTCTTTCTCAGTGCTTTGCGGGAAGATGCCCCAAATCTGGGTCATATGAACACTAATGAGCATGGCGTCAAACCATCTTGTAAGAGGACTCTCAGAAGCTAGAACATACCCTGGTAAATGTGTTCAAGACATAGTACCGACATAGTAATACATAGTACCGATCGCTTTATATGCGACAAAAATGTCAAACATCTGAGTCATTTAAACACTGTCTCGGCATGACTTGCAAACCACCTTGAAAGAAGACTGTCAGAAGATAATCAATAGCTTACCATGGTAAATGTGTTCAATATGTGTACCGATGTTCTGGATGGACCTGGCCAATGATCTTGAAATCAGTGCTGTGAATCGACTGAGTTTTGTCCCTTGCTTGTGTTGCTTTCTGAACGTTGTACTCCTCTGGTGCTTCTCCTTCTCATTCTTCTTGTCCTTCTCCTTCTTCTCCTTCTCCTGCGAGTTCTGAAAACTGTGTGACGCTTCTCTCTCCTGCTGCACACCACTGGGAGAAAGGGGGAGGTTACCGTGACAGGACCACCGCCCCCTCCCCTCTCCCAACTCCTCCATGGTATTGTCTGCCCTTGTGTTGTGCATTGCCATTCCCCCCTCCCCTCCACCTATGACTGTGTGCCCCCCCTGTCATCCTCATCCTCCCTTCCCCCTCCCCCTGCCTTCCCCCTCTCCCTCCCTCCCCCCAAAACCAAAGACCTTCTCGCACCTGCTACAGTGTGTTGAGTTCTCCTGGCTTTATATAAGTTTATTGTGACGCTTTAAGTTAACAACCCCTGATCCTGCTTTCGTCCTCTTTCTCTTTCTCTCTCTCTCTAGCCTATCTCACTCATCTTGTTCGCTTTGGGTTGAAGACCTGTCTCCTTCCCTCCCTCCTTCCCTTCAAGCGTTGTGGGTCCGACTTGTATCGCTTAATGTGTGGTTTCCCCTCTTGGATTCTGTTCCGCTCTACTCCACTCCACACCGCTCCATTCCCACTCCCGCTCCGCTCTCAGGCGCTAGACGTGCTATAGTCTCCCTGTGGAGCTCTTGCTATGGTAGCCGACCCTCGTGACGTGGTGGTCCTGGTGATGAAGATGATGCTGATGCTGTCCTACCCGCTGTGTCCTCTGCTGGCTTTCCCAGCCGTGTGCTGCCCTGCAACCCTGGCTGTGTCACCTCCTTGACTGCTCCTCCTCCTCTTCCCCTCCTCCCCTCCTCCTCCTCCCTCCCCTCCTTCCCTCCCTCCCCTCCTCCCTCCCTTCCCTCCCTTCCTTCCTCTCTTCTCTTCCTGACTCACTCTTCTTTCTGCACCTCGTTATGTTCCTCAGCTCCGGCTCCACCCAGAGCGGCAGCGAGGGCCACGGGGCCAGCCTGAGTGCCCATGGATCTTCCCACAGCTTTCGCCAGACCCACGGGCTTGGGCACGGGCACGGGCACGGGCACGGACACGGGCACGGGCAGCGCGAGGGGCACGGGCTGCAGGGGGATCGCCACCACCGTAAGAAGGAGTCCTCCTCTTCTCCCGGCGGCCAGGGCACCGCCTCCGCCCCCTTCCTCCCTTTCCCCACCTCCTCCTTCTCCTCCCAGCACAATCACCAGCAGCAGCAGCAGCAGCCACTGCTTCAGCAACATCATCATCCTCAACAGCTGTCCACCCCGGGGTCAGGGCCGGTAGTCAGGCCCTCCCCTTACCGCAAGCAGTTCCGGGGGCCTGAGGACTCGGGTCCCCACAGGGTGGAGGTGAAGGTGGCGGCGGACCCTGAAGGAGGCACCCTGGCCTCAGCCCCGGCCCTGCTGCCCGCCCACGGTCACCTGCAACGCTCCCCCCTCCCCGCCCACCACCCCCACCCCCACCTCCTGCCCCTGGCCATGCCCGGGGACCAGAGCGACAACGACGACCTGGACGGGGGAGACTCCGGGGAGGAGGGCGCCTTGCAGCTGCTGAGCCGCGGCGTGGAGGACGGCTACTACCCCAGGGACTACGGGGGCGGGGGCGGGACCTTCCTCCCTCCGGACCCCTACACCATCGACCGCTCCCGCCGCGGGAGGAAGCGCGTGATCCTGAACGTGGGCGGCGTGAAGCACGAGGTGCTGTGGAGGACCCTGGAGCGCATGCCGCACACGCGCCTGGGCAAGCTGCGGGACTGCTGCTCTCACGACACGCTGATGGAGCTGTGTGACGACTACTCCCTGGCGGAGAACGAGTACTTCTTCGACCGTCACCCGCGCTCCTTCGCCTCCATCCTCAACTTTTACCGCACGGGGAAGCTGCACCTGGTGGAGGAGATGTGCGTGCTGTCCTTCAGCGAGGACCTGGAGTACTGGGGGATCGATGAGCTGTACCTGGAGTCCTGCTGCCAGCACAAGTACCACCAGAAGAAGGAGCACGTCTTCGAGGAGATCCGCAAGGAGGCCGAGAGTATACGGCAGCGCGAGGAGGACGACTTCG
>CM060322.1:56197413-56214913 GCA_030674155.1 Stramonita haemastoma | reverse complement strand
CAGCCTTTTTCTTGTGGGCAGGATGAAAAAAATGTCCAGTTATTGCATATGACGTCACTATTAGCCTCATTTCAAGAGGAGTGGACATAGTGCCGTCAATATAATTATTCTCCTTTTCCGCTGAGCGACTTCCGGCGCTATTTGCTTTGCGCAATTTGTTCAGTAATATTCCAACTTCCTGGCAATTGGCTGTGATACGTGAAGGTCTTGCACGTGTGTGTGTGTGTGTGTGTGTGTGTGTGTGTGTGTGTGTGTGTGTGTGTGTGTGTGTGTGTGTGTGTGTGTTGTGGATGCACACCTGCATAAACACACACTCACACAATTACACAAACACACACACAAATGTAAAAAACAGAGAGAGACAGAGACAGAGAGAGAGAAAATGAGAAAGAACATACAATTACACAGATACACACAGAGACACACGCACATGTGTAAATATATATATATATATATATATATATATATATATATATATATTATATATATATATATATGTTTGTATACATGTGTATATATATATGTTAAGAGATATATAGATATGAATATATGGATATATATGTATACATATACAAACACACAAACACAATTACACAAACACACACGCACTGCACTACACACATATACACACACAAACACTACACTCACACACACACACACACACACACACACACATATACTACACTACACACACACTAACACACACAAAACACACACACACAAACACACTACACTACACACACACACTAACACACACACACACACACACACCACACACAAACACACACTCACTCACACACACACACACAAACTCACACACACACACACACACACACACACACACACACACACACACACACACACACACACACACACACACACACACACACACACACACACACACAAACGGAGCAGAGACAGAGAGAGACCACAATATTGATTCTGCAGCCCAACCAGCTCTCAGGAGCTTCCACTAAAAATACTTTTTATCGTTCTTGTTGTTTGGAGGCGGTAGGACAAGAGAGATGGAGGTAAGAGGATAGGCAGGGGGGGGGGGGGGGAGGGGGGGGGGAGGGGGGAGGGGGCAGGGCAGGAGGAGGAGAGCGGCGGGAGGGAGGGAGAGGGAGGAGGATGAAGGAGGGAGTGTCAAGTTTGCGAGATATAAAACGTATGTTTACTAGTCTTGTTTCTCGTTTTTGTTTGGGGTTTGATTGTCTGGGGATTTGTTTGGCCTCCCCCCTTTTTTCTAGTTTCTAATCATAAACGCAGAACAATGATGTTAGCGTGCATACCCCAATGATGTGTGTGTATTGAAGGAGACAAAACAGAGGGAATTGGGAAATGCAAACGGGTATGTACGGTATTACACACGTGCCCGTACGCGCACATATAGGCACTCACACACATAAAACACACAAAACACGTACGTACGCACATGCACACACGCACATTCATGCATGCACGCATACATACATACATACATACATAAATACATACATACATACATACATACAGACAGACAGACAGACAGACAGACAGACAGACAGACAGACAGACATACAAGCATCGAGCGTGGTTACCAAGTGGATAGGTGACCGTTTGCGCGCCTTGGCTTCAGTACAGTTCCCCAGTTCACCCAGCTGTAAATGGGTACCTGCCCTTTTTAGGGAAAAGAACGGTAAAGCAGCGAGAGAGAGAGAGGAGAAGGGCGCCACCCTCAACATGCTGGCCCCTAGAGAAGCCGAGGTCTCTGACGCCTGGCTCCCCTACGACCAAATAGGATATGGGACACCTTTACGTTTACTTTGTCAGAATGATACGAAAGCTTCTACAACAGACTTCCAGATTGTCAATTATTATAAGGAACAATTGTTTCTCTTGTCTGCTAGGATCAAGTCCTGGAACAAGGCCTTTACTTTTTGCAGTGGCTGTCTTAGGTTTTATAAAGCTATAGGAGTCTTCTGCAAAGTTATCTTTTTTCTCAAGCTGACCTGATCTTAACAGTGGAGCGGGCAAGAGTATTCTTACACTCAATATTGATCAGGTCCTCAAGTATGTTCTTTGTTTATATGACTTTCTTTAAGCAAGATACTTTTATCATCATACTACTGGAGGTTTTTTCTACTTATGGTTTCACAATATGTACTAAGTATGATAAGTGAGATTGAATCCATTATTCATCCGTTTGTACTCCTTGGCTTCAGTACAGTCCCCCAGTTCACCCAGTTGTAAATGGAATAACAGCCCTCTTTAGGGTCAGGGAAGTTAAAGCAGCGAGGGGGAGGTGATGGGCGCTGCCCTCAATATGCTGGCCCCTAGAAAAGCTGAGGTCTCTGATGCTTCGCTCCACAACGACCACACAGGTTATGGGACACTTTACCATAAGTATGACACTATTCAATGCCTCGTTTTTTTCATGAAGCTTGACCCCTTCATATCAAAGTTACTAAAACAGTTAAACAACCTTAAGGAACAAAACCGTTTGATTTTGTTTCATAAACGTTTGATCATTGTTTTGTATGGTAGTATGCATTTACCAGTGCACTGTGTTATTGCCTGCTATGAAGAAGAAAACCTTCAGCGAGAGACCTCCAGTGTCATTTCTCTCTCCATCAGAAGCCATCCTCTCTCAGTGACAAGGGCCATCAGAATCACGACAGGCTCTCTGAGGGGATTTAGGGGGAGGCACTCAGGGACAGGGATTTACGCTCCTGCCTTAGAGAGATGGGGATCCAGTGGCAAAGAGGTTTAAGTGTTGGGATCGATGGGGCAGTTACACAACACACCAGCGCTGCCCCTCTCCTGCCTGGCTTAGTGTCCCTGTTGTGCTTCATGCCAGGCTGTTTGTGGGAAGGACTGGTGGGGTCAGCCACTGACTGGTGACTTATGGGCTGTTGTGTGGGCAGATATTTGGCTTTTGAGTGTAGTTTTCTCACTTCCAATGCTATAGTTCCAATTCCAATTACTTTACGTCTCAAAACAGAGCAATTCATTCAGGTTACCAGCAAAGGATTACACATCTAATGAAAAAAGAATGAATCACGTACATGTCATCAGAGAGCTTACAGGTAAAGGTAAAGGTGTTCCATAACCTATGTGGTCATAGGGAAGCGAGGCATCAGAGACCTCAGCTTCTGTAGGGGACAGCGTATTGAGGACGGCGCCCACTCCTCTCCTTCGCTGCTTTAATTAACTTCCCTGACCCTATACAGCACAGTTACCCATTGACAGCTGGGTGAACTGGAGGACAGTGCTGAAGCCAAGGCGCATAAACGGTCACACATCCAATTGGTAACCACGCTCGATGCTGCTTAACCATATCTTGGGGAAAGCAGTGCTCTGACCCCTGAGCTATCTCGTCCCCACAGCTTACAGCATCGTACACAATCAACGCATTATGTTCTCTGTGCAAAGTACACATATCTGACATACTCCCACGCATGTTTCTGCAACATGGGTATGCAGGTGCACTCTCAGGTTCGTGCAGAAAATGAAATCTGTCTTACTGATTACAATTTTAGAAGGGATGCTATTTATACTGACAGGCCCCTGGCTTTCCCACGAGATAATATTTGGTTTGAAGTCCATGTGCTGTAGTCTTGTTTGCCACACAAAGCATTACTAAAGAAGTCAATCAAGGACTTAACCTATCCCAGTAACCAAGAAGCTGTGTAGCAACTTAAAGGACCTGCAGCATATGGCTGCTTTCTTTGCAGGGATAAAGCTGTCCCTCTGGTCAATGCAAACAAAAGGGGAAAAAATCATAAATTGTAACAACCCTGAAAAGGGCAGCCCGAATTTCACGTAAAAAAATCTGCTGTGACTGAAAGTGGTATGAAAAAATGAAAATGAACTGTCACCCTCATTTGCTTTGGATTTTTTTGTATACATTTTATGCATAGCAAATCATGCTGTCTACTATCACATGTCTGAGAATAAAAAAAACAGGTTCAGTTATACCTTCTCATTCACATGGTGGAAAAATGCCGTGTGTCTTTGCCGTTAAACTGTACAGTCGGCAGTTGGTTGCCCTGTGTGAGCCTGTCCAATGAACAGAAGACAAAGAGGGAAGACGATTATTGCTGTATTTCTATTGGCTGCTTAGGCCTCTCTCTGTCACGTGATGGGTTGTTGCCAATGGAAACCTTCGTGAATGAGAAAGAGGCCATTCTGTCAGCGTGGTTTTACCCCTCTTCAAGACTCCTTGCCTGATCCTCCCATCATTTGCATTTCTTTGATCCAGTATTTTTTTGTTCGTTTTTCTGTCTGTTTGTGTGTATCTAATTCATTCATTCATTCATTCTCCCTCTCTCTCTCTCTCTCTCTCTCTCTCTCTCTCTCTCTCTCTCTCTCTCTCTCTCTCTCTCTTCTCTTCTCAAAGAGGAACATTTGTATTCTGATTTTTGTTTTCACTTTTATATAAAAAGTGCTCTCTTTTTTAAAAGAAAAGGTCAAAGCTGATTGATGTGGAGAACGAATTTGCCTGCTGATTGAATTACTCAATTTAAAGTTGGACGAAGAAATTATCACTTTGATAATTCTGTAACCGTGGCTAGATTCCAGAAACAATGGAAGAATAAGTGGAACGTGTTAACTGAATTGCTATCAAAGCCGAACACACTGGAACTTGATCATCCGTTTTTCTATTTTATTGTTTCTTATTGTAAACACTTTTTAGCCACAGCAAATTCGTTCTGCGTAAATTCAGGCTGCTCTCCCCAATGGAGAGCACGTTGCCACAAGAGCAGCTCCACCCTTTTTTCTGTACTTTTATTTGTTTCCGACGAGAATGGCTTTTCCCTACAAAGTTTCGCCGGTATCAACTCTTGGTACCGTGGATTGTTTTACGTGTGTCGAGTATGTGTTACATACAGGACCTTGGTTGATTGTTTTATCTGAATGATACCGCCCAGACTACAACTCAATGTCTGCTGAATAGGAGAAAAGGCTAGACACCACCTTTAGAAAAACTGACTTTTCCTTCTGTTTTTTTCAGTATGAATATTTATATCATACTGTGCGTACTAAGACATTCACAGAAATAAAAACCACATTTTTGTGAAAGACTAGTCTCTGATATAAAACTACGACCCCTCGCTTTTTAGATTGATATTTTAACTCTCGACCACCAACCCTCCAAAAATGTTGTTGTTTTTGTTTAAGTGAATGATTGATGACTTAACGCAATTAATAAGGGGAACCATACCTCACCGACAGAGCATCATCGAACGATAGGAAGGGAGGGATATGATGAACAGAAAATTAAGCAGAAAGAATAACAAGAAGACGGCAGCTGAAGAAATAAAAGGTACATACTGGACTTCTTCTTCTTCTTCTTCTTCTTCTTCTTCTTCTTCTTCTTCTTCTTCTTCTTCTTCTTCTTTCTTCTTCTTCTTCTTCTCCATCATCATCATCATCATCATCATCATCATCATCATCATCATCATCATCATCATCATCTTCTTCTTCTTCTTCTTCTTCTTCTTCTTCTTCTTCTTCTTCTTCTTCTTCTTCTTCTTCTTCTTCTCATCATCATCATCATCATCATCATCATCATCATCTTCTTTTCTTCTTCTTCTTCTTCTTCTTCTTCTTCTTCTCCATCATCATCATCATCATCATCATCATCATCATCATCATCATCATCATCATCATCATCATCATCTTCTTCTTCTTCTTCTTCTTCTTCTTCTTCTTCTTCTTCTTCTTCTTCTTCTTCTTCTTCTTCTTCTTCGTCGTCGTCGTCGTCGTCGTCGTCGTCGTCGTCGTCGTCGGCGTCGTCGTTGTTGTCGTTGTCGTTGTCGTTGTCGTCGTCGAATGTTCATACAGCAACTTTGGATGTCTGAGCTGTCCTATGAATGAAATTGCGTTGCATTGACAAGTCAGGCCAGGTCCAGCACACCCGACTTTGGCAGAGGAGAGAATTGTTTGTTATCTTTTAAGTCTTTCTGGAAAACAGGCAGGAGAATGGACCAAGGAGGCAGAAAATAGATAAGAGAACAGTGACGGGAAGAAAAGAAACAATGCAGATACAAAGATATTGATAGAAAAGAGGAAATTTGTAGAAAAAGAATTCCACAAGGTGAGGATGCTATTTATACTGACAGTCCCTGGCATTCCGGGGGGGGGGGGGGGGGGCATACTGAACTGAATCAGATATAACTATCTGATATGGCACTAGTTATACAAGGTACAATTAACAAAGAGTTATATTGTATTGTATTCTTTTCTGAACAGGTAGCCAGTGGAAAGTGCAAAAGGAGAGAGGAACTTGATGCGACTTAGCAGATGACTTTCATTGCTCTGAATACTTTGCTTGAGAAAAGCGTGCCTTAAGCGGCTGGCTAAGTGCAGAATCTAGTTCAGATTAAATGGATAGACAGAGACAGATGTTTGTAGGATGGCATCTTGAGACTAAAGGTAGCGAACAGAGCCGAGTCTGAGGGGTTTTAGATGTGATCTCCTCCCGTCCCCCTCCCTCAAATTGAAGAACCCTCTTTTGACCCCTGACTCTCTATTTCCTTTTTTTTCATCGTTTCTGTCTTTGTTTCTTTGTCTCTGTGTGTCTCTGTGTCTCCATCTTCCTATCTCTGTCTTTCTCTGTCCCTATGTATCTGTCTGTCTCAGTCCCTTCCTCTTAGTATACAAGCAATAATATAATGATGTGTGTTTCAAACAGGGAAAGATAACTAGAGGAGTGCGAGAGAGAGAGAGAGAGAGAGAGAGAGAGAGAGGAGAGAGAGAGAGAGAGAGAGAGAGAGAGAGAGAGAGAGAGAGAGAGAGAGGAGAGAGAGAGAGAGAGATGTGGAGAGTGATAGAGAATAAGCGAATGGCATTTCCTTTACCTAAAGCTGTTTTTCTAAATGAAGACACAATACCGATCATATTCAGAGCAGATGAAAACATATGAAAAGTGCATCTTGATAAAAAGTTGTATACACTGTAACTTTCTATGCAACTAAGGCACACTTTCCACTAAAATTTATAGCAGTCTACAATAAAATTCGAGGTTGGTAATACTTTCAGATCATTTTAGGCTACACTTAATTTACATATGATAATGGATTTCATTCTTTTTTTTCATTCTTAAAATTTGATTGAAGATATAAACAGATTAGTTCCTAGATGGGAATAATACATAATATCTGGTAACTTTTTTAAACAATAAAGGCTGCATAGTTTGCCATGGGCGCAGTAAAGACTAACTATAAATTGATACGTTAAAAAAATACCAATAAAGCAAAGAAACAAACCATAACAGTGCTAAGTTTTTGTTATAATCAAACTTTTTCTTTCAAAGACAAATTTTCAAGGGTTATTCTCTTTAGTGGGATACAGATTCACTTGTTTAATTCCATCAAATTAGTCATGCATGGTAACTATTTGGTTGCTTGTAAGCATAGACTTTCTATTCTAGTTTTCTGTGCATGTCTTATTTTTTGTGATTTTTCTGGGGTTTTGTTAATAGTTTTGTCTTAAAGAGAGAGAGAGAGAGAGAGAGAGAGAGAGAGAGAGAGAGAGAGAGAGAGAGAGAGAGAGAGAGAGAGAGAGAGAGAGAGAGAGAGAGAGAGAGAGGAGAGAGTTAGGGAATAAGCAAGAGGTGTGTGTATGCGTGTGTGCGTGCGTGTGTGTGTGTGTGTGCGTGCGTGCGTGCGTGCGTGCGAGTGTGTGAGCGATCGCGCGCGTGCGTGTGTGCGTACATGTGTGTATGTGTGTGTGTATGCGTGTGTGTGTGCGTGAGTGCGCGCGCGCGCGCGCGCGTGTGTGTGTGTGTGTGTGATAACTATCATCACTATTCTTCGCAAAGAGGCGGTAAAAAGCTCCGTTATAGTTGTAGAATTGCTTTATGTCACTCTGTGGAACCTTAGTTATCACTTTGTTGTTGCTTTATTCGCTCCCCCTGATTTTCTCTTGTGTTGTTCTTGAGTGTGTGCACCATCACTGCATGTGTGATCTGTTTCACTCTTGCCTGTAGTGCCTTGACTGACACCACCTTCCCCACACACTCTGCATGTTTGTTTCATAGAAACACGCCACAGTGTGCGCCTTGTTCATGGTTTCACCATCACTCCTGTTTGTAAATGTTTCCCTTTGCTATAACCAAATTTTTCAAATTATCAGAGTATATCTGTACCGTATTTGGTCAAATTTTGTTCTTGAGAACGTAAAAATCTAGGGGTTTTCCTTCCCTTCTCCTCTCCCCCCACATTATTCGTTTTTTGCAGTATCTCCACCCCACCCCACCCCTTTCCCATTTAGATTACTTTTCGGTTAGTTGTGCCATGGTTTATCAAATCTTCTTGAATTTTCAGAAGCTAAAAGTGTGGGGTCTGGGGTTCCTTGTCTGCCCCCCCACCCCCACCCCCACCCCCCATCTTCCTCCTTGTTTTGCAATTACCTATGTCGTGTTTTCGGAGCATGGTAGTCTAAGCTAAAATTGTGTACTTCTGCCTCTACTCTCTTTTGCAGTTGCCCTAGCGAATTTTAATCGGGGGGGGGGGGGGGGGGGGGGGGGGGGGGGGGGGGGGTAAGTGGGGGGGGGGGGGGGTAGCCAGATGGGGCCAGCTGGTGATAATTATAGCAGGAACCGACCACACGTGGACTAAGTAAAAGGAAAGGGCGTGCTAAATATAGCACTCTTGACTGAGTGATGTTGGATTTGTGCGCTGTGAGCCTGTTTTGTGTTTGGTCAAGTCTCAAATCTTCAGAAACCTTAAAGTCTTTTGTTGTGTTGGGGGTTTTTTGCCCCACCCCCTTCATCTTCGCTCAAAATGAACCATGTTTTGTCCATTAAAAAAAATAATAATCTGCTTGTGTCCTTGTATCCTTCCAACATAACTTTAATTCTAGTTTGTGCTTGTATCCCACATCCTGATTCGATCCCCCTCCCTTCCCCCAACCTACCTCCTCATTTGTTTGTTGTTCTCTTCACTGTGTTTGGTCAATTTTTTATTCCTCACACCTGTAGCTAGGTTTTTGTTTGTCTTCACTTCACAATCACCCCTCATTTTTTGTAGTTAGACCCCGCATCGTGTTTTGCACTCACACACAAAATTCTTCAATCTTCAGTATCAGAAGAGGTTTGGTTTTTGTGGTTAAACCTTCAGAAAAAGCTACAGTTTGAGTTTGTGGTCGAATCTTCAAAAAAGCTACAGTTTGAGTTTGTGATCGAATCTCCAGAAAGCTTAAGTTGGGGCTTTGTAATTTTTGTGATCATGATGATGAGGATGACGTTGATGATGACGATGATGATGCTTACCTCAAGACGTGTGGTGCACGGCAAAGGGATGTGACGATGCAGCAGAAGTGAGCGCCAGAACAGTGCCTTCTGTATGGGGGATGGGTCTAGCACCACAACCAGCACGCCGTCTGTACAACACGCACTCACTCACCACCCCCCTCTCTTTCTCTCTCTTCCTCCTGCCTCGTTCGCTGGCTCTTTTGTGGCTACTACTACTACCACTGCTACTTCTACTTCTTCTACTGCGTCATCCACAACCTACCTACACTTGATGTCGTCATCGTGACCTCACTAAGCCATGTCGTCATCATGTTCTTCCTGTCCCTCCCTTACGTCACAATGCCCCTCTTCCTCACCCCCAACCCCCACCCCCCACCCCACCTTCTTCCTCTGCCTGCTTCATTTTTTTGTCATCGTTTTTCATGTCATTCACATTCCACTGCCCGAGTGGTTTCTCATCCTTTCACCTTCAGTGTTTTCTCCCAGACTGTAGCATCTGACCTGGTGCTACGGCTACTGCTGCTACCACTACTGCTAGGCTACTGCTGGATGTTGTGTGCTCCATCATTCTGCTGGCTCTGTCCTCCTTCTAGCCACTTTCCTTACGTGTCCTTTCCTCCTCTTCCCTTCCCTTCCTCCTTCCCTCCATCTCTCTTTCCCTCCTTCACTCACTCCTCTTTATCCCTATCCTACAGTGAGTTTATAGCATCACAGTGCAAATATAAAGTTAAAAGATCATTATAGCTTAACAGAGCAATAACTTCATGTGCAAATATGAAGTGAAAAGTTCATTATAGTTTAACGCTGCAAAAACGTAGTGAAAAGTTTGCTATAACTTCATAGTACAAATAGAAAGTTATCAGTTCATCATAACTTCACATGCACAGCGCAAATATTTAATTATCAATTTACCATAGCTTCACAGTGCTAATATCATGTTAACAGTTTATCTTAGCTTTATTGTGCAAAAATGAAGTGAAGAGTTCGTCATAGTTTGACAGTGCAAATATGGTTAACAGTATTGTCGTTTTTAGTGCAAACATGTAAAGTTAACAGTTAACTTTAGCTTTACAGTGCACATATAAACAGTTTACCAACGTTTTATGGTGCACATAATTATGAAGTTAATGGCTCATCATAGCTTCACCAAGGAAATATAACATTCAAAGTGTTTCAAAACTTTACAATGCAAATATGAAACAAACAGTTTATCATAGCTTCACAGTGCACATACAAACTTTTACACTTTATGTAGGAGGATCATACAATCTTTCATGCACAATCCTTTTGTTTCACTCCTTGATTGTTTTGTTTTTTTATCTGGGCCGGCCAGGCCAAAAGCTTTTGTCCATTATTGGTGTAAAGCAAGGTGCCAATGTGTACATCAAAATGTTTGCTATGCTTTTTAAACGTTGTGTACAGATTGCCTTCATTCCATACCCAGCTTTCAGCATAACAATATGTGCCGACCCATTGAAAGAAAGCAGAAAAAGAATCCCCTGAGGTCGCAGAATGCCTGGCGGGCAATAAAGGCCAGGAGCTAAATTACAGCCATACACGCACATTTCTCATCCAGCGTATTAGTTGTGTCATCGTGATTCAGAGGTAGGTACGAATAATGAGTCAGAGTGCGTATTTTAAGTCAGCCGAAGGGTGCTAAGCTGGGTAACCCTCAACAACAATTACGAAAACTGCCTGATTTAAGGTGGGAAGAGCCTGACAAAGAGCTCAAGTCAAGTCAAATCAAAAACTTTTAAATCATCCCATGAAGGGCAATTACAGTACTGACTGATACAATACTGATACAAATCATAATCTCAAAAGACACAAGAACCCTACATTTCATATTAGTTTAAGCATTCCAAGAAAACTTCAAATAAAAATATTACACACACACACACACACATGCACGCACACATGCACGCACACACTAGCTTTACTGTGCAAAACATATTATGAAGTGAACAGTTTATCGTACCTTTACAGAGCATAGCTCGTGTATAAAAGATTTCTGTTATTAGATAAAATCATAGATTACTTTTCACTTTGTTTCCTTTTTTTCAAAGCTGCTTTTTAACCTGCTAATGATGTTTCCTTTGTGTAAATGATAACTATCTTAAAAGTTGGGAGCTTTGGGATACTTTAGATCAGGCTGATAGGTTAAAAATCAATTAAAAAAAACTCAAACAAAGGAGAGTCAGTGTAAAATTAAAACAGTTTTTTTTCTTTAAAATATAAAAAGATTTTAATCAAAAAGAAGGTATCAAACAGTATTTAGCATCATATCTGTGAAAAGCGGAGTTAAACAAAACTTACCAAGACAATGTATTACTTAAAATTGAAGCAGATCCTCTATATATCAACAAATAAATGAACAGACCACAAAACAGATTAACTAATTAATGGATAGATAGAATATAATGATAACACAAATGAATCAGTGGATAAAGAAATAAAGTACACATCAAGAGATAAATAAACGAATTATTGTTTGGTGAAAAAAGCTAAAAAATAAAAACAACCAATAACGATTTCACTGATTATTATCGATAGCATTACCAAATCAAAGGTAAAACCAATGCTATCAATATTTTTTTAAAAAAACTCAGTCAACTCTGGAAAATGAAAACAAAGAAATTTCAAACGTACCAATTGTAAAAACCATGAGAAAGGCAGAACATAGAGAGGAATGGAGGCAACTGCTTGTCAAGTCTTTTGAGGTGCCTCCACGGTCGCCAGACTAAGAGAGAGAGAGAGAGAGAGAGAGAGAGAGAGAGAGAGAGAGAAGAGAGAGAGAGGAGAGAGGAGAGAGAGAGAGAGAGAGAGAGAGAGAGAGGAGAGAGAGAGTAGACCAATTTTAAACCACGAGTTGAAACAATTTGTATTGATTACTTCCGAAGTTGGAGAGGTTTTACCCAAACTAAGCACTAAAAAGGCAATAGAGCCTGACCTAATCCACGAGAAAATGGTTAAAAACCCATTGCTGGTTACATTAGACCCCTCGACTACCGGCCTGATAGAGGCCTACAAGAATTTGAATGATCTTCAATGGGGAGAGTTGCCTTCATCCAATAGAAAAAGAGCGTGAAAAGATACATGCGATATTGTATTGTATTGTATAGTGTTGTATCGTATTGTATCGTATTGTATTGTATTGCGCTGTATTGTATTGTTTTGCATTGTATTGTATTGTACTGTATTGTATTGCATTGTATTGCATTGCATTGCATTGCATTGTATTGTATTGTATTGTATTGCATTGTATTGTATTGTGTTGAAATGAATTGTATTGTACTATAATTATTGTATTGCATTGTACTGTATTGAAATGAATTGTATTATACTGTGTTGTATTGCATTGTATTGTGTTGCAGTGTATTGTATTGCATTCTTTTGTCTTGTATTGCGGCAGATTTCTTTACGTAAAATTGAGGATGCTCTACCCGCGAGAGCGTGTCTCCACAGAGCAGAACCATCCACTTTTTGTCTTTTCCTGTCTGCAACTGTATTTGTTTCCCTATCAGAGTGGCTTTTTTTCTACAGAATTTTGCCAGGGATAACTTTATTGTTTCCATGGGTTCTTTTACGTGTGCTAAAATTATTTGTATAACTCACGGGACCTCGGTTTATCATCTCATCCAAAAGATTAGCACCCAGACCATCACTCATGATCTAATGAATGGAGGAAACGTTTTAGGACCAATAGGGGATTAAATAATAATAATAATAATAATACATGGAATTTATATAGCGCTGTATCTTGTAAAAACAAATCAAAGCGCTTGCACTTGACCCTCACAACAAACAAGCAACCAATGACAATGAATAATTCTAGTAAATTCGAAAGCACACTCACACGCACCCCCCCCCCCCACACACACACACACACTTATAGAGGCTATAAATTTAGGCAGGGTGAAGGGAATTTCAAATGTTGAAGGCAGGGACAAATAGGAAATGAAAACAGAAGGCAAAAATCTCAGGTTTGAAACAAGTGTGTCTTGAGGTTGGATTTAAAAGTGTCATATGTAGGCTTTTGCCGAAGGGAGAGAGGGAGGTCATTCCATATTGATGGACCAGAAATAGAGAAAGAGCGGCGGCCAACGGTTGATAGGTTGAATCTTGGTATTTTTAAGGATAAGGTATCTGCAGCCGAGCGGAGGGAACGAGAAGGTGTGTACACGTGAAGACATTCACGATTAAACAAAAGCACACTTCAAGCCAGACTTTCGTTTTCTAGGCAGGCGTGGTACCTCTAGACCACAATCCACTCTTTATTCTTCTATTGTCCAGTCTTTCTTCTTAGAACTAATCTTTAAAAAGAAAAGCTTATAGCTTTTTAAAGTTAAATAATTTCACCATTTTTAATAATCTATGTTTAGCACCCTTCATTCTACTGTTATTAGTTATCACGACCTTATATTGACCTTTATTTCTCGTTTGATAGTAAAATTACAGCACAGTGTGAATACCTTGACATTTCAAAGGCATTTGATCGTGTGTGGCATGGGGAACTCAGTCATGGAATGAATTCTAATACGAGGCTAACTATAAAACCTGTTTATAGATTACTTTATGGATCGTAACTGAGCAGTTGTGAATAAAGGGGAAATGTTTTACCATCAAAAGATTTCTGCTGGAGTACACCAGGGATAGCACTGGATCTCTTACCATTTCTCATTTTTCATAATGACACTATTGAGGGCATTAGATTGAACATAAAACTCTACGCAGATTACACATGTATGATCGTAGTTCTCGATAATTCAGATACTCATGTAGAAATCCCTAATTGAGATCTTGGGGAAAAATAAACACCTGGACCAAATGGTAGGTAGTCAAATTTAAAAAGGAAAAAAACTAAACTTTTAAATTTCATATGATAAAGCAATTCTTTATCACCCTTGCTTTTAGCTTTATACCTTTAACATAGCTTTTAGAACAATACACATTGGGGCATCACAATCCCAAATAATTGTAAATGGGATAAGAATTAGAAAAGTGTGGTTAACACTGTGACTATGGTAGTATTTAGTCGGAAGAGCTGCAAATATAATCTTTATAAACATGCCCTTGAAACTATGCCAGGCCTTTTGAACTAGCCCCAATTTTAATTACACTAATGTTGTTTGAGGAAAATAACTGATGTTCAAGCAATGATTTCGCGATTTTATACCTGGAGGCAATGTGAATAACAGTTGGAGATGATATCAGAGCTCATCACGAGAAATTGAGTACAAAACAAACATAATGCTCATTTATTTTACGGAACTAAGAAAAAGACATTAAGTCATTAATTATTGTAGAATGGTTGATGGCATGTGTTCCAAATATTTTACTTCTGATTTCTTTGCAGAAAGTAGTCTACATCACAGGTGCAGCCCCTTACAGGGTGAAATACTAAACTGCAATGATGAACTTCATCGAAAGTCATTTCACCCTTGTGCTGTTGAGTTTTAGAACTGTCTTCTATATGACATTAAAACTATCATTTCTTTGAGTGCACTTAACCATTATAAATCTGCTGGCAATCCCATACTTGAAGAACACCGATAAAATAAATCAACTGACAATCCGTCACCATTGGCAACTCAAAATTACTGATCTAGGTAATAACTTGCTTAATCAGCGTGGAGAAACAGCTGATTATTCTGTTTCATATATCTCTCTTTTAATGTAGTACTCATAAAATATATTTGGCAACTTCATCAGAACTACTTTCAAATCAGTTTTACTTTTAAAAGGCTGCCAAATCTTAAAATGGACACAAAGATGTTGATATCTGAGACTGTAAAAAAATTGTAGTAGTTCTGTATCGCTTCTATGTGTGCATGGGTCTAATACTGTATGTAACTTCTGAATGTAGATCCAACAAGTATATTTGTGAAGACATAACAATTGTGTGCTTATCTTTTTTTTCACAAAAAGGCGTATATTCATAAGGTTTTCAACACAGCATCAGCTGTAAAGATCTTTAGGTGAACAGAATGTGTCTCTCTTTGTGTGTCAGCTTGTGTTCGTTTGCTTGTTTGTGTGTTAGTTTTGCCAATACTAGTAGTCATTGTTGTGTTTTCCGTATTTCTGTACTCTGGTGCTTTATATGTACATGTATTTGCAGCAGACTAAATGCTAACAATATCATTCTTTAACTATCCCGTTATAACCGAACATGAAAGCGCTAGCTTATTTTTAAAGTAACTGAGATGTATACCAGTGCACAGCTGTCAGTTTCCCCCACTTTCAGCTCCTCTCAGAGGCTGATTAGTTCATCCCAGCACACGTTAAATCCTGTTCCGCTTTTCGTAAGAGTAGGCCATCGTGTGCCGGTGGGAACAGATGACAATATTTACAAAAACTGCATACACACGGGGACCGGATGAAAAAAAGCACATGATTGCTTATTCTGTTATCCTCGATATAAAAGAATAAATAAATAAATAAATAAATAAAATCCCATTTCAGCCCAGACGGAGCCACCTGGTGCTAATTATAGCAGGAACTGACCACACTTGGACTAGGTAAAAGGAAGAGGCGTTCTAAATTTAGCACTCTGGACTGAGTGATGCAGCTGCCTAATGAAATATTTGTTACAAGATTTGTATTTTGAGCAGGATATATATATATATATATATATATATATATATATATATATATATATATATATATATATATATATATATATATATATATATATATATATATATACATTCTAGCCGTATTCTGTCAGAAAACAATTCTTATAACCAGGTGACGAGATCGATGCTCAACTCACCAGGATGCCCCCCCCCCTCGCCCCCCCCCCCCCCCCCCCCCCTCATGAGACAATGAGTTGAAGTAATTAAAGGGAAAAATTGATGAACTGAAAATAAAGTAACAAAGGGACGTAATTAAATCAGGGGGGTGAGGCGGTATAAGTATGCATTATAGAGAGAGGAAATGAAGAATGAACCAACACACACGCACACACACATGCACTCACACAGAGCTCGCGCGCGTGAACGCACACACACGAACTCATTCGCTGAGTATATGTAATAAAAGGCTACATAGCATCCTCACTTATGTTATATGATAATGAAGACTTTTATTATGACACTCAACTAAATTATATCTCTTAAGTATTGCTTTTGATCTTGTAGGTAATCTTTGGGTTTGCAAAAAATATGTGGTTTACAATTATGAGTAATCGCAATGTCTTTAAAGTAGGATTTATGAATAAGTTGTTGCTTACTATAATTTGTAACACATTTTGCCTAGTTTTATATCTGTTTCGCATAATCACAAAAATCGGAGATGATTATTGAAAACTGGGCATCTAACACGAGCATATGTGTAAAAGGTAACCAATAGTTACTGAATATTTGCACCAAAGCACCTCCATTCCCACCCCCCACCGATGATTTGAACTTTTAACAGACCAAGATATATCAACATTCTGAAAACCAATAACGTTTGATGAATTGGCAACAGCCTTGTAAATAGTTCTAAGACCCCCAGTCATACTGATCAAAGTAATGATTAAATCCTAACACACATACACACACACACGCACGCACGCACGCGCGCGCACGCGCGCGCGCGCACGCGCGCAAACTTGGCTCAGTCAAGCCACAATTACTGAAAGAGGTTGACGTCTATTTTGAAACAATTATATGAAATTCAATACCAAATGTTAGGAATATAAATGTATTTAAACAAAAGAATTTCCCTTATCACCAAACTTCATATAAAAGTAACCTAAAACTAATTAATGCTTTAGAGCTTAGGCAGGAGTATGCATTAAATGGATGTATAAAAGCTAAAATCTTTATTTTTTTGCCTGAGCTTCTCTCCATGAATTCAATCAAAATGGTATAATTATTTCATTTATTTCGTTCTTTCCCAAAAAGGTTTAGCCTCAAACATTCCCACAAAGATTTGAATCTCACATACTTCATACATATAGCTGTTTGATCTATAGCAGTATCTCCAACTTATCTGTGGATTGGAGCTTTCCTATGATGATAATTATAAACTAGAGGGAAGGTATGGTATCCTCAAACTTGTCAGGTAGATTATTCACACACTCATGCGTTCTCGGCAGTCAGAATCTTATACTAGAAGCTTAGATGTTCCCTCTCTCTCTCTCTCTCTCTCTCTCTCTCTCTCTCTCTCTCTCTCTCTCTCTCTCTCTCTCTCTCTCTCTCTCTCTCTCTCTCTCTCTCTCTCTCTCTCTTCTCTCCCACACACCCACCCATCCTCCACTCCTCCCCCTCCCCC
>CM060322.1:56187413-56192413 GCA_030674155.1 Stramonita haemastoma | reverse complement strand
GCTGCTTAACCTTAGCTAGGGGGAGCGAGCGCCCTGACCACTGAGCTATCCCGTCCCCACACTGAAAAACAAGAGTGATAGGGGTTCTTTCGTATTCTGCTGAATTGTCATACAGAGACTCACTCTAAAGCAACAGCAGAACCAGGGACAGATTCGTAGTCAACAACAAATAAGTAGAGCTTTAGGGTTTTTTGTAGTCAAATAATAATCTGGAACAACAACAGATTCAGGGGTAATGTAGTATTTTACTACAATGTCGCACAAAGACTAGCTCAGAAATAACAAGGGTATTTGGTGTAATTTCGCATTCATCTACAATGTCATACAGAGACTACATCGCAAATACCAGCAACATATATAAGGGCAAGTTCTGGATTATTCTTCTTCGCTGTCGAAGGCTTAGTCAGCAACTATTGTTGTCTGTCGCATGAACGAAAATGCTTTGTCAGACCCAGTGTAACTGACTTTGGAGTGGGAGAGAATTGTTATCTTTTAAATCTGTGGGGGGGGGGGGGACAAAAGGCAGGAGAGTGGACCAAGAAGGCAGAAAATAGACAGGAGGGAGGTGAAAGGGAAAAAAGGACCAAGGCAGAAAGAATGATATGGATAAAAAAAGAGAGGGAATTTCACAGAATGTCCAGAAGGTGGGATGCTATTTATACCGACAGGCTCCCCAGCATCCCCGTGGGGAAGTTCTGGATTCAAGTACAATGTCACATTGAAGACTTTCTCTCACATAACAAGTTACAGGGGTTATTTTGTATTCAACAGAACTAACAAGGCTATGTAACCACAACTGGGAAGTATATGCTTGCTACACACACATACGCGTGCGCTACACACACATACGCGTGCGCTACACACACACACACCACACACACACACACACACACACACACACACACACACACACACACACACACACCAAACAAGTCTGTTAAAGTAGAAAGCCCAGGGACAGAATTGCCTCAGCCAGTCTTTCGCAAGTACGATTTTGGAGGCGAGAGAAAAATCAATAAGGAGAACTTGTCTCCAAAGGATGGATGTTTGTGTGTGTGAGGATGGGGGAGGTGAGGGAAGGAGGTGAAATGGGGTTAGTGAGTGGGGGGTGGAGGTAGGGGTAAGTGGTGTGGGGACAAGGAGGGATGGAGATGGGGTGGGGGGGGGGAGATGTAAAGAAAAAGGTCAGGGAATTCTAAAATTAGAAATATTATCCTGGCTTTAACAAGACGTTGCCACAGGGAAGCAACTGACAGAAAAAGGAGAGAGGGATAGCAGGAGGGTTCTGTGTGTGTGGTGTGTGTGTGTTTTGTGTGTGTGTTGTGTGTGTGTGTGTGTGTGTGTGTGTGTGTGTGTGTGTGTGTGTGTGTGTGTGTGTGTGTGTGTGTGTGTGTGTGTGTACATATGCTTGTATATTTTGATTATCCTTGATTCTTTGATACAGTGAAACGTGACCGTAATACTATTTGTTTGCAAATACTCACCTTTTATTGCTTCTAATTTATCTGATTCACAAATCAATAGGCAGAATGCCTTTTGTCCAGAAATGGACCCACTATAATGGATTAGTTTATACATTATGTAGGAAATCAACCCTCCAGATGATCATGATGTGTGTCTGTTTCCAAATAAAACATTTTTTTAGAACTTCTACTTCGTCCAATGCTCAGATAGCAACCGTTGTTTTCTGTCACATGAGCGAAAATGCGTTGCACTGCTGATAAGTGCCTGACCAGTCAGGCCTAGCCCATCTGCCTTTAGCGTTGGAGAGAATTGTTGTGTTGTAAGTCTTTCTAGAAGAATAAAAAAAAAGGAAGAAGAAAGGACCAAGAAGGCAGAAATTAGACAAAAAGGCAGTGACAGGAAGAAAAGGAACGAGGCAGAAACAAAGAGAGGGGTAGATTAAAGGGAATTCCTAGCACAGAATTTCTAGATGGTGGGGATGCTATATACACTGACAGGACCCTGTTATCCCCACGGGGGAGTTCAATATTTCAAGGGGGTGTTCTTGTGTGCGGTGATGTGCATCACATCCACCACAACAGTTGGTGAGGTGTGGGGAAACTGAGGGGGGTGGGGTCGACAAATTAAGATGTCTTGTTTCAAAACCTTGAGAATAATCAATACCGCGTAATGAAATCAACTAATGAGATGATAGACTTAAGGCGGGGATAGTGAGTGTGTCATCAAGTCTATCGAGTGAGTGAGTGAGCGAACAAAGGAATGAGTGATGGAATGGATAAATATTTAGAACAGGCAAGAATCCATAGATTCCCATAGATATGATGGTAGTACTACAAAAGAAAACTTAAAACAGGTAGTAAACTTTCACGCAGAGAAATATGCCGTGACATGTAGTGGTACTCGATACAATGCAATAAAAATCAATACAAAAAACACAACTCATACAATGGAATACAATACAAGACAACAAAATACAATACAATACAACACAAGACCATACAATGCAATACAAGACAACACAACATCATGTGTATTGTTCGTCCGTGGGAACGACGAGGACCATCCGATCATCCTGGAGGGGGTGGGGAGGGTCATCATCGGTGAGTGCGGAGATGGCTGATAAGCCCAATCCGCGCTTGGAAAGTTCTGCTGCTGTACAATACAATACAATACAATACAATACAATACAATACAATACAAAACAATACCATACAATACAATATTATACACTGTCCGATGGAAGTAGATGCAGTCATTCAGAAACCAGTCTGAAAGTCAGAAAGTTGTGTTATTTAGTTGGACAACACTACCCAAGCTAACAGCAGGACAACAAACCACCCCACCCCCACCCCATCCACCCCACCCACACCATCCCCAAAGATACCGTATTTCCTGACCCTGTTGTTGCCCAGTCTTCTTCTCTTGTTGGCTTTCCACCAGCAGACGTGTCAGGGAAAAAGTAATGGCATATCATTTTACAGGCCCTCTTGTGGGCCATACAGCTTGGTCTGTAGGGGCCTTCCTCAGGTCGCTGTATAGCGTACATCTTTGAAGGATGTGCTCGCCAGTCAGGGATTTTCTTTACCACGGATACACAGAGGAGAAGGAACGAGTGTCAGCTTTGTAGACATGTGGTGCTTTAGTCTGTTGTGCCAAAAAGACGGAGTAGTTCAGTTGTCAGGCCACTCGCTTTCCTCAAGCTTGGGTTAAGCAGCATTGAGTGTAGTGGGTGACTGCTTGCGCGCCTTGGCATCAGTACAGTGCCTCAGCTCACCAAGCTGTAAATGGGTACCTGCCCTCTTTAGAGTCAGGGAATGTAAAGCAGCGAGGGAGAGGAGATGGATACTGTCCTCAATATGCTAACCCATGGAGAAGCTGAGGTCTCTGTAGCCTCGCTCCCTTGCGATCACATAGGTTATGGGACACCTGTACCTTTACCTCTGTGTGACAATGCAGCAGAATACAAAAGAGGAGATGGGTGCCGCCCTCAATAGGCTGGCCCCTAGAGAAGCTGAGGTCTCTGACAACTCACTCACTCTCCAACGACGTCACAGGTAATGGGAACCACTTGGACCTGTGTTTCCTCAGTACAGGGGTCCAGTGAAGCCCACCAGTGCTATCTATGTAATGGGGACATCTGTACCTGTCTTGGCCCAGTGAAGCCCAGCCGTGCTATGTATGTAGTAGAAACACCTGTACCTGTAGTTTTCCCAGTGCAGGGGCCCAGTGAAGGAAGCCCAGCAGTGCTATGTATGTAATGGGGACACCTGTACCTGTAGTTTGCCCCAGTGCCTTGGCCCAGTGAAGCCCAGCAGCGCTCTGTTACAGGGGCACGCGGGCGGCAGCTGGCAGGCCGGGGGCTCCAGCTCGGGCACGGGGAGCGAGGAGCGGGGCGGCAGCGTGGACAAGGGCTGCATCGAGCTGAAGCAGCTGCCGCGCCAGAGCAGCACCGCCTCCAGCTCCGACACCTACGCCTCCTGCCACACCCACCCCCACAGCTCCCCCTCCACCACCGCCCACACCCCTTCCGAGAAAAGCCGCCACAACTTGTACGTCAACCCTTTAGGGGAGCCCAGCGACACGGTCCTGTTGGTGACTGGTGGCGCCCCTAATTCAGGGCGGGGTGGGGGTAATGGTAATGGTAATGGTGGTGGTTGTGGTGGGCTGGACACGGCCTCGGGGTGTGGCGACCCTCTGTTGTGTGACTCCGCCCTGCAGACCTCCAGAGACTGCGGGGGGCAGGGTGGCAAGGGGTCGGTGCTGACTCCTCCCTACCCCCAGACCCGCTGTCTGTCCGCCAACCACATCGTGCAGATGCTGGACACGGGCCACAGCACCACCTGGCAGCGCAGCCTGCCGCGCTCCTGCAACACCACCGACCCCCACCCCTACCCCTACCCATACCCCTACCACCACCCTTCGCATTCCTTCCACTGCCCTCCTCAACAGCAACAACAGTACCACCACCAGCAACCTCGACGGCCTTTGCAGCAGTCGCAGTCGCTGACCTCGCAGCCCTTGTTGCAGTCTCAGCGTCCCCTGCAGCGGCAGATGTCGGAGCAGACTGCCCCGGGCTGTCACACCCTGCCCCGCAGGTCCAGCTTCAAGCGGCACAAGTCGCTGTCGGTGGAGAAGCACCACCGCGTGAAGGAGGGCGGCAAGGAGCGGAGCTACTCCTCCACGGACAACCTGGCAGGCCAGGGGTCCCACAGGTCCAAGTTCCGCAAAGCCGTGTCCCTAGCCAGCCGTCTGCATTCCAGCCCTTCCACGGGGCGCAAGCTGGCTAACTATCACCTCATGGCCAACACCAAGTCAGGTTAGTTCCTTCAGGCATTGTCTGCCTAATGCTGCTGCTGCTGATGATGCTGATGCTTTCGCGGGGTATTTCTATCTTGCTTTTTTCTTGTTCTTTTTCTTTGTGTGATGGTTTTCTGATTTGTGTCTTGTTTTGTTTGGTGTCTTTTTTCATTTTGTTTGTTGTGTTAATTCCTGTTTTGTTTTCGATTTTGGTGTCTTTGTTTGTTTTTTATTTTGGT
>CM060322.1:56177413-56184913 GCA_030674155.1 Stramonita haemastoma | reverse complement strand
CACTTTAATCATGCCACGGGGCCTATCAGTATAAGTAGCATCCCTGCCTTCTGGAAATTCTATGGCTAGAATTCCCCTTTGTTCCATCCCTCTCTTTTTGCTTCTGTCTTGTTCTTTTTCTTCCTGTCACCACCGCCTCCTTGTCTATGTTCTGCCTTCTTGGTCCATTCTCCTGCCTTTTTTTTTCTCTCCAGAAAGACTTAAAAGATAACAACTCTTTTACAAGTCGGATGCGCTGGGTCTGACTTGTCAGGCGCTTGACGG
Source organism: Stramonita haemastoma (assembly GCA_030674155.1). Taxonomy (NCBI): domain Eukaryota; kingdom Metazoa; phylum Mollusca; class Gastropoda; order Neogastropoda; family Muricidae; genus Stramonita; species Stramonita haemastoma. The sequence continues at coordinate 56,184,649 of CM060322.1, read as the reverse complement.
TAACGCAATGCGTTTTTGGTCATATGACAGACAATTGTAATTGATGTCTGAGCGTTCGACGACGACGACGACGACGACGACGACGAAGAAGAAGAAGAAGAAGAAGAAGAAGAAGAAGAAGAAAGAAGAAGAAAGAAGAAGAAGAAGAAGAAGAAGAAGAAGAAGAAGAAGAAGAGGAAGAAGAAGAGGAAGAAGAAGAAGAGGAAGAAGAAGAGGAGAAGAAGAAGAAGAAGAAGAAGAAGAAGAAGAAGAAGAAGAAGAAAAAAGAAAGAAAGAAAGAAAGAAAGAAAGAAAGAAAGAAAGAAGAAAAAACAAACAAACAAACAAACAAACAAACAAAGAAGAACAAGAACAAGAAGAACAAGAAGAAGATGAACAAAAACAAAAGGAAGAAGAAGAAATTATTTATTTTAAAAAGATACCATGAACATATTGTTATAGTTAAAAGTTAGTCTTTTCTGCCGTTCAGGGGCTTTGAGACTGATAATGACTAATCGTAAAACCGAAGAGTTAGTAGAAACTCTATTTCCATTGGGGGAGACAAAGAGGACTACATGTTTAATCATTCTTTTTCTAATTTTCTCTCGTTGGCTTTACACCGTCAGATGTGTCTGGGAAAAATGATGGTTGTCCTTTACAGCTCCTCTCGTGGGCTGTACAGCTTGGTCTGTAGGGTTATCTCTGTTGGCCACACTTTCTTCCTCAGGTCGCTGAATAGCGTACACCTCTGAAGAATGTGCTCGCCTGTCTGGTTTTCTTCATTACAGTTTATGCTTAAATATCAAAATGTCTATTCAAGTTTATTTAGAAACGGAACAACATTTGTGTCTCTGTCTTACCGAGTCATGGAGTTTACAGCTGGTGAGAATGATCTTAAATAAAACTCTGCGTACACTGCATTTTATAGCAAATTATATTAGTTTTGAGATCTACCACTTATCAATGGAAATTGTAACTTTTCGACAAATGCAACACTAAAGCATCTTTGCTTTTGACAGAACAGCATAAAACGTATCTAGCCCCTTTCTTTTAAATGAGATTTCATTTTAAAATATTCCCCAAAATTGCACTGATGCTACCTTCATGATAGCCCCCCCCCCCCCCCCAAAAAAAAAAAAAGGCTAAAATCTCAAAATCTAACTTTTGGTGAACTCTCACAGCTCTTGCCGAGGAACAAAAATGAAATCTTACAAGACAGTTGCTGGGTTTTTGAACCCTACAACTGATGGCTTTGCAGACCTTAGTTCTTGAGATGAAGGTATGGTGAACCATAAGTATAATAATTAATGTGTGGCATGTGATTCAGAAATCCCCACAGGTAAAGATAATGAAAGTATGGCAACCTGTCATTGTGCTGCTGGTTGAATGGACCACTAAAACGCTATAACGAAAGAAAGAAAGAAAGAAAGAAAGAAAGAAAGAAAGAAAGAAAGAAAGAAAGAAAGAAAGAAAGAAAGAAGGAAAGAAGGAAAGAAAGAAGGAAAGAAAGAAAGAAAGAAAGAAAGAAATACGTGCCTCACCTCCCCCTCCCCCCTCTGGGGATTCCTGGAGGCCTGTCAGTATTAACAGCATCCCCACATTCTGGAAATTTTGTGCTATAAGGAATCCCCTCTTGTCTATCCCTCTCTTTGTTTCCGCTTTGTTCCTTGTCTTCCTGTCACCTCATTCTTGTCAACTTTCTGCCTTCTTGGTCCATTTTCCTGCCGTTTTCTCCAGGAAGTCTTAAAAAATAGCAATTCTCTACCACGCCGAAATCGGATGAGCTGGGCCTGACTTGTCAGGTGTTTAACGGCAGCGCAACACATTTTCGTTTATATTACACACAGCGGTGGGTGCTGTGTGAGTGTTTGGCGAAAAAGAAAACACACTTCCCACACCGCTGTGGCAGGCTCATAATTATTCTTCTGTTTTTGTATCTCCCGCCATCTTAGTGGATGGCTACAAGTAATGTTGGAGTGTGGTCAGCAGAGTGCGGAAACTAATAGGTCAGAGGTCAAAGTTCTACGACAGAAGCTACACTCTGTAACTGCGTGAAGAATACTTGTATCGCTTATGAGTTGGGAGCAGCTTATTTTCTGGTTTATGTATAGCTGTTTTCGGTAGATTTTGATTTTGGGTTTTTGTCTGGTTCTTTGGCATGTTCTTTTTTGTTTTTTGTGTTTTTTTCTTTCTTTTTTATTTTTTTTGGGGGTGGAGAATAGTATTGATGCACTGCATGTTTCTTTTGTCTGTTTCCCTTATAATTAAAAAAAGAATTAGTTTACCTTTCCAGTGTAGTTAGTTGGACTTCTTGAAAAGTTTTGTTTCTTCATTTTCTATTAAAAATTAATTTTGCTTACTTTTACTTTATTTACCTCACATGTTTGCTTGCTTGCTTGTTTATCTACCTACATACATGTACTTACTTTATTTCTTAGTTACTTATTTTCGTACTTCCTTCCTCCCTTACTTACTTACTTTCTAAATTACTGATTTCCTTACTTACTTACTTTTTGAACTACTGACTTACTGATTGACTGACTTTCTTACCTGCCTACCTACCTACCTACCTACTTTACTTACGTACTTACTCACTCACTCACTTACTTACTTACTTACTTACTTACTTACTTACTTACTTACTTACTTACTTACTTACTTACTTACTTACCTACCATCCCGCCGGCCTACCTACCTACCTACCTTACTTACTTACTTACTTGCCTGCTTACTTATTTACCTACTTACTTACCTACCTTACTCACCCACTCCCTCACTCACTCACTCACCACCTCACTTATTTACTTTCCTACCCGTGTGACTGAGAGACCAGTACAGCAAGAAACTTGTAGCTTACAGTGTTCATTTTTATCATATGCTCTGTACTAGTCACAATGCCAAGACAGCACCGACACCACATGTTGGATTTGAGCTTAAGACACTGTTCTGACATGACCTTAGCCCTTGCTCAGGGTCATTACTGTCTAACCTTAATCTTTGCCCAAGGCCATGACTGTCTGACCTTAGTCGTTGCCCTAGGTGATGACCCTGTGACCTTAGCTTTTGCCCTAGGTAATGACCCTGTAACCTTAACCCTATCCCTAGTTGATGACCCTGTGACCTTAGCTTCTGCCCTAGGTGTTAACCTTGTGACCTTAGCTTTTACCCTAGGTAATGACTCTGTGGCCTTAGTTTTTGCCTCGGGTAATAACCCTGTGACCTTTGCTTTTGCCCTAAGTAATGACCATGTGACCTTAGCCCTATTCCTAGGTAATGACCCTGTGACCTTAGCTTTTACCCTAGGTGTTAACCCTGTGGCCTTGGATTTTCCCCTAGCTGATAACCATGAGACCTTAGCTTTTGCTCCAGGTGATGATCCTGTGGCCTTAACCTTATCACCAGAGTGGGGTCCTGTGATCTTAAACCTTATCACTAGGTGATGACCCTGTGACCTAAACTTTAACCCAGGTGATGACCCTGTGACCTCACCCAATGCCCCCTCAATGCTGACCCTTCACCTTGTCCCTACAGGTGCTGTAGGTGCAGGCGGGCCCCCAGCAGCCAGCAGCGCAGGCCTGGGGACCTCGGGTCAGCAGCAGCAGAAGCAGTCGCCCATGCAGCGGTCCAGCCCCGCCCTCTTCCCCTCCCCCACCTTCTGCTCCTCCTCCTCCAAGAAGCGCTCCTTCCTCCGCCGCGAGCCCAACGTGGCGGACGACAACGACGACACCCAGCAGCTGCTGCTGGCCGCCTGCAGGGAAGGGGGGTGCGGCCACCGCCACCACAGCTACACCACCAACGACCCCCACACCATCTTCAACAACAACAACCTCACGGGCCTCGGCCAGGGAAGCGGCGGAGGCTCGCAGACCTCGCAGTCAGCACTGTTGCAGAACCGATCCTCCAACAACCACACCACCACCACCACCACCACTCCCTTGCAGAACCGAACGTCACAGAGAAACCACCACCACCACTCCTCTTCTTCCTCCAGCTCTCAGGAATCTCCGACTCCGTTCAGCATGCACCAGTTCTCCAACCAGCTCCATCTCTCCTCCCCCTCCTCCCAGGCTCCGCAACCCTCCAAGCCGTTGAAACAACCAGCTCCAGGACATCAGAAGAGAGGGACACAGAAGCAGAAACCTTCACAGAAAGATGCTCGTGGGTCTGGCGGGAATCATCAACAGCAGCAGCAGCACGTGCCGCCAGCTAAAGAGCACGTCACCATGCGGCAGTGCAGCGCTCCTACTCCTCTGTACCCCAGCGTGGGTCCTGTACACGGCCTGGAAACCATCCACCAGCAACACTCCTTCCCGGAGTGGACGCGATCCCACAAAGTGCAGCCTCTGTTCCAGCACACCTCCACGCCTCGCCCACAACCTCTGGTGGCTGCCTCAGCCTCTGCTTCCTCCTCTGCCGTGGCTGCGGCGCTGCCCCCTTCCCCGTCCTGCACTCTCCGCGAAGACCTGTGCCGCCCTGCCTCCGCTAACGCCAACGTGTTGCTGACCCAGGGTGGGGAGGGGGGGGAGCGGCACTCTAACGGCAACAGCGTGGGTCTGGGGGGTCCGGAGTCTGCAGGGTGGATGGTGCACAGGCAGGGCAAGACCTCGCCCTTCTTCAACAACAATGCCACCACCTCCTCCACCACCACCACCACCACCTCCTCCACCATCGCCGCCGATGACGACATGGACAGTCAGGGACAGTCCCACACGCCGGACTCCCCTTTCCGCTCTGACGAGGGTTTGGGTGAGGAAGAGGAAGAGGACGACGAAGAAGACGACGACGAAGACGATGAAGATGACGCTATGACAGGCCGGGCTGAGTTCACAGCCAACCAGGCGTTGAGAGGTCGGCTCCTCTCCCCCACCCCTCTCCCCTCACTCTCCCATGCCCCGAGGTCTCCCCCGCCCCCTGCAACCCCTCCCCTCCCCCTGCCAGCCCCTCCCCCCTGCCACCGACACCTCCCCTTCCGAGATCGATGACGGGGAAGGGTGCGGGGAGTCATCAGGAAGGAGAGGAGGTGGAGGAGGAGGAGGAGGGGGAGGGGGAGGTGAAGGAGGAGGAGGCGGGGACGGCAACTCCACCTCTGCAGGGGGAGTGTCTCTCTCGGACGACGCCAGCATCCTCAGCCTGTCTGACCCGAACCTGGTGAAGTCCTCGCCCTCCACGGACTGCCAGCCTCCCAGGCCCGACCTGGATGCCGCCCACAGCCTGGCGAGCGGAGACCTTGACCTGGAGTTCGACCTTGACCTGTACGGCCCCAGCCCTGACCCTGACCTGTCCCACAGCCTCAGCGTGTACGAGACGGCGCAGTCCCGAACCTCCTCCTCCGATCTGCCCGGTGTCCCCCCCTCCTCCTTCCCCGCCGACCCTCACCCTCCTCACCCCCACTCTCACCCCCACCCCATCCCCCACCACCAACAGCATCACCCCCACCTTCGCGTTGCTGAGGGCGATGGGGAGGGGGAGGGGGAGGGAGGGGTGAGGGTGTCCCCGGGCACCAGTCCTGAGGATCTGCTGTACCCCGATGCCAGTGGATGACAGGCAGCCGACAATCAGGTCAGTCACTGAGAGTCTAAAAACTATTTTTTTTTTAATGAATAAATAGATAAAAAAGGGGGGACGATGCACCACGTAATGAGTCATATAGCATCTTGTGCACACGTTAAATACTGTTCTGCTTTTGAGGGCATTGGATGTGGAAAAAAAGCACATGAGTGCTTATTCCGTTATCCTTGATATAAAAGATAAATGAATAAATAGATAAACAAAAAAATAAATAAATAAAATAGGGGTCAACGTTTGGTTGTCGACATGCAACGGTATCCCTTTTCAACAAAATAATTGAAAATACAGAACGATGCTCAAACTAAGCATTGAATTTCTTCTTGTTTGGTCACCAATTCCTAGGACGTCAGAGTCTAACAGTGCAGAAGTCGATCCGTGAACAATGAGGTATGGTCTATATCAGAAAAGAATTTCTAAGTTTGTTTGTATCTTGGCACCAATACAGAGTTCCGGGAGCTAATCATAAGGTTTTTATCTATTTTTATAACTATGTCACAGTCACTTATAGAATGTAGTCAAACAAATGTATTAAAGGTAGCTGACATATTATTATTATTGTTGTTCTATTTTTTGATACAAGCCCAGAATTTTATAGACAGAAGATTGAAAATGTCCAAAGACAATATGACACGATAAGAATGCAATGCAAAACAGTTCATTCTTCTTCGTTGTACTCTCCGACAGCAAATCAAGGGGCCCTGACAAAGGCTGTATTGTGCTGAAGGCCCTCCAGGGGTCCAAAGAGCGTACCCTTTATTGGCTGATCCGTAGGCCAGACTTCGGCCATCAGGTTTTGATATGTTGGACAGATCTGGAGGAAGTGTCTCACTATCATGGAAGGAGTGCCACATGGGGCAATTCTAGGCATGCAATCCACTTGCAGACAGACTAATAGACAGACTGATAGACAGAAACGTATCAGGAAATGCAACAATATAGGTAAAGATAAAGGTGTTCCACAGCCTACTAGGTCGTAGGGAAGCGAGGCATCAGAGACATCAGTTTCTTTAGGAGCCAGCATATTGAGGGCGGTGTCCATCTCCTCTCCCTCACTGATTTACCTTCCCCGATCCTAAATAGGGCAGGTACCCATTTACAGCTGGGTAAACTTGGGGGGGGGGGGGGGGGTACTAAAGCCAAGGTGCGCAAAGCTATCCAACTGGTAACCACGCTCGATGCTTCATTACTTTGAGTTGGGGAAAGCAAGCACTCTGGCCACTTAGCCATACCGCCCCCAATGTAACAATATACATACCACATTGCAGGTATCATACTTTTATGCAGTAAATCTGCTGTTATGGAAGGAACAATGGTCTGTCTTATTGGGAAGACTTTCAGACATACCAACAGACAAAAAGACCGACAGGAACGTGTCAGTTAATGTAACAATATAGATACCATGTTGCAGAAATCTGCTGACGTGGAATCATTGGTCTGTCCTATCGGAAAAGACTTGTAGACAGATGAACTGACAGACAGACTGCTAGACAAGAACATGTCAACAAAAACTAACAATAATGATAACATTCCCTGTTGCAGGAAACACAATTTTAAAGCAGTAGATCTGCTGACGTGGAACCAGCATTGGTCTGTCCATCCTGTTGGGCGATGACAACCCCAACCTTGTCATCCGCCATACTTGTTGCCGCCGCCATCACCGGGGCCTCGTTTTGAAAACGCCACCTCTGA
>CM060322.1:56169913-56172413 GCA_030674155.1 Stramonita haemastoma | reverse complement strand
GTTGTAATTGATGGTTTCTAAAATCAAAATGTTTTCTGAGTTTCGTAAGTAATGATTCACGAGTTGTTATTGTTTTGGGTTGGTTTGTTTTTACCATTTTAACCTATAGTGGTTAGCTGCACTGTAAGCCAAAATTGTGATCATAGTCTATCGCTAATCATTCGTCAGTTGTTATGACAAAGTATAACAGTTTCGAGTAGCATGGCACCATATCAGACAAGCTTTGTACAAGAATAATGTGAATATGTCTTTTTAAAAAAATTGAATTTTTGTTTCTAAGTAGAAAAAATAATAACAAACAAACGAGAAACAGTATTTTAAGATTCAAAACGTAGTTTATCATGAAAATTTTTTTTTTTAAGTTATATAACATTTCAGAATTTAAAGAGTTGACAACACATACGCTCAAATACACAAACATACACACGCATATACAAACACAAACACACACGCGAGCGCGCGCGCGCACACACACATACACACACACACACGCACGCACACACACACACATGTACACACCACTTGTGTACTTGTACATGTGTAAAAACATACTACATACACACACACACACACACACACACACACACACACACACACACACACACACACACACACACACACACACACACACACACACTCCTACACACACAATAGTCTTTCGGATGAGACTGTAAACCGATGCCCCGTGTGCGAACCGCACGCAGAACATCTTGCGCACACGTTAAATCCTGTTCCGCTTTTCGTAAGAGTAGGCCATCGTGTGCCGGTGGGAACAGATGACAATATTTACACAACTGCATACACACGGGGACTGGATGAAAAAAGCACATGAGTGCTTATCCCATTATCCTCGATATAAAAGAATAATAAATAATAAATAAATAAATAGTAAATAACACACACACTCCTACACACTCCTACCACACACACACACACACACACACACACACACACACACACACACACACACACACTCACACACACACACACACACACACACACACACACACACACACACACACACACACACACACACACACACACACAATGGATGTGAGTCACATTGGAGCATAACATTACATTATATCTGTCTTGTCACACATCACACCCACCTTTTTTAAATCTTCCCTTTTTATATAAACAAAAAAAATCGATCATTATTTTGTACATTAACCATGTTGTCGTTTCTACTTACACTTAGCTCCAAGTAGTCTTAATGCTAAAACGAAAGTAGATGTAGTGTAGAGAATTTTTACCTTTCTACTCCTTCGCGCGCATGTGTGTGTGTGTGTGTGTGTGTGTGTGTGTGTGTGTGTGTGTGTGTGTGTGTGTGTGTGTGTGTGTGTGTGTGTGTGCGCGCGTGTGCGTGTGTGTGTGTGTATGGTGGGTGTGGGTGTGTGCGTGCGAGCGTGCGTGCGTGCGTGCGCGCGCGCGCGCGCGGGCGTGTGTGTGTATGTGTGTGTGTATGTGTATGTGTGTGTGTGTGTGTGTGTGTGTGTGTGTGTGTGTGTGTTTGTTTGGCCACAGCCCTGATATGGCCTGTGTGGTCGGCGGGGCTATAAACAACATGATTGGATTGGATTGGATTGGAATGGATTGGTGTGTGTGTGTGTGTGTGTGTGTGTGTGTGTGTGTGTGTGTGTGTGTGTGTGTGTGTATGCGCGCGTGCGTGTGTGCGAGGGTGCCTCCAAATGGCAAAAACATTTTTCCTCGTGATTATTTTACGTTGTCACTCCCCTACCCCTACCCCCCACCCCCCATGGCACTCATGCAGTGATGTCCAGACTTCACACATCCCCCCCCCCACCAACTCCCACAACCTTTGACCTTGTCTATCCACCCCCTTCCCCACTCCCTACCCCCTAGGTTCCATCACTCCCCTCACCCTCTTCCCACACCTTCCCCCTTTTTAAAAAAAAAAAATCTTTTTCCTTTTACTTCAAGATGGCTAAATAGATGTCAAAGTTTTTATTTTCTTTCTTCTCTCAATCGCAGATAGTTAATTCTCAGGGGTTGAAAGCTATAGTCATTTTTTTTGGCTGAACTCTTGAGAACATAAATATTTGAAGTAGACTTGCATGTAGCAGAATACTAGTCTACTTTTGCCGGCTTTTCTATTTCTTGTGTGTAATTATTATGTAATTGTATCATGGTCTAGTTATTTATTTATTTTGTTTGTTTTTGTTTTTTTGTTTTTTGCGCTGCCTATATCTTGAAAATGGACCTGGTGTGGAGATTCTTGGAGTTGTGAAGAGGAAAGGAAGTGTGGATTTTGTATTTCAAGGAAAGGGAGAGGGGGGGGGGGGGGGTGGCAGGTGTGATGAAAGGAAATGGTACCGGTTTTCAGGATTGTCATACATGGTCAGGGAAGACCTTTTGTCAAACAGGTTGTGGTGTGCTTTCCATATTGGGTTATGTTGTTTGTACTCTGTAATGGGGTATGTTGTTGTTGTTGGTTGTTGCTGTTGTTGTTTTATTATAATTATTATCTCCCTCTGTA
>CM060322.1:56159913-56162413 GCA_030674155.1 Stramonita haemastoma | reverse complement strand
CTGTATGCATATGCACTCTGCTGGCATGTTTCGTATGGGTGGCGCCGTTCTTATGACAACACCACCGCCCCGAAGAGGGCAGCTGGGCTTTAATAGAGCAAGACTGTCGGAACAAAAGCTGGTACAATGTACGCAACAATACATAACATGACACATACTGATAATTATGACATACATTATAGTGCACTATAGCACAGTGCAGGACAACTGCGACGTGCACAAACACAAAACACGCACACACAGCACGAGCGCGCGCACGCGCATACCCCCCCCCCCCCCCCCCCCCCAAGAATAAGGAACATTTCGAGAAGACGGGACAAAAAGTCAGTTTGAGTCCCGACCTTCCCCGACTTTTGCATGGTAACAGAACCCAGGTCACCGAAAGAGTTCTTTACTGTATGCACACACACTGTACTAGCATCTTTGATATGGGTGGCGCTGGCCTTGTGGTGATAACACAGGCCCAATGAGGGCAGTCTGGCATGAATATAGCAAGTCTGTTGGAATGAAAGCTGGTAGTGTCTACGAAACAATACTTAGTACTACACATAACGATGATGACAATATACAAAATGATGCACCACAGCATAGTACAGGGCTGCTGGGATATGTGCACAAACACACAAATGCACACACAAACACGAGCGCGCGCACACTTACTAGAGTGCATACACACCCGCAAGAACAAGGCGCATTTCGAGAAGATGTGACAAAATAGACAGGTTTGAATCCCGTCCTACCCACACTTTTGCACTGTAACAGAGCCCACGACACCAAGAGAGTGCAATACTATATGCATACATACTTTATTAGCACCTTAGATATGGGTGGCGTTGTTTTTGTGGTGACACCACGACCAAGAACAGAACTGTCACTCTCTTTCTGGATCTCTTTGAAGTCTTTTCTTCTTTTTTAAGTTTTTACCAAATTCTTACCCCTAAGCATCTTCTCATTTGTACAGTATTGCAATGATTGTTGGCACGAAAATGTACTTTACTAGGAATAAAACCGTCTTCTTATCTACTCTACACATAGCCCTTGACATCAATGCGCAGAAGGTGTTTCCATTCCACCTTAGGCATGTGTAAATTACCTGGTTTGAATGTCAGTTGTGTGAAGTAGACTTTTACCTGTAAGATAATCAGGCTGTATAAAACACAATTCTCGGGGACGGGACAGTTCAGTGGTCAGAGCACTCGCTTTCTCCTAGCCGATGTTCACTAGCATCGAGCGTGGTTACCAGTTGGATGGGTGACCGTTTGCACGCCTTGCCTTCAGTACAGTCCCCCAGTTCACCCAGCTGTAAATGGGTACCTGCCCTCTTTAGGGCCAGGGAAGGTAAAGCAGCGAGGGAGAGGAGATGGGCGCCGCCCTCAACATGCTGGCCCCTAGAGAAACTGAGGTCTCTGATGCCTTGCTCCCCTATGACCTCACAGGTTATGGGACACCTTTACCTTTTTACCCTAGAGTAATCTATTTTTTTTCTGAAAGTCTGTCTACAGTTGTCTGGTTGTGTCTGTATCTCTCTGTGTCTCTTAGTCTCTCTGTCGCTGTGACTGTGTCCGTCTCTGTCTACCTCTCTATGTCTCTCTGTGTCTCTACCCGCCTGTGTCTGTATGTCTGTCTCTGTCTATCTGTCTGTCTGTCTGTCTCTCTGTCTCTGTCTCTGTCTCTCTGTCTCTGTCTCTGTCTCTCTGTCTCTGTCTCTATGTCTCTCTCTATCTCTCTCTGTCTCTCTCTGTCTCTCTCTGTCTCTCTCTGTGTCTCTGTCTCTGTCTCTGTCTCTGTCTCTGTCTCTGTCTCTCTGTCTGTCTGTCTGTCTGTCTGTCTGTCTGTCTGTCTGTCTGTCTGTCTGTCTCTCTCTCTCTCTCCTCTCTCTCCTCTCTCTCTCTCTCTCTCTCTCTCTCTCCTCTCTCTCTCTCTCTCTCTCTCTCTCTCTCTCTCTCTCCTCTCTCTCTCTCTCTCTCTCTCTCTCTCTCTCTCTCCCTCTCTCTCTCCTCCTCTTTCCCCCCCCCCACACACTACTCACCCACTACCTCACCCACTATCTCTCTCTCACACACACTCACATGCCCCTTCAGTATGCTCACATTAAATTTTCATAGAAACGGACATACAAGGAAGTCATTTCATTCTTAAAGAATGTAATTTGTCGTTCATATTATTCTTTTGTGCAAGTCGTCAAAGAGGCTGTGTGTCTAACCCCATAGTGCACTAACTAGATGGTCTGCTCGCGTTTGCACACGGAACCTCGGTGTATACATTGACTCATCTGAAAGACTTTCGTGGTAATGTAATCAGTACTGCTGTCAACTCCGAGGGAATAATCCCCTTGAACGGTCGTATCGGTGGTGTCCTTTCAACGATCATTATCTTAGTCTGACGGAAAACCAAGAAAACGAGAAGAAAAAGAATATGATTAAGGTTACGGGTTGAGAGAAGCAAAATGCAGGAGAGAGGAGGGGACACAAACACAGACAATATACAGCATAAGAATTAG
>CM060322.1:56127413-56129913 GCA_030674155.1 Stramonita haemastoma | reverse complement strand
GAAGGCACCCTGACCCAGTGCAAGGGGAAAAAAGGATTTGTGAGTTACTAAAGTAAGCAAGTTGAAGGCCTTCAAAGAAATGTTGTAAAGCTTTGAACTGCTTTGTTCAAATTGTTTTCACCCGTGTGTGTGTGGTGTCCTTAAGCTTTGAAATGCAATGTTCAGACTGTTTTCACCCGGCATCGTGTCCTTAAACGGTTTTCTTGTCGCAAAGTAGATCAAAGCCTTTTACTGCGCAAAATCGGTCCTATTGCAACTTTAAATTGTTCTCAAACTGTTTAGGACATCGTTTTATAACAACACATATGAAAAAACAGCTTTAAAAAATGGCAAACAATTACTTCTTTTTTTTAAATCTCAGTTGAGACTGCGAACGTAAAACGCGAACTCTTTTACTTTCACAGGAAAAAATAATTTGTGCGTTGTACCGGGTTTCCATGCTCACACAGACAATAGGGCGAAAAATGTCAGATCTGGAATCGCTTGCCTTGCGATTTGCAGTCTGTGCATTGTCAGCCCACCTGGTGAAAAAAAAAAGGAAAGGTTAAGTGTCAACAGGGAGCTTCTAGATCGAAATAGTTTCTTTTCTCCGTTAAGCTATAAGATAAGATATAAAAGAATGTTTAAAAAAATAATAAAATAAATAAGCCTGTCCACTTTATAACAGTAGCCACATAACACCTCACATTACATCACCTATGACAAGATCTTAGCATAGCAGTCTGTCTTCTTCACCATCACCTGTCCTGTAGTCCCGAGGACCGTGGTGGCACTACTGAAGATTTTGAAACCAACTTCCTCCACTCCTCATGGTCCTCCGCCCTCCGTAACAAGTCGTTCCACTCAAGGCCTGTCCACTCTCTGGTGCTGTCTTCCCATCATTTCCTCTGTCTCCCTCCCCTTACTAAGGGGGGACGGATAGCCTAGTGGTCAGAACATTGCGCTGGCAATTTGACGACCCGGGTTCGAGTCCGGTCGAGGAAATTGTTCTCCTGGAGTTAACATCAGTACTGACTTCACTCTCCCCAAAAGTCCTTCGTATGAGACTTTAAACCGAGGCCCCGTGTGCGAACGCACGCAGAACATCTTGCGCACACGTTAAATCCTGTTCCGCTTTTCGTAAGAGTAGGCCATCGTGTGCCGGTGGGAACAGATGACAAGATTTACAAAACTGCATACACACGGGGACCGGATGAAAAATGCACATGATTGCTTATTCTGTTATCCTCGATATAAAAGAATAAATAAATAAATAAATAAATAAATAAATAAATAAATAAATAAATAAATAAGTACTGTTCCTTGTATGACAGTCTTGGCCAGTCAAGATGTTCGTGTGACATGCCCATACCACTTTAGTTTGCGGATTTTTTTCACTGAAGTCAGGAGCTCTTCATAATTATGGTTCGATGCCATTTTTTAATTCTAGTTTTCACTTCTTCATTAGTGATGTGATTCCTGTAGAAGATACCAAGTTATGTATCATATAACAGTCTGTACTGTTCGTTTAAGAAGAAGACAGTTTCCATGTATGTTGGGTATGAAAGAATGTAGACATCTGGGCGACCTTTACCCTCGTGTTAAGCTGTGGAACGCCAGACAAGTGCAACAAGACAAGGTATTAAAATCTAAACCATTTCAGTAGTATAACTAAGGCCTCTCACTCTTTTGTCTCTTGATATTATTTGCGTGAAGCATGGAAAAAGATCTCTGTTGCGTCTTCTCTCATGTCCCCCCTACGTCCTTTGGGACATGGGACTGAGTGAGTGAGTGAGTGATTATTTGCGTAGGTTTTTTTCTTTCTTTCTATTTTCATGAGAGAGAGAGAGAGAGAGAGAGAGGAGAGAGAGAGAGAGAGAGAGAGAGAGAGAGAGAGAGAGGAGAGAGAGAGAGAGAGAGAGAGAGAGAGGGGGGGGGGGGGCAATAGTTGTCTGTCGAATTTACAACCACTTTTTTTTGGTTCTGTTTTACTTGAATGTGAGTCACACACACACACACACACACACATACACACACACGCGCGCGCGCGCGCGCGCGCGCGCGCACGCTCTGTCTGTGCGCACACGTGTGTATGTTCAAATTCATTTAACGTCTTTTCACAAATTGTGATATTAGACAAGAGGGGGGGGGGGGGGGGAGTAGGTGGGTGTATGAGTGTCAGGAAAAGAGGGTGTAGTTGGCAATGTATGGGATAAAGAATTTCAGGGAGTCAATACTTGCTAAAAAAAAAAAAAATAAAAAATAAAAAAATATATATATATATAAAAAATATGTATGTGTGTGTGTGTGTGTGTGTGTGTGTGTGTGTGGTGTGTGTGTGTGGCGCGCGCGCGCGTGTGTGTTAAAGGGGAGGGGTGCTTATGCTCTTACGTTTGTGAATGGGTGCGTTACATATAAGTGCACATAGACATTATTGGGCATGTCTGCATGCGTGCATGTGCCCATGTCTTTCGTACTAGCTCGCGCGCGCGCGAACGTGTGTGTGTATATTTGTGGAGGT
>CM060322.1:56117413-56122413 GCA_030674155.1 Stramonita haemastoma | reverse complement strand
ATCCATTCAAATTGTTTATTCATTAAGGTTTATGTCAGCAAAATTATGAGATGATTTATTCATTCCATGGAAGAGGAGTGGCTCAGTGGTTAGAGGCGTGTGACTAATAACCTAGGAGTGTGTGTTTCGAATCGTTGCTAGGGTGTCTGCTCGAAGGAATTTTTGTCGAGAGTTGATACTTGTTTTGACTCCATACCTCAGGAAAAGTCTTTAGGATGAGATTATAAACCAAGGCATCGTACGTGAATGTACGTTTAACATCTTGCGCACACGTTGCAAACCCTGAGGCCCTAGGATATTGTGTCGTAAAGTGGTTTTTGTCGTACAGTAGACAGGCTCAAAGTAGATGTACACTTCTCTCTGGGTCTAAACATTTTCTGAGGAAAATTAAAATTCTTTTCATTCCTTCACCAAACAGGCTGCCAAAGCACAAACTGCCAATCCCAAATGGTGTGTGTGTGTGAGTGTGTGTGTGAGTGTGTGTGTGTGTGTGTGTGTGTTCGTTCGTTCTTTAGATTTTACGTCTTTTCACTATTAGTGATATTAGACGAGAGTGTGTGTGTGTGTGTGTGTGTGTGTGTGTGTGTGTGTGTGTGGTGTGTGTGTGTGTGTGTGTGTGTGTATGTAGTGTGTGTGTGTGTGGGTGGGGTGTGTGGGGTGTGGCGCGCGCGCGCGGGCGCATGTGCTCAAGTGTGTGCGCGCACGCACACACATTTGTGCACGCTTGCACAATTGCGCGCATGCATTCATGTGTATGTATGCGTGTTTGCAAAAGGGGGGAGGGAGAAAGGGAGGAGGGAGTGGAGTAGAGGTGGAGAGTTTGAAGGCGTTGGATGACTTTGAATTCGCAGATTAGCCAGTTCTATTTCTGTCTGGTTCCGGCATTGTCATTGCGTGTCAGTACATCTTGTTTGCTGCTTATCTTTAGCAACACCACAGCAGAGAGAGAGAGAGAGAGAGAGAGAGAGAGAGAGAGAGAGAGAGAGAGAGAGAGGAGAGAGAGAGAGAGAGAGAGAGAGGTACAGACAGACAGACAGACAGACAGACAGACAGACAGACAGACAGACAGACAGACAGCTCACTTGCTTCTTCTCTTTTCGCAACACCAGAGAAACAGAGAGAGAGAGAGAGGCAAGGCAAGGCAAGGCAAGGCAAAATATCTTTTATTCGAGGATAATAGATAAGCACTCATGTGCTTTTTACATCCAGTCCCCGCCCCTTTCAGGGATAACATCAAGATAAAAAGACAGCCTCAACTAAAACAAGAACAATTATAATGATCCAATTACCAAGAGCAAACCATACCAAGTATCAAACAGCAGGTAAGAAATAAGACAGAGATACAATATTAAGGTAATGTTATAAAAAAGGCACTCATTCAGAAACGAAAATAAGAAGTAAGAATCAATGATGATTTGATTTGAATAATAAGCAAGCAAACAAACAAACAAAGAAACACACAAAACAACAACAACAACAACAACAAAACAAAACAAAACAAAAACAAACAAACAAAAAACAAAACAAAAAAAAGGTGCAATGATTATAGATCAAACATGAGAATATGATGAGGTTAGATGACTGAAAACAGAGAGGGGGAGAGAGAGGGGAGAGAGAGAGAGAGAGATTCTTTTCGAGCTATTAGCATCCTATAATTGCTGGATTTTTCCACTGCTTAACATATCATTTTTTTTTTCCTTCAGAGGCAAAAAATGTCAGGTTTCAAATTCTGAATACAGGGTTGGGATAGCCTAGCCTGGTAATTACAGCGTTGAGCTCGTGATCTGAAGGCGTGGGATGGAGCCACCACTTAGACCCTCTTTACAGGCCCTTTTTTCTTTTCTTTTTTCTTTCTTTTTTTCTGTCTTTTTTTTTATTTATTTATTTTTTTTACTCTAGAGTGTACTATCAGTACCGTCTCCACTCCTTCAAAGTTCTTCAAATAAAACTATAAAGGAAGGACGGTGGCAGGATGGTTAAGACGTTCGCCTGCCAATATGTAAACCGCGAGTTTCTGGGTTCGTACCCAGCTCGCCCTTTCTTCCCAGTTTGACGAAAAAATCGAACTGAATGTCAAAGTCATTTGGATGAGACTGTAAATCGAGGTCCCGTGTGCGAACGCACGCAGAACATCTTGCGCACACGTTAAAATCCCGTTCCGCCTTTCGGAAGAGCAGGCCATCGTGTGCCGGTAGGAGCGGATGACAAAATTAAAAAAAAAAACCCAGCATGCACACAGGTGTCGTGTTTAGACACCATCCTGAGGGGAAAAAAAAGAATAATGGGTAGGCGCTACATTTGTGGCGACGCGCTCTCCCCGGGGAGAGCAGCCCGAATTTCACGCAGAGAAATCTGCTGTGACATATAGTAGTATAAAAATAAAAATAAAAAATATAATAACCTGAGGTCCCATTTACGAACGCTTACAGAACAGTAAGAACACAACAAAATTACGTGTATGTATTTATACAACATTCCTGAAACCCGAATGCAACTTACCTTAATGGTGGGTAAACGCTGAATTTAACAACTGGCGAACCTTGGGGCTCTCTAGCTATAAGGATCGAAGGGAAATTGGACCATGTTTATTCTTCCAAAGTTTTTCCTCATGAAACATGTTCGAGAGAGATCATATTTCTGGAGTATGCAAACAAAATGTTGTAGATATAGTGTCACGTCCTATTATTTCAAGAAATCTGGCCTTCGTCTGTAGTGTTTATATTTTTATCTGGCTGTGCCTATTGCAAATAGTTGGTTGTGGTAGAAGTGCACTTGGGATTGTCGTTTATTTGTTTTTGGTTGCTGTGCGATTTTGAAGTTAGATAAGAAAGAGAACAAGGAGAGAGGAGAAGAGAGGATAGGAGAGGAGAGGAGAGGAGAGGAGAGGATAGGATTGGATAGGACAGGACAAGACAAGACAAGACAAGACAAGACAAGACAAGACAAGACAAATTCTTTTATTCGAGGATAATAGATAAGCACTCATGTGCTTTTTTTTACATCCAGTCCCCGCCCTTTTCAGGGATAACATCAAGATAAAAAGATACTAAACAGTAAAACTATATGCAGTACCAAACAACATAAAGGAATAAGAACATTATATATAATAAGGTAATAAAAATGCACTCGAGAGAGAGAGAGAGAGAGAGAGAGAGAGAGAGAGAGAGAGAGAGAGAGAGAGGAGAGAGAGAGAGAGAGAGAGGAGAGAGAGAGAGAGAGAGAGAACTCTGAACTTTGAACTCTGAACAATTTACAATTTAGATTTTTACTACCATTGTATGTCCATGTTTCATGCCGAGAAATATAACCACGTCACTATTTCTATTTTTTTTTAAATAGCTGTTAGATTTTTCGAGGGAGGAGAGAGAGAGGAGAGAGAGAGAGAGAGAGAGAGGAGAGAGAGAGAGAGAGAGAGAGAGAGAGAGAGAGAGAGAGAGAGAGAGAGAGAGAGAGAGAGAGAGAGAGAGAGAGAGAGAGGAGAGAGAGAGAGAGAGAGAGAGAGAGAGAGAGAGAGAGAGAGAGAGAGAGAGAGAGAGAGAAGAGAGAGAGAGAGAGAGAGAGAGAGAAGAGAGAGAAGAGAGAGAGAGAGAGGAGAAACAAAAAAGAAATAAATGAGCAAAGAAAAAAGTGAAGAAACAAAAAAAGGAAAAAAAAAAGAATGAAAATAATAAGAGAAAAAAGAAATAGAAAGAAAGAACGAAAAAAACACAAGGAAAGAAACAAAGAAAAGAAAGAAAGAAATGTATACACACAAAAAGAAAGAACGAAAAAAGACAGAAACAAAGATAGAAAAAAAACTATTATAAAAAAAACAAAGCACAGCAAAATGTTGGAAAACGAAACTGACATGAAGGCCTGGTGACCGGGTTTTGTATGTACATAGTTTCGGTTTTTTAATCTCTTGTGCAAACCCGTTGGTGGTGCATTGCGATTATCGTTTGTTTGCTTCTGTTGTTGTTGTTGTACAAGTCTAGAGTAGGTCACTTAAAAAAGAAAAGAATGAATTTGCATTCATACATACAAACACATATACATTATACATACATACATACATACATACATACATACATACATACATACATACATACATACATACATACATACATACATACATACATACATGCATACATACATACATACATACATACATACATACATACATACATACATGCATACATACACACACACATACAGACAGACAGACAGATAGACAGACAGGCAGACAGACAGACAGACAGACATATGCATACGCATATACATTCTACACGCTTACACACATACATACATACATACATACATACATACATACATACATACATACATACATACAGACAGACAGACAGACAGACAGACAGACAGACAGACATCCATCCATCCATCCATCCATCCATCCATCCATCCATCCATCCATCCATCCATCCATCCATCCATCCATACATACATACATACATACATATACTATTCACATCATAAATCACATGCATGTATGTTTACTACTCATGAAAATGGAGGTATTGTTAAAAGTGGCCCAGCCAAAGAAACAAAAACAAAAAGCAACTAACCACTGAACACCACTTCAGTCACGGCACATTCCGCTAGGGGAAATTCAGGCTGATCTTCCTGGGGACAATCCGTCACCACAAGAGCACCACCACCTACACATCATTTAGGATGGATCTACAAGCATACTTATAGTTTTGTTCTCATACCTATAGTTTTGTTCTCCTGATGGTAAGAAGGGCTTTTTCTCTATAGAATTTTCATTCAGCCGGAACAACTCTCATTTTACTGCGGGTTCTTTTACGTGCGCTAAATGCGCGTTGTACACAAATTTATCATCCCATCTGAGTGACAAACACCCAGACTGGTATTCATTCATTTTATTTATTTGTTTATTTATTCTTTTTTAAGATAATGGAATAAGCACTCAGTTGCCTTTTTCCCGTGTGTATGCAGATTTGTATTTTTTGGTCAAAATAGCCTACTCTTCCGAAAAGTGG
>CM060322.1:56099913-56107413 GCA_030674155.1 Stramonita haemastoma | reverse complement strand
AGCCAGGGTGTCGCATTTCTTCTTCCTCTCTCCAATCTCTATCGCCTTCAACCTTGTGAAGATTCTGAAGACTTCAGGCTGTATGCTGGCTATGTTCGTGTTTCCCCAACCCACCGAACGCTGACTTGAGTGACCGGATCTTCAACGAGCATATTTGGTCTTCTGCATGTGCATATACACGAATGACATTAAGGCTCTGAATAGTCTGCACTTGGATTTCACATTGGAGATCGTAAAAATCCCCACCTTTAATACACCAGGGGCTGCCAAGATTCGAACCCACGACTTCACGACCCATGGGATTGTTATGTTAAGAGCTTGTCATAGCTGAAGACAATCTCAACATATCAATCTCAGCGTTCATCACTACATATAGCAAAAATATAAAATGTTTGTGCGGTGAGATAATTACAAACAGTCACATAATTTTTGAATGTAAGAGTCTAAAACCATTCTTACCTTCTTTCTTGGAAAAATCCTTGGATAAGATTTTTAAAAATCTTAATTTGGCATTTCGTATAACAAAATCTTTAATGAATAGTTCTTTAGGAAATTTGTTATAGTTTTAAGTCATACAAGCAATTGTTATGTATTTACTTGTTGTTATCACTGTTTAACCCAAATCTATGTACTGTATACATTATTAAGAAAAAGACACCCATTTTACTGCACACATCCATCAACATACTAGACCCTCCCCTTCCCTTCCCATCGTCTAATATCACTTTGAGTGAACAGACGTAAAATCGAAGCAACAACAAATCTCAACATAACAGCGTGCAACTCTTCTTTGAAAGACAACAAAATCCTCTGAAGTCGGAGTGTGGTGGCCTATGTAGTGAGGTAGGCTACTTGGAAAGAGTCATACATACTCGCAAACTTCTCATCCAGTGCGTATGTAATTTCAATCTTGCCGTGTGCCCAGGTGGACTTAGTGAGTCAGGGGGCATATTCTGGGTTACCCCTGGAATGTTGGTAATGCACAACAACAATAACAACAACAAAAAAATAACAACAGTGATAATGATGATGGTTAACATCCTCCTCATTATCATCATCATCATCATCATCATCATCATCATCATCATCATCATCATCATCATCATCATCATCATCATCATCATCATCGTCATCGTCATCATCGTATCATCATCATCACATCACACCATCACCATCATCACCACCATCACCATCACCATCACCATCACCACCATCACCATCACCACCACCATCATCATCATCATCATCATCATCATCATCATCATCATCATCATCATCATCATCATCATCATCATCATCATCATCATCATCATCATCACCCACTACCATCACCACCACTACCATCACCATCACATATCATCATCATCATCATCATCATCATCATCATCATCATCATCATCATCATCATCATCATCATCATCATCACAACTACCACCACCACCACCACCACCATCATCATCATCATCATCATCATCATCATCATCATCATCATCATCATCATCATCATCATCATCATCATCATCATCATCATCATCATCATCATCATCATCATCATCACAACTACCACCACCACCACCACCACCATCACCATCATCACCATCATCACCATCATCACCCTCACCATCATCATCATCATCATCATCATCATCAGCAGCAGCAGCAGCAGCAGCAGCAGCAGCACTATCATCATCATCATCATCATCATCATCTGTCGTGTCGTGAAAAAAGTAAACAGATTTTGAGGAAAGCCTACTAGGTGTGTCAGCACAGAGTGAAGGAGGATGGATGTGGGGGAGGGGGGAAGAAGGTTGAAAGATTTAGGTGAGGTAGATGGGGTGGTGGGGGGGGGGGGGAGAATTTGCTGTTGAAGTGGTGGATAAATTCATATTCTCAAGAGCAGCCCCACCGTGTACCATTTCTGTTTTAGGCTACATACATACATACATACATGCATGCATGCATACATACATACATACATACATACATACATACATACATACATACATATACATAATACATACATACATACATACATACAACATACATACATACATACATACATACATATCATTCATGCAGCTATGCATCATGCATCATACATACATACATACATACATACATCATACATACATACATACATACATACATCATCATAATTACATACATACATACATACATACATACATACATACATACATACATACATACATACAACATACACACATACATACACATACATACATACATACATACATACATACATACATACATAATACATACATACATACATACATACATACATACACATTACATACATACATACATACATACATACATACATGCACATCATACATACATGCACTACATACATACATACATACATACATACATACATACATACATACATACATACATACATACATACATAACATACATACATACATACATACATACATACCATCACATACATACATACATACATACATACATACATATATATACATAGTGTGTGTATGTGTGTTGTGTTTGTGTGTGTGTTGTGTGTGTGTTGTGTGTGTGTTGTTGTGTGTGTGTGTGGTGTGTGGTGTGTGTGTGTGTGTGTGTGTGTGTGTGTGTTGTGTGTGTGTGTGTGTGTGTGTGAGCGCACAAGGTACTCATGTGTATGTGCTAGGGAGCTGACACCCCCTCCCCCCCTTTTTCCCTACCCCCATGTCCTTTTAATCTCTTTTTCCTGCTTATCTCCTCTATCTACCTCTTCATCTTCTTTCTCCATCTATTTTTATCCCCCCCCCCCCCCCATCCCCTTCCCTCTTTTAATGGACAATCCAGAAAGGACAATTTAGATTAAAAAAAAAAAAAGAAAAAGAAAAAGAAAGAAAAGATGAAAGAAAGAAAGAACAGATGGCACGATTTACAAAAGTGCATACACACGGGGACCGGATGTAAAAAAAGCACATGAGTGTTTATTCCATTATGCTCGATATACAAAAGAATAGATAGATTTAAAAAAAAAAAAAAAATGTTGAATACCATCAATAGAAGGGAGAGTATTCTATGTTCCTCAGGTGCGAGATATTTTTTGCTCCCCTGATGACTCTTCGATGTTGAAGGTTTTTGTTCACAAGGACGCTATTCTTCGTGGCGGTACTTAGATATGGTGTCGATAGTTTGAAGACTTTTACGATCATTCAGTCTTGAAGAATAGGACCATAGTCAAAGTGAATATGAATTATAAAACGTATACTTCATTCTTTATCAGCATTCTCGGATGTGCTATATTTGTTCAGGGGCTCTGAAAACAGCGAGTCTGTTGGTGAGTTCTCTTCAAAACTTTTCAGTTTTTTTTCAGAAGTTTGAGTTTTTCAAAGAAAAACAATACATTACAAAGCAATGGATTCGAAGCAGAAAGGAAAAACAATCACATTAATTTCCTTCCTTTTTCTCAGTCCTTCACTCCCAAGCACTTGTGTTTATAGATTTACACTAAAACATGTTAGCGTTCTATCAAATAAGTGCATTCAGGTACATAAAAAAAAAAAAAAAAATATATATATATAATATATATATATATATATATATAATATTAAAAAAAATCGCAGCTAACTTGAGCACCAGCTTATCAATTGTATAATTAAAAAAAAAATCAATCAATAATTAAAAAAAATAATAATAAATAAATAAAATAAAATAATAATAAAAAATATATATATATAACACAAACAAACAAACAAACAAACAAAAAAACAAGAAATAATCCCACAAAAAGCACATGTATACAAAAAAAAAAAAAAAAAAAAAAAAAAATCAACTTTTCCTATAACAAAAATATCTCATGTACTGTATCAACACACACACACACACACACACACACACACACACACACACACACACACACACACACACCCACACCACACCACACACACCACCAGAACAAACATCCAAACCAAAGAGAAATGAAACAGATAAAATCAGGCAACCCCCCCCCCTATAAAATGTTAAAGCCCAACCAAACACCATCGTATCAACAACAACAATAACCACACGCCAACTCACTCACTCACACACACACCCACACACACACACACACACACACACACACACACACACACACACACCACACACACACACACACACACACACACACATAGCAAAATCAACCATCAAGGTCTAATATCTTATCAAGTCATCAGCAAATTGTTATCCCTTAAAAGTAACATCAAGAGATGAATATAAATGACCATATAAACTGTGGTCATACCATATTTATAATGATAAAAATGACTATCAGTGATACATTCATCTATCTGTCCCTCGCACACATGCTACATGTAACATTTTTAATCAGTTGTAACACAAGCCACAATACAAGTACGTTGGAATGAAACTGTAAAGAGTGATGTTATATCACAAGCAAATGTACACGTTTACAAGTCTTGTTCTATACACTTATCTATGAAATATTTTTTTAGATGTGCTTTAAAATTATCTTTGTTTTTGATACATTTCAAATTTTTTGGTAGCTTATTCCATAGGTCGCTACCTGAATATAGTAGGCTTGATTTATATAGATTATTTCTGGGTCTTGGAAATGTCAGCAAATGGTTGTGTCTGTGTTGATTGATTTTGAAAGTATTGGTAATCTTGGGAGGTGCAGTTTGGTTAACAACTTTTTGCATAAACATGGCTTTATTGAAGGAAAGTCTGTTTCGAAAAGTCAGGACGTTTATTTTCTTATAATCCTCAACTGTCAGGGTACTTGATTTTAACAGGACAAGTTTTACTGCTCTTTTATATAAACGATGAATGAATTTCAAGTTCGTTTCACTACAGGTATCCCATATAGTTGATGCATAGTCAATAATAGGTAGAATATGACAACAAAAAAACAGTTTTCGAGAGTGATGATTCAAAAAGTGTTTGATTTTCGATAATTGACGTAACCTGTGAGCAGTGCGCTTTCCTAGTGACATAATGTGATCAGTCCAAGTCATATTTTTGTCAATGGTGACACCTAAAAGTTTATGAGAGTCAACTTCTTCAATTATTCTGCTATCAAGTAACAGAGGTGGGAACTTATCTCTCATTTTTTGTCTTTTCTGTCTTGCTGATACATACATGCACTTTGTTTTTTGTGCATTTAAGGACATATGGTTTAACTGAGTCCAAGTAATCAATTTGTCAATGCTTAATTGAAGTTTGCGAGATAAGCTACAAGGGTCTGAATCACTACAAAGTAGAGTGGTATCATCAGCAAACATTTCACAGCTACATTGAATAAAACAGGGTAAGTCATTTACAAAGATTGAAAACAAGAGAGGTCCCAATACTGAGCCTTGTGGTACCCCATAGCTACTAGGTAGTAGTGCTGATGTTTGATTATCAACAGTTACAAGCTGTTGCCTATTTGACAGAAAACTTTTTAGAAGCTGAATAATATCAGGTGTCAGTTTGTACATTTCTAATTTGCGTAATAACAGAGAATGATCAATCACATCAAATGCTTTTTCAAAGTCAACAAAAAGGAGTCCTATAAATTTATTGTTATTTATGTTGTGTAAGAGACTTTCAGTAAGCTGAGTTAGAGCAGTGTGGCAGGAATAGTTTTTACGAAACCCCGATTGATCTTCATTTATTAGACTGTTGTTAATAAAGTAAGAACTTAGTGATGTTTGTATGTGTTTTTCTATGGGTTTAGATATTATTGAGAGAATTGAAATTGGCCTATAATTCGAAGGAGAAGAGTATTCCCCTGATTTATGTACTGGAATGATTTTTGCTTGTTTAAACTTGAGAGGAAAACACCTTTTTTCAATACACAAGTTGTATAGATATGTTAGTGTTTCAGCAATGACTGGACTAGATAGTTTTATTATCCGTCCATCCAAATTGTCTAAATCACGTGTCCTTGAATTTGTTTGTAATTTTAGACTATTTAATACATCAAAGATTGTCATTGGCTGGAGATTGAATGGAATTTTAATGTGTTTTAGAATTAACATGTTGTTCTAAGTAAACAAGATCATTTTCGCTTGACTTGTCGCATGTTATAACTTTATCAGCTACATTTGAAAAATGGTTGTTTAATTCATCAGCTGATATTTCTTTAATGGATTGTTGGCTCTTTGAAATATGTTTATTACATAATGTATTAATGGCTTTCCAAATTTGGCGAGAGTCAGTTGTGGTAGTTAACAACTGTTGGAAGTAGTTTCGCTTCGATCTGCGTTTTAGAGAATTCACTTTATTTCTTTGTTCTCTAAATTGGTCATTTGTACCATGGGTTTTCAGATAGTTTCGTAGGTTTATCTCGGAATCTATGTCCTTTGTTATCCAAGGAGGTTT
This sequence comes from Stramonita haemastoma, assembly GCA_030674155.1. Taxonomy (NCBI): domain Eukaryota; kingdom Metazoa; phylum Mollusca; class Gastropoda; order Neogastropoda; family Muricidae; genus Stramonita; species Stramonita haemastoma. The sequence goes on along the minus strand of CM060322.1, from coordinate 56,101,071 downwards.
CGTTTTTTCTTTAACTCTTTTTCTTATGAAGGGAGCATGTTTGTCATACACTGAGATAAATGTATTTACCCAAAAATCAGCAGCTTCATTGGGATCTCTTATTTGATAAATATTATGTAAAGGTGAATTCATCAAGTCTGAAAGAAAATGTTTCTCACTAAAGTTTTTGAATCTTCTGTAATATATGGTTTTATGCCCAACTTTAGGAATTTTTATACGGTGTTTAAACCAAGTAAAGCAGACAGGATTATGATCACTGCATCCACACGATGGAGTACATACTTCAGTTATGTGTTGTTTTGCATTAGTATATATATGATCAATTAATGTCTCTGAGTTTTCTGTTATACGTGTGGGTTTATCTACTAGTTGGTCTAGGCCAAACATAGTATAGTTGTGATTCCATTTAGGCTTAGGTTTGAGTAAATCTATGTTAAAATCACCAAGGATAACTGTTTCATAGTTTAAAAGTGTAACTTCATCCATTAAAGAATTGAATCGATCAATCCAGTCAGTGGGTTCTGACGGATTTCTGTATATAAATCCTATCAATAGCGGACTACTGTGTTTTAGTTTGATTTCTACCCATATTGATTCAATATCATAGACATCAAAGTTATGTAGCCTTTTACAGCATAATGAAGATGCAAAATATGTTAACAAGCCTGTAGTTTTTGGTTTGTAGGGATCTTGACGAAATATTTGGTATCCTGGAATGTGCATATCTGCATCAGTTATATTTGAGGAAAGACGAGATTCAGCAAAGCCAAACAGATGAAACTCATTCCCTCATTAAATAGTATGCTAGCAATATCATCTGTTTTATTCATTGCATTGTTTATGTTGAGGTAGCCTACTCGGAGACCCTGTTTTAATGGCCACTTGTCTGAGGTAAGAGGCATGATATCTAATGATGAGTGCAGATAGTAATGCTGTGTTAGATCTTTGGGTGTCTATGAGTTTTCACACAAGTAGAAGAAAAACCAAAAAAGCAAAACAAAATCAAATAACCAAAACAATTACAAAAGGGAAAAACAAAATGAACAGATAATGACTAAAATCTCAAATAACAAACACGTAAGCCTAATAGAAGTGTAATCACAAAAAAGAAGTATAATCACAACTCAAACTAGGATATACGAATATTATATACAAAGT
>CM060322.1:56087413-56094913 GCA_030674155.1 Stramonita haemastoma | reverse complement strand
CACAACCACCACCCACCATCACAACCACCACAATCAGAAAACTAGATGAAGAAACCAGAGTGATGTGATATGTATTGAATGAATTGAACAGAGGAAGGGAGGGGGCGAGAGGAGGTGCAGTACAGCATTCACGATGTGATGAGGGGCCAGATGGAAATGGACCTCAGAGCACGACTTGTGCCTGCCCCACAGCTCACCCTGGTAAGTGAGGGATTTGCTCTTTTTTGTGAAGTCTTACTCGTCCTTACAACTGGACAGGGTGTAATTCAAAAGCGAGGGGGGGGGGGGGGGGCACTAGAGCAGCCCAAAACACAGACGAATGTATCAATCAATGAATACTAAAGAATGCGTTTATTGTCCATTGACTAGAGACTACAACAACACATAAAATCTGGATGAAGAATGGGAAGGACTGGAAGAAAACTACAACATCACGAGGAAAAAAAATAGAAGTGTTTCATTATCTTTTTAGATATTAATTTTGGTGTATTTGAAATTGTTGATCATTACTATCAATAATTAAAAAAAAAAAAGATGAATGAAAGTGAGGAGGGAAAAAAAACGCCAGACCACGTGAGTGAAATAAATTTTTCCCAGTCTGTTATTTTAACTGATTTTTGTTCTGTTTTTGTTTTCTGTCAGTGACCGCATTATATTAACACCATCCCAACGTTAAGGGAGAGAACCGCTCTTTCCGTGTACACATGCACTGTGCTCATTTGTATACTTCTGTAACCCCATATGTGGGTGTTACATAGGGAAAAGCTAGGAGATGGTTGGTTGACAAATAATGGGCAACCAGTAGGGAAAAGGTTTTAAATAAGCAAGGCTGGGTATAGAACCAGAACCTCGCAGTTTACTTATTAGGTTAGACAGGTAGACATTTTAACCAATACTGCCACCTTACTCCCTTCCTTTCTTAATCTACAGTCGAGTTTTGAGAAGGGTGTGGTGAAGGTGCAGCCAGGGCAGCAGTACAGCCCCTACATTGTGGGGTTCTATGCCCACTGGCAGAGGGACAGCGCTGTCTTCCTCTCCTTCCTGCTCCACGCTGTGCTGGAGTTCCAGGCTCTGGGAGCTGATCTCCGCTTTGGGCTGGTAGATTCTGCTCGCTACCCTGAGGGTGAGAGGGTTGGTTTTTTTTTGTTAGGGGTGTGTGTGTGTGTGTGTGTGTGTGTGTGTGTGTGTGTGTGTGTGTGTGTGTGTGTGTGGTGTGTGTGTGTGTGTGTGTATGGTGGGGGTTAGGGGTGTTTGGGAGGGGGTATGTGTGTTTGTGTGTGTGTGTGGTTGGGGGGGGGGGGGGTAAGAGGGTTCTTGGGGAGGGTGAGGGAGTGGTGTGTGTGTGTGTGTGTGTGTGTGTGTGTGTGTGTGTGTGTGTGTGTGTGTGTGTGTGTGTGTGTGTGTGTGTGTGTGTGTGTAATCTTGTAGTAGAAGGAAGTGAGGGGCTTATGTATGCATGCATATATATTTGTCAGTGCACACACACATCTTTCGTCTTATATCACTTACAGTGAACAGACGTTAAATTGAAGACAACAATGCACACACACACACACCACACATCACTCAAAGGACAAGAAAAAAAAGTGGTTTGATTTTGGTTCACGATATGAAATATTTTTTGTTATTTATGATTATATTTTTCAGTGGTCTCTCTTCACATGAGTCCAATGTGTTTGCAACACCTGCCATTTTTGGCTGTCTTCCATGCAGGTAATAAATATTTTTTCTGTTTATTTGTTTATTTATTTATCCTTTTCTGTTTTGGTATACTTTCTTGGGGGACGGGATTGCTCAGTAGTCAGTACACTAGCTTTCCTCAAGCTAAGGTTAAGCAGCATCAAGCGTGGTTACCAAGTGGACGGGTAACCGTTTGCGGACCTCAGCTTTAGTGCAGTCCTCCAGTTCACCCAGCTGTCAATGGGTACCTGCCCTCTTTAGGGTCAGGGAAGGTAAAGCAGCGAGGGAGAGGAGATGGGTACCGCCCTCAATATGCTGGCCCCTAGAGAAGCTGAGGTCTCTGATGCCTCGCTCTCCTATGACCACATAGGTTATGTGTCACCTTTACCTTTACCTATACTTCCTTGTTTAGAACTCTAGTTCATCAATAGTGAGGATTTAGTGTGACTACTTTTTACCCTACCAGTGAGGTAGCCGTATTCTCACTTCAGGGATACAGTTGGGAATTGAACCTACTAATTCAGCAAAGAACATTTGGGAAGTACTTCCCTGTGTTTTTTTTTTTAGTTTCAACTGTCCTGAGCTTTGTTTGCTTTATAATGTGCAAAAATTCCAGAAGCACATGGGTCTGACTAGTTTAGAGTCTCCTCCATAAGACTTGGCATTCAGTTTGGTTCATTCATTAAACTGAGAAGAAAAGGCAAGGCTGGGAATCAAACCAGAACCTCATGGTTGACTTGTTGAATGTTATAACTATCTTGCCACCTTTCTTTTTGTTTCTTTGTTTGTTTCGCTGTTTGTTTCTTTGTGTGTGTGTGTGTGTGTGTGTGTGTGTGTGTGTGTGTGTGTGTGTGTGTGTGTGTGTGTGTGTGTGTGTGTGTGTGTGTGTGTGTTTATTTATTTATTTATTTTATTTATTTATTTATTCTTTTATATCGAGGATAATGGAATAAGCACTCATGTGCTTTTTTACATCCAGTCCTTGTATGTATGCAGTTTTGTGTCATCTGGTCATGGTGTGTGTGTGTTGTTGTGTGTGTGTGTGTGTGTGTGTGTGTGTGTGTGTGTGTGTGTTTTTTTATTATTTATTCAATTTATTTTTATTCTTTTATATCGAGGATAATGGAATAAGCATCATGTGCTTTTTACATCCAGTCCCAGTATGTATGCGTTTTGTGTCATCTGGTCATATGTGTGTGTGTGTGTGTGTGTGTGTGTGTGTGTGTGTGTGTGTGTGTGTGTGTGTGTGTGTGCATGCATGCGTGCATGCGTGTGTGTGTACATGCACAATTGCTTACTATCATGTGTATAAGCTTCCTCATGACATTTTATATTTCCATATTCTTTTCTCAACTTTTCTTTCTCGTGAAGTTTTTTTTTCTTCGTTTTTTTGCGCTATCATCTCACAAAAGATTATTTAATAAGAAAAAAGATAAAGATGAGCTCTAAAACTGTTAGCAGCAAGCTACCCTAACCATGGACTGTATCTTTTTCAGAGGAGGGTCAAATGAAGGTTACACAAACTGAACTGCTGATCACTCGTCCAAGTGCCTACACAGTGTATTCTGCCCTACAAAGGGGGGGGCTTACAGTAATGGACAGGTGGCAGCAGCCAATCAGCTTTCAGCCCTATGGGCAAGACACCAGGTATGCATTGTATACTGACCTCCTCCTCCTCTTCCTCCTTATCTGGTCAGGTTATCCTGTCTGTCAAAGATTTTAGGATTTTTTTTTTTTAATGCTTTGGCTTACTTTTTTTTTTTTCTCTTCTTCTTCTTCTTCTTCTTCTTCTTCTCTTCTTCTTCTTCTTCTTCTTCTTCTTCTTCTTCTTCTTCTTCTTCTTCTCTTGGTATGCTCAGACAACAACCTATCAGTGTAATGAACCAAAAATGTTTTTGTACTGCCATCAACGCCAGCACATTGACTTCAGTGTGCTTCGAAATCATATTCTGAATCTTTTTTTATGCTAAGCATGACTGCATGCAATGATACTGTGACACATGGCAGGTGTGTTTACGGGAGGAGGGTCCGGATGGAACTGTATGTCCACCAACAAGACCATCTGGTGTCCAATGCGACTGCCCTCATCCATACAGGTAGGCTTACACTCTGCTCCAGTCATGGATGGTGGTGTTTTGGGGGCATGTCTGTAAAATCAGTCTCTTTGTACATTATCTCTGTCTATATATAATGTTATATATATTTGATACACATGCATGCACGCATGCATGCACGCACGCATGCATGCACACACATTTACATGCATGTACACAACACAGAACATATTATATTAGTTTTATGTTGTATGTGTGATTGTGTGTGTGTGTGTGTATGTGTGTTGTGTGTGGTGTGTGTGTGTGTGTTGTGTGTGTGTGTGTGTTGTGTGTGTGTGTGTGTGTGTGAGAGCAGAAGAAATGACAGAATACATATGCGACTATAATTATACTTCAAGAAAAATGTCACCAAGAATGTATCATTTTATAATAAATATACATATATATCAGCAACCATCTTCATGTAATTAAATGTACGTCATACATCACACAATCTATTCTTTTACATAATAAGATATGCATCATATATCACAAACCTATCTTTCATTAATAAAATATGTATCATATATCACGCAGCTCTTCTAAACACCGTTATTTTGGTACCAGAAAAATGCCAACATTTTCATTTCTTACACTGATAGTCATTATTGTACATTGTTATGCTGTTTGTACAGGATTCAAACAGTGATGGACAGGAGGCAGAATGACACCATTCCTGTGGCAACGTCAGTGGATTGGCAGATGATTGGCAACAGCCTGATGGAGATGATGCAAGCATGTCTGTCTACATTACTATAGTGAGTTCATGTACATAGGTCTCTGTCTTTATCAGCTTTTTTTCCCCTTGCACTCTCATTCTAAATTTGTGTATATTCATAGATATCACATGAAGGAAGGTGGCAGGATGGTTAATATGTTCACCTGCCTAACAAGTGAATGGTGAGGTTCAGGGTTCGATTCCCAGCCTTGCTCTTTTTTCCCAGTTTGATGAAATAATCAAACTTTGTGTCAAAGTCCTTCAGACGAGACTATAACCTGAGGCCCCATTATGAATACATGCAGGATATCTTGTGCACATGTTAAAAACCTGTTCCGCCAAAGTCACAATGGGCCTACCTAAATGGCAGAGGTAAAAAACGGTCTCCTTAGTAGAAATCATACCATTTGTGAATCTTGGAGCCTAGCTGAGGAACAACAAAAAAGATACATCAAAATTTATCATAAAAAATACATGCATGTTGCATTCAGACATAATCCCAGAAGTAGGAATGTGGCTACCTTAAAGGGTAAGCAAAACAATCGTTGCATACATGAAATCTCACCATCAGCTGAGGAATGAAAAAATGTGTTGTAACAAAGAAACTTATCTGATAAGGGATTCAGATTTGTTTGCATGGGGAGGTGTAGAAACATGTTGTGTTTACCCTGATATAAGTAGTTTTTTGGTAAGTGATAATGGGAATTGGTGGAGTGAGGCTGGCTCAGTCACTGAATTATATAAGGAGTTTGTCATGTGAAGGTTGCTTGGGGATGGGGGTAGGGGGGGGATGATGTGAAAGGATTAAAAAAAATTGTTTTCACAAGCATCCTTCCTGATGCAGATTTGCATGCATGCATGCACACACACACACACAATGCAATGCACACACACACACACACACACACACACACACACACACACACACACACACACACACACACACACACACACACACACACACACACACACACACTATAAAACACACTAACACACACGCACACACACACGTATCTACCAACGATTCAAAGTTTTAATCTGTGTTTTCTTTCTCTTTTTTGTTTTGTTTTGCAGTTTATCTTTATTCGACATCCTTGCAAGAGCTGTGAGCAAAATTACCCACATTTCCTGAGCGTTTATCAGCAGCTGTCAGCCAATGGTATGGTATGATGATGATGATGATGATGGATGATGATGATGATGATGATGATGATGAGATGATGATGAGATGATGATGATGATGATGATGGTGGCAGTGATGATGATAATGATGGTGATGATGGTGATGATGATGATGATGATGATGATGATGATGATGATGTGATGATGTGTGATGACGACGACGTGATGATGAGTGATGATGATGATAGTGGTGGTGATAGTGGGTGATGGTGGTGCTGCTTCTGATGTTGGTGGTGGTGGTGGTTGTGATGATGATTATGATGATGATGATGATATGATGATGATGATGATGGCGGCGATGATGATAATGATGGCGATGATGATGGCAACGGTGATTATGGTGGTGGTGGTGATGATGATGATATTGATATTGATAATGATGTTAATGATGATGATGATGATAATGATGATGATAGTGGTAATGGTACTGGATGGTGGTACTGTTGATGATGATGATGATGATGACGATGATGTGTGTGAACGCACGCACACAGAACATCTTGTGTTGAAGGGTCTTAACCCTTTTGGCTTTAGCGTCTGCTGTCCAGAGAAGAAGAAGAAAAGAAGGGAAACAGCAATGACAAAGTAGAAGAAGACACGACGACAACGAAGAAGAAGATAAGATGAAGAAGAAGAAGAAGAAGAAAGAAAAGAAGAAGAGAAGAAGAAGAAGAAGAAGAAGAAATAGAAGAAGAAGAAGAAGCAAGAATGCGAACAAGAGATGCGAAAAGAAGAAGAAGATACGTAGAATGCTGCATGCATGGCCCATTTTATTTATTTATTTATTTTTTTTTATTCTTTTATATTGAGGATAATGGCATAATCACTCATGTGCATTTTTTACATCCAGTCCCCGTGTGTATGCAGTTTTGTAAATCTTGTCATTTGTTCCCACCGGCACACAATGGCCTACTCTTACAAAAAGCGGAACAGGATTTAACGTGCTGAAGAGGTATGCCCTCTTGTTGGCAGAGAGCTGCACAGTGCACCTGGTGAACTGCACACAGACCCCAGCAGCCTGTGAACAGCACCATGTGACAGGCTTCCCCACTGTGCTGGCATTCCGACACCACACCACTCCTGCCCTGTGTGCCGGCACCTGCCTTCATGAAGACTGTGTTGGAGAGCAGTCTGTGAGGCAGGAGTATCATGGAGTGTTGACGGTGAGTACCATTTGTATCATTCATAAATCATTTATTTATTGCTTTATTTATTTATACCACTTAATGTCAGAGAGAATTTCTTTGTGTGAAATTCAGACTGCTCTCTCTGGGGAGAGCGCATCACCACAAGTGCAGCACCACCCATTTTTTTTTCTTTTTCCTGCAAAGATTGTGTAATTCATGTCAGCATTTGGTGGATTACAGAAACACCAACATACCCAGCATACATCTTTGATGTCTGAATGTGGCTTTCTTCATTTTGGGCGAGAACAGTCACATACATAAAATCTAACCATTGTTGAGCCTCAGAACTCAAGCCGAGGAACTAAGCAAAAACAAAAAAACAATATCTTTTGATCAGAAGCCTTTTTCAGAAAGAGGCCAGGTGAAATTCTTTTTCCTTTTTTTTTTCTTGATCCTCAGCTAGAATTCTAAAGTTAACCAATGGTGAGATTTTTGTATATTCAACGATTTTGTTGCCAACCATTAAGGTAGCTGCATTCCGACTTTGGATAACTTTTGTTGTTTGATTTGTGCAGGAGACCGCTTTGATGGCTTGGATCAACTATGTGTCGAGTTCTCCGGTGAAATCCTTGCACTTCAGTCAACCTGTTTGGGCACAGGTATGTATTGTATAATGTACTGTATATCACTTTAACTCACA
>CM060322.1:56059913-56082413 GCA_030674155.1 Stramonita haemastoma | reverse complement strand
ATGTGTGGTGGGGTGGGGTGACGTGTGTGTGTGTGTGTGTGTGTGTGTGTGTGTGTGTGTGTGTGTGTGTGTGTGTGTGTGTGTGTTGGGGGGATGGGGGGATGGGGTGGAGTGTGTGTGTATGCGTGTGTGTGTGTGTATGTGAGTGTGTGTATGTGTGTGTGAGTGTGTATGTGTGTGTTTCATTTTTTTGTTTATTTATCTTATTTCAGGGAGAATGCAATAAGCAATTATGTGCCTTTTTTTACATCTAGTCCCTGTGTGTACACTGTTCTTTTGGTTTTTAAAAATAAATTCAACAGTGGTACAGAAAATAATGAAATTTGATATCGTTTGGTTCAAGTGCAGAAAAAAAACTCTTGAAGTCTGTTGTCAATACAAGAAAACCTCTTTCACTCTGTCATCAATACAGAACTGTTCCATTCTTTTTTTTTTTTTTTTTTACACAGGTGACTTTCCGACGCCGCGATGGTGTAGATGTAACACTGATGCAGCTTGGTGCGTCCCTGTCAGAACTTGTGGATGAAGAGACCAGCCATGGTCTCCATATGTTCCACACCCCCCACAGGTATAGTAGGCTATCACAGTGTGTCTTGTTGGCAGAATATTTTTGAGTTAGCTATTGTTTGGGTAACTCATTGAAATAGGCTTAGAGAGGTGGTGTAATCGCTGATCACCATTCTTGTGGTCTGGTCCCGCAGTGATCTCCCCGTCACTGGAAGTACCCCAACAGACAACAATGCCTAATTATCTGATTGGTCAATAATGCATACCATTATTCTACAAATATGAACAGAAAATGATTGTCGATTACATGAAGTAGATAATTTATAGTGTTCAGTTGCACTGTCTCTGCACTGTGTTCTGGAAAGTACATGAGTTTCTTCATTTTTCTTCAACACTCAGACAGCAACTCCAGAGGCCCTGACAAATGCTGTAGTATGCTGAAGGCCCTCCAGGGGTCCAAAGTACCTCATCGGCAGGTCAGTAGGCCAGATATCAGCCCTCAGGTTTCTCAAGATCTCACCATAGGTGGAACCTCAGAGCTCTAGCTGAGGTATGAAGAGAAGAGGGAAACCAACTACACATGCAATTTTCTCATTCATCCAGTGTGCACTTAACAGTCTCACGGTGATTCCCCGATTGTGGAATGATTGAGTCTAAGAGTGAGCAGTCTGGATAATTCTAAGGGTGGTTAATTTGGGGAATTCCTGACAACAACAACAGTGGCAACAACAACAGCATCATTTTATATCATTATTTATTTATTTACTTATTTATTTATTTAATTTATTCATTTATTCTATTATATCGAGGATAATGGAATAAACACTGATGTGGTTTTCTTACATCCAGTCCCTGTGTGTATCTAGTTTTGTAAATTTTGTCATCTGTTCCTACCGGTAGGAACAGGATTTAACATGTGCATAAGATATTCTGCATGCTTTTGCACACAGGGCCTCAGTTTAAAGTCTCATCTGAAGGACTTTTGGGGAGAGTGGAGTCAGCACTGATGTTAACTCCAGGGGAAAATATCCTCATGTACTGGATTTGAACTTGGGTCATCAGATTGCGAGCACAATGTTCTAACCACAAGGCTATCCTACCCCCCCATATTGACAATCTGTGTTACGTTGTCAACAATCCCGCAAAGTAAGTTTATCACTTTGGATGAGACTATAAACCAAAGCCCTGTGTGCGAACACACGCAGAATATCTTGCGCACACATTTAATCCTGTTCCACTTTTCAGAAGTTTATTTATTTATTATTTATTTATTTATTTATTCTTTTATATCGAGGATAACAGAATAAGCAATCATGTGCTTTTTTTCATCCGGTTCCCGTGTGTATGCAGTTTTGTAAATATTGTCATCTGTTCCCACCGGCACACGATGGCCTACTCTTACGAAAAGCGGAACAGGATTTAACGTGTGCGCAAGATGTTCTGCGTGCGTTCGCACACGGGGCCTCGGTTTAAAGTCTCATCCGAAGGACTTTTGGGGAGAGTGGAGTCAGCACTGATGTTAACTCCAGGAAGAAAATTTCCTCGACCAGAGTAGGGCATTGTGTGCCAGTGGGAACATTGGACAAAATTTACAAAACTGCATACACAAGGACTGGATGTAAAAAAGCACATGAGTGCTTATTCCATTATCCTCGATATGAAAGAATAAATGAATTATATAAAAAAAGCCCTAGCTTGTGATTGCTCTGACCACTGAGCGATCCCGTCCCCTATCAGAAAAAATGTCACACACTGAGTGTATGGCTGACTGGTGGTCTGTGTCCTGTGCAACACCTGACAGCTACAGCCTGCCCAGGCAGCAGAAGTGTGAAGAGGACCATGCGCTTTGCACCCAGTTCCTGGAGGCCTTCACACGGGACCACCTGCGTCTGCCTGTCACGCCTCTCACCTCTGAAGTTCTGCATTCACATAGCCAGTAAGTGCTGTACTCTGTGTGTGTGTGTGTGTGTGTGGTGTGTGTGTGGTGTGGTGTGTGTGTGGTGTGGTGGGGTGGGGTGGGGTGGGGTGGTGTGGGGTGTGTGTGTTGTGTTGTGTGTGTGTGTGTGTGTGTGTGGTGTGTGTGTGTGTGTGTGTGTGTGTGTGATGTGTATTGTGTGTGTGTGTGTGTGTGTGTGTGTGTGTGTGTGTGTGTGTGTGTGTGTGTGTGTGTGTGTGGAGTGGTGTGTGTGTATGTGTGTGTGTGTGTGTGTGTGTGTGTGTGTGTGTGTGGTGTGGTGTAGTCTAGTGTGTGTGTGTTGTGTTGTGTGTGTGTGTGGTGTGGTGTAGTCTACTCTGTGTGTGTGTGTGTGTGGTGTGGCGTGGTGTGGTGTGGTCTGGTGTGGTGTGTGTGTGTGTGTGTCTGTGTGTGTGTGTGTGTGTGGTATGGTGTGGTGTGGTGTGTGTGTGTGTGTGTGTGTGTGTGTGTGTGCTGGCGTGCATGCGTGATTGTGTGTGTGCATGCACACTCTCCCCAAACATGTTTTGGTCCAGGTTTTTGTTCAGCACGAAGCCTGTATTGTTGGCGCTGATGGAGGAAGAGGACGATGCAGAGTTTCAGAAAGTAAGTATGCTAAGACAGGAGTGGTGTGTTCTTATTAATTCTTTTATATGATATTCCTGCTTCACTTGTGCTTGTTGATAGACCAATAAATACTACCTAGAAGATTCCACAACTTTGCTCACATTCTTTTTAATACAAATTGTTCCCATTTAGAGATACCGTTTAGAGATATTTTTTTGTCATTTTGTCTATTTTCTTCCTGTCCTTCACACGAACTACGAATGTGTCACTTTGAAATGAGTCAGAATGCACATGACTTGCTTTTCAGCTAGGATTAATTCTTTAGGCAGGTGGGAATCATGTATTTGATTTTGAGAATCTGATTCGGTATTAGACTTGTGCAGAAGTTTTAAGGTATAATCTTGTTTCTGTTTGCCTTGAAAACACCCACCCAACCTCTCATCCTAGCTACCTATCACTTTGCAAAATTCATTCATTTCTCAATTTGTTACTTCTTGGAGTCTAGCAATTTGATTTGTGATAACATTTCATAGATTTGTTTGATTTTTAACCTGTCTCCTTCACAGGATGGCTTTTTTGTTGTTGTAGATTAGACTTTTTTTTTCATCCAACAGGTGTTGAAGGCTGTTGCCTATGCCTTTTACAAGGATGTGATAGTGGCCACACTGGACGTCAACACCTACCGTGCCTGGGCCAGCTCGTTTGTGCCTCGTGGTCACAGCAGACAGTGGGCAGGTAGGTGTGTGTGTGTGTGTGTGTGTGTGTGTGTGTGTTGTGTTGTGTGTGTGTGTTGTGTGTGTTGTGTGTGTTGTGTGTGTGTGTGTGTGTGTGTGTGTTGTTGTGTGTGTGTGTGTGTGTGTCTCTGTCTCTCTGTCTGTCTGTCTGTCTGTCTGTTCACTGTGTAGCTGGAGAAACAACACATGACTTTATTCTGTTAAAAACCTGTTCCGCTTTTTTTTTTTGAAGAGTAGGCCATTGTGTACCGGTGGGAATAAAAGACAGAATTTATCATCTTTCTTGGTAAAGAAAGTGGGCTGTTTAGGCCACATTCATACTGTCTCTCACATTTGTTAGGCCGATGTGAAAAAGTGTATAGGCTAGGTGTGGTCAAAGGCATTCATACTCCTCAGCACTCTCTGCCCTTGAGCAAGAAGGGAGGTCAAGCCTCCCAGCAGTGTTTTTTTTGTCAGTATTTTTGTTTCTTGGCTAGAGTTCCAAGGCACACCAATGGTGAGAGTTTAGGTATGCAACTGTTTTTTGCCCACCCATGAAGGTAACCACATTCTAACTTCAGGGATGCATGCTGGATATGTTTGTGTTTTCGTAACCCACAGAACGCTGACATGAATTACATGATTTTTAATGTACATGTTTGATCTTGTGCATATATACACAAAGGGAATGAAGGCACAGTCTTTTATGCCTGGAATTTTTGTTGTTGTTGGTCAGCGTCTTCAAGCTGGGAAGAGCTGAGTGTGGTGTACCCCCGGCTGTGTCTGTTTTACTGGAGTGACCGCACAAAGGCGGCCTTTTACCCAGCTGTCCACACGGAGCCTTCAGGGGATGCTGACCCCACTGCCAGGACTTCTGAGCTGATGACTGAAGACTTGGTGGCTGATTTTGTGAGGACTTTTTTACAAGACCCTGCTGCTCATCTGGTTGAAACAGAAAGGTTTTAAGTGTGTGTGTGTGTGTGTGTGTGTGTGTGTGTGTGTGTGTGTGTGTGTGTGTGTTGTGTGTGTGTGTGTGTGTGTGTGTGTGTGTGTGTGTGTGTGTGTGTGTGGAGAGGAGGGGATGTGAGAAAGGGGGTGGTGTGTTAATAAGCTAGTTTATGGTCAAATATATTTCTCGATTCTTGTGATTTGTTTGCAATCAAAAGTACAGCAAATGCTTTTCTATTTTTTCATCAACAATCGATGCCAATCATTAACTATATAAATTGACAATACCTAATGTGGAATAATATTTCTAATTTTTTCTATCAATAATCTATGCCAATCCTTTGTATAATTTGACAATATCTAGTGTTGAACAACATTTAAAAAAAAAAGATGTTTGGGTTTTTATACACATGCTTGCACATAATGTACATAATTATGCAAGTTTGACAGTATTTATAATTTTGTTGGAGGCATACCTATGTGCAATGAAATAACTTGTGTGAAGGAATCCTTTTCTTAATCGGTATTGTTTATGTACATATTTGTACTTTTCTTTTACTTTGCATTAACACACATGTGTATATCACTTTTAAAACTTTCATTTCCTCTAGTGCATTATTTGAAAACATGTAATGGCAGCTAACATTAACTGGCATTAACTAACGTGTTAGAGAGAGAGAGAGAGAGAGAGAGAGAGAGAGAGAGAGAGAGAGAGAGAGAGAGAGAGAGAGAGAGAGAGAGAGAGAGAGAGAGAGAGAGAGAGAGAGAGAGAGAGAGAGACCATGTATATACACACAGCAGCTGTGATGGCACAAGACCTGACATTCAGAAATTGGGGGGGGGGTGCGCCTGATGTGGCGTGCTGTGCAAATTGTTTTGTTCCTAGGAGGCATTGCAATATGTCCATAGATGCTGTCTATCCTAATCTGTACATGCTGCTTCACTTCCTTTTCTCTTTGCATAGTATTGCATTGGTTGGTTTTCATTTCCTCTTTTCTTTTTTAAAACCCATTATTTTTAACAAGTAATTTATTTACAAGATAATGCTGTCAAACAATTTTTTGTGATGAAATAAAGTTTTCTTACAAAAGATAGATTGTCTCAAAGTGTGATAGTTGTGGAGATCTATTCCAAGTTTTTAAAAAAAAAATGTTCTAGACTACCATTTATTCCTCCTGTCTTTTGTGTTGCCTAGTAAACAGGCTTCATTGTTTATCATTTACATCTTTCCACTCCACCATTCGGGCTTAAACCTCTTGCATTCAGACTCTCTGAACACAAACTGCCCCTAGATTTCACATTCCATCACGAAATCAGATCAGGCACACATACTTGCTGGCCTTTTCCTCCTTCCTACATACCAGCAGCTATAATTACTTCCAGATACTCTGCAGGGTTTCTCCTTGTAGCCTGACAGAGGTTTAACATGTGGTAGCAATTAGTGATGGTCACAGCATGATAACTACTGTGTGCAAATCCTGGATTGGGACTAAGAGGCTTAATGCATTACCTTGGGCCCATCTATGTTATAGTATCTCAGCACTTCCCTTTCTTCCAAGGTGTGATTGGTGGTTGAGAGGTAATGCGCTGCCTAGAAAGTGAAAAGTCTGGGTTTTAAGTGTGCGGTTGTTCAATCCATTCGGCCTGAAACTTTTCCCCCTATCCGTTAGACCATGAGTGGTTGTCTGGGTGCTAGTCTTTCAGAGGAGATGATAAACTGAGTTCCTGTGTGTTACACATTTAGCACATTTAGTGTGTGTGTGTGTGTGTTGTACACATACAGCTGGTAAACACCTGGATTTTTTGTTGTTCTTATTTTTCCTTGGCAATAGCTCTGAGGTTCAACAATGGTGAAATTTTTGCATATACGATCATTCTTACCCACCATCAAGATTGCTGTATTCTGACTTTGAGGATGATGTCTAAACATGACAGTCATGTGCATATGATTTCTTCAATTTTGTCATCCATTGCCACCAGCACACAAAGACCTACCCTTCCAAAAGGCAGAATGGGTTTTAACATTTAGGCAAGATGTTCTGTGTGCATTTGCATACAGGGCCTTGGTTTACAGGTTCATCCAAAGGATTATGCACATGGATAACAGTATCTTTGTGATTTAAAAAAAAAAAAACTTGTATTGAAAACTGTTTCCCTGATCTGTTATGTTATTCTCAATGTTAAGGAGTTTAATGAAACACATCTCTTTATCTTAATTTTTCCCCGCCGAGTAAGTTTCTTTGTTAGGATTCTACTAGTTGTGTTGCTACTGCATCAGAATAAGCAAACTTGTGATAGGACAGTTTGGGATTGAACCACCACTGTTGCACCTGTTCCAGGGGATTTTCCCCCTGGAGTTAACATTAGTACTGACTTTACTCCCCAGAAAGTCCTTCAGATGAGACTTTAAACTGAGGTCCTGTGAGCAAACATTCATAGAATATCTTGTGCATATGTTATAACCTGTTACGCCTTTTGGAAGAGAAGGCCATTGCATTCTGGCTGGAAAGGATGACAAAATAACAACAAAAAACCCGATACCCCTGCATGCACACAGGTGAATGGAAAGTTTGCTGGTGAAATTCCATGAACAGCGTATTTTTGAATGAGGATCCCACCACCCCATCCTTTCAAACTTTGTAAGTGTATAGTGATGATGACCAACACTTTTGAGTATTTTCTACATGGTCCATAAAGCTACAAAAAAATTACAGTAGGACTTCTAAATTTTGGCATAAACTCACCTGGCATATTTGTAAACAGTTGTGAAAGTTTCAATTTCCTACACTGAATTTGTATTTATTATGATTTTTTTTCCTAACCAACCCTTACAAATGGAGTGTCTAAAAGGAAAAAACACAGGAAAAGACACTGACCATCTCAAGTGAGTTCATGGTGGGTACAAAGAGTAGCATACACAAAATCTCATCATAGGTGAACCTCAGAACTGAGGCCAAGAAACAAAAAAAAAAACCCCAACCCAAAACAAGCAAGAACAATTTTCATAACATTTCTTTTTGTTCCATGATGATTCTCAAGGCTTGCAAGCAGTGCAGGAGTAAGGGACTCGAGTTAACTCGTGACAAAGAAACACACCACGTCAGTCATCCACTGTATTTACTTTTCTAGTGATTAACTCCGTTAACAATCCTCACGCAAGCACTTAACTGGCAAAACCGATCCAAAGAAAGCCTGTGAGCAAAGCAAACCACAATACAAGTGCGAAACATTCCTTGCAGTTTAATCACTCAATACCAAACAACACAAACAAAACTGAAAATAGTGACCCTGAAAAAAAACAAAAAACAAATGTGCACAAACTGAAGTCTGAAATCCAAAAGATAAGAAGAATCATATTGAGAAAAAACAACAAAACAAAAATACCTAAACAAAGAAAACTTAAATTAACAAATAAAAACAACGAACCAACCAACCAACCAAACAACAACAACAACAACCAACAACGGTTGAAACAAGCAGAAGACAAGTAAGTTTACTGGTGTGTGGACAAACCATATTCATATAATACAATCATAACAAATATGAAAATGGGATGCAAAAACAAGCATTTTTGTTTTTGAAATAACACTTCAGATACAAGTGATAAACTTTCTCAGTTAATGAAAGACTTAACTGAACCGATCCTCAATATGAGATTCATGATAACGCCAACAGATTTCATCACACGAAGGTAACAGCTCAACACCAAGGTTTTAAGATAAGTCTATTTCCTTTCATGATGGTTACACCCCATCCACCATGAGAGCCAAAATGGGGCTGTTACTTTGTTCACTGAAAGTAAACAATCTCAAATGAACAATCATTTCCGGTTCAAAATCAACACATCTGGATAGTCCCCTCAAATATCCAACAAACCCAACCTTGAAAGAAAATGATGGCATGCCTTAACTCACTCCCTAAGATCCACTGCGATCTCAGCGGTCTAGTGCACAACACTTTTCTACAAACCACTGCGATTACACGATTTGACCTTCGGATTTTTATCACCCAATAACATCAACTTTTGTAAAAATTTAAAAAAAAAATAAAAATTTAAAAAAACGGCAGCTGACTTTCAACTTTGACCTTCCACCTGTACTTCAACAATAAACCCTGAACGTTTCATGTACTTGTGTTGAGTATCTTTTTAGTTATAGTTGTTGTTTTTTTACTGATCGACACAAATGGCCTGTATACAGAGATCTATACACAGTAAAAATCTGCTAGTAGGGAGTGAGTTAATGTTTTTGTTCCTTAAGGCAAACAAAACCATGCAATACTGAGGACGGGAGCCATTATGTTTAATTCACCATTCCTAGAGTAGAGTACAAACAGAAAAAAGCACCAAAAAAAGAGGACAAAGACTTCTAAATAACCATAAAAAACCCCATGTGAAATGCCGTACAGGCAAATAATTCTGCAAGCATCTTAGTGTATTGCAATTTCACTGTCTAGTTGCCAGAAGAAAACCATACAGCTGAGGCAAAAATAACAATGTTCAGAGAAAAAAAACGTTCAGACAGCCTTGAAAAATGGCAGAAGAGTGGTCTGATGAAGCGACCAATAAACAAAGGGAGAGAGAAAGGGAGAAATAAGTCAGGAAAACAAAACAGAGAGAGTGATAGAAAAGAGGAAATTTCTAGCACAAAACCTCCAGAAAGTAGGAATGCTGATAGCCCCTGACAGCCCTATGGAGTAATCTTTAAGTCTAATTTCTTTTTGTTGTTGTTTTTGTTTTTTGCACCATTTATGCCAGGTGGACAGCTCAGTCTATGTGATGAAAGCAGCAGTACACTGCAAGTCCTTTAATTCGCCATAAACCTCCTCTGCCACTTTCACACAGAACTGAATCAATGAATATATCTAAAGGTGGATTTGGGAATTCTTTTGGTAAAAAAAAACCCATCCCGACAGTTGCTGAGTATTGGACCAATAATGAGGCCTTTAAAATCTACACCCCTTTAGTTCATACTGTCAGCATATACATGTGTAACTGTTGTACTGGTAGTATTTTTAGTACTACTGAAACATTATCACATCTTCAGGGGTGCCCCCATGATCACCAGACTATGGAATAGATGAGAATGGGTTATCACCTCTTGTTCAGTAAGAAATCACATGCAGTATGGGTATCAACCTTTTTTTTTTTTTTTTTTTTTTTTTTTTTAGCTGCAGCTGATCTTTGAAAACATACAGAATATAAAGCACTATAGGTAGACGGTACTCAAAAACAAGTGGGAAGTGACTGCAGAAAATTACATGGGGTGGAGGAGTGCAGTATGTTGCAGGGGCGATGGGAGCAGACTGCAAAAACTGAAGGACAGAAAAAGCTGTCAAGGGAGACAGCAAAACCAGGCCATTAACCTACATCCATTTTTGTCTGGAACAACTGTGACAGAGACTGCCATGTGTGGACTGGACTGCTGAGCCAGTCCAGACATTGGTCCCAACAAGAGTGAAGGGAATGAAGACACAGCCCACAGAGGTAAATCCAGCATAACTCAGTCAAGGGTCCAGGGCCCAGTGCTAACATTATCACACCCCTTTCTTTTTCCAAGTTCAAGTGTGGTCAGTTCCTGCTATAATTAACACCTGCTGGGATGGAATGGATAGTAGGTGAAAGTGGAGGCAACTGACAGCTGTGAGCCATCATCTCCCAGAACAGAAAGAGCCTACTTTGTAAATACTACTACTGCAATAAGTATCCACTAAAGCAGATTTTTAGATTCTTCTCCTCATGTTTTTGCCATTTATAAACAGGTTCAGAGTGGGCACCACACAGTCCAGCCTTTCCATTCTGCTGACCCCACTTTTGAGTGTTGCTCCTATCCCTTGACAAACACTGCTTTTAGTTTCAACTGACCAACACTCCTTCAGTTCTTGCAAAATATGATCAACAAACGATATCCTTTCAGTAAATATAAGAATGTTAGACTAGTCAATAGATAACAATGCATGTTGATAGCACTATCAAAAAGCTCCAAACAATAGCAAGTCATCAACACCACCAACAACAATATTATCAAGCAATAGCAACAACAACAAAATCAACATTTTATATAGATACCACTTTCAGTCATGGCAAATTTTGGAGCACAACATTTCAGCTGCTTCCTTGTGCATGTGTGGAGAGTGTATCGCTACAACAGCAGCACCACCCATATTATTAAAAAAAAACAAATCCTGTCTGCATGTATGTTTCCCTATGACTGAATGAGAATGGCTTATTCCCCAGAATTTTGCCAAGGACAACTCTCTTGTTGCTGTAGGTTCTTTCATGAGCACTAAATGCATGTTACACATGGATCTCGGTTTGACACGGTCTCATTCGAAAGACTAGCATCCAGAACCACCATCCAAGGTCTAGTGAATAGGGGGAAAATGTGGGTATAACTGGGGACTGAATCCCCAGAGCAAACAAATCCAACATCACTCAGTCAACAGTGCTATATTTAGCATGCTCCCTTCCTTTTACCTAGTCCAAGTGTGGTTGGCTCCTTGCTTTAATTTAGCACCAGCTGGCCCCATCTGGGCTGGGATGGGATGGATTAATTAGCAGGTGAGAGGAGTGAAAAGTGGGGGAAACTGACAGCTGTACCCACACTTTTCACTGTCTTGTTACCTCTCCACTGCCCATCTACTGATTCCTGTAGGAGGGACAAGTGGAGAGGGAAAAATGAGCAGGACTAGTAAGATTTATATATATATATCACCATATGCTAGCAGCCAAATCTGAATACAGAGCCTCTGAGACCTGAATCAAGTAGGGTTGTCTGCTGATGAACATCACAATGATTGCACATGCTTTACTACTGTCAAGTGTTAAAGCCCTCAGAAAGTAGTGAAAAGATATATGTGGCTTCTCTAGTTCTAAGTTCTAGTTTTCCACAGAATAATCTAAATGAACACAGAATCTCTTCATTATCACAACATCTTTTCTTTTGTCTTTGGCACTGATTTTACAAAACAAAAACAACCGCTGTCCATATAAAGCTTTGAGCTTGTTGTTGCTAGGCTACTGCTGTATGTTGTTCATATTGTATGCATTATCTCTAAAGTCAGAATGCATCTACCAACTGTGAGTAAAAATGGCCACAAATTATACACTCTCACCACTGGCATTGGTGAATCTTGAAGCTCTAGCCAAGGAATTCACTAGAAACAAACCAAAAAGCACAATGCACTGAATGCTCTGTTCTATAGAATCTGTTCAAAACCAAGTGTTGTCCTGCTCATTCCAGTGGTTACTTTCCTGCACTAAAGCAAATCCATCCTAGAGGTAGTATGAACTATGGAGTGACGCCAACATAAGTCACTCTGGGTGCAATGTGATCCTAAGGCTTGGTTTACCTTGTAACAAGTTCCACCTTGCAAGAACACGAAGCTTCATTTTGATTATTTAAATAACTCGACCTATACAACTTTATAAGACTTTTCTATCACAGTAAGTTGAGAAACAATAACATCACCATAACCTTACCATGTCAACATGATCATGTTTTCTACAACACACTTCCAGTCTTCAAATATATATTCATTTGATAGAAGTCAATAATCACTAATAATCATAAGATGCACAATTCACTATAAACAGGTGGGTCATGGCAGCTCAAGGCAAAACTAAAGCAAACGTCAAACTGAAGTATTGCCTACAGGTTAGAATTACCAGCAAAAATCAACATCTTGCTTTGCTTTATAATACATTATCAAATGTGCAACAGGTAAAAAAACCATGAATAAATTCTGAAATGATTAAACAAAAAACCCAAAACACACCATACAGTAATCTCTATAGTGAACGAGCAAACAAGCAAAGTTAACTTTTCAACAAAGATTTAGGTTTCAGACGTAAACAAAGGAATTCTTTTCAGTGTCAGAAGTTCTACAGAATCAAATAAAACAAAAATGTAGTAGTAAAATACAGATGATGAATGAAATATTTGATTTATAGAGCCCACAATAACCTCTAAATCCACAGGCATAATCATAGCGCATCAAAGATATTTTACATGCAAACAACTTCTGAATTTTCTTTTTCTCCTATTTTCTTTGAACTGACTATCTATTGTCACCAAATCCTGTGGCAGGAGAATCCATGAAGTCAGCAGGGCCAGCAAAGACTGACTCAAAAGTCAATGTCATTGGGTGCAGTGGCTGCCATCTTATGCAGCGATGTCGATACTGGCAATAGGTGAGACAGGTAAGACTGTAGTAACACTAACCATCTATATTATCAACAATGTGTATCCCTGTTTGCCTTTCTCTATTTTCTTCCTGGTCTACAGCCCAGTACAGGTCTTCTCCAAACACAACTAATGCACCATCAAATTCAGATAAACATGATTTATTCAATTTCAAACACTGAAATTGTCTGTTGATGATACAAAAAAGAAATTCCTCATCCAGATTACTTTAGCTTTCATTTTCATGATAATATGGATGTCAATACCAGAAAATAAGAGAGCCAGTGACCTACATGTAGCATTTATTTAACCAAACCATAACATAACCAACTCAAATTTCTGACCACATTGCTGATTTTTATTTAATTTAAAAACATAAGCTGGTGGACTAAATTCTCGCTACACGTCAAACATGTAGCAAGCAATCTCACCACACTCTTCCTTTTTTCCAAGACCTTGCTAGAAATTGCTGATTAAAATCTATAAAAAAAATTTGTTTCAGCTTTTTAACAGTTTATGTAAACTTACAAACAAGAACAACCACAGTAAATTTACAAGTTAACCCCCAAAGCACAATTTGCGACTAAAAATACACAAACAGTAAAGGAAAGATTGCCTCCACAACCATTGAACTATTCTTTGTAGCTGAGCATGCACAGGCCTGCCTGCCACCCAAAGAATCATGGCAAACTAACTCTGTGGTTCAATACTGTTGCTGATCAACTCGATGCATTGACTGAACAGACAGCCTGCAGCTAGCCAAGCGTCGTGCAGTGGCATTAACGATTGATGCTCAGATCTATAACACAGCAAAGGAATAACAAACAAAAAACTAGGAAAAAAGTGTAGGCTTTGCAGATCTATAGTTCGCAGACTTACTTTTCATTCATTTTTTTCCCATTCAGTTCTTGTTTCTAGCCCTTAACAGCTTTTCAACACGCAACTTCATTTCTGTAGGTAGGCATCCATCAGAAGACTGGAGTTTTGCTCTTGACTCTAGAGCACAAAGCCTGGTATGTAAGTATGGAGGGCAAGCTGTTACCTATGCAGCAGATCAACCTCCCCCCCACCCCCCCCCCTCTCCATGTTGCAAAATGGCCCATTGGAAAGGCAATCACTGATATCTATGGTTCTAGTGCCATTGCAGGAGCTGCCAGAACGTTGTCATATGTTATAGAGCCCCGATCTGCCATGGGGAATCCAACTCCCTGACTTTTCCTCAGGGATGGTGTCTAAACACGATATCTGTGTGCATGCTGGGTTTTTATTTTTTGTTGTCATCTGATCCTATCTGTTTAGTCTTCCCAAGTCCAAGGTATGCTTGCAATCAATATTCAGAATTTAACGGGTTCTGACAAATCAGTTTTTAAAAATACTAACAATTTTCCTTCAGCTTAAATTAACAGACTAATGAACATGTATCAAATAATGTTTTGACTTCTGACACCTCCTTACCCGAGTACAGTACAGATTCTGGAGACTAGATTAAAATGATTGAAAACAACTCATAAATAAAATGCCCAGTGACAAATAGAGAAAAGGCCAGAAAACAAAAATGTTAAATAATGCTGCAGAATGCTGACAGAATAGACCTGGACACCTTGTGCCAATCCCAGAGTTTGCAACCTCACAACCAAACTATACATACCTATCAGTATCACAGCCAAAATGAAACACAAAAGGTGACACATCACAGACTGTGTAATGAAAAGAACATCATAGGAAGCTAGAGCTTTTAAAAGAAAAGAAAAAAGCTAATTGACGGACAGTCTACTTGTCAACAAAAGTGGGAAGGCAGGTAATTCAAGAAACAGTGACAGGAAGAAAAGAACCAAGACAAATGTAACATGTAACAGTGACAAGGAAAAAAAGAAAATCCAGCACAGAGTTTTCACAAAAGTAAATCAATATGGTGTAGTAAAAGGTTTCCATGAACACATCATTATCAGAACAACAACAAAAATCATGAATCATAATACATCTGTATCACTATCACTCAGTGTATCATGCATGTGAATCTTGACGAACCGTCCATTTCATGAAAAACGAAGAACAAATAACAATGTGCAAGAGAATCTGAATACATGTCTTCATCGATTTAAAATCATCACATTTCTCTTATTCCTAAATTATAGTCTAGTTCACCTTTCGTGATATGATGATCAATCTTACACGTCCAACGAGGACTGTAAGTTACTTAGTCCGTCAGTGCACCAACCCTCCATTGTTCTGTGGCCTAAACCGGTGACAACTCTACAGTACAGGCAACCACCCAGCGCTGCCCACAGCAGCGGACCGTGAAATACTTAGTCCGTCAACGCACGTACCCTCCATTGTTCGGCACCTAAACCGGCGACAACTCTACAGTACAGGCAACCACCCAGCGCTGCAAACAGGACAGACTCCCTGCCTGCCACTACAAGTTATGGGGCTGCTGGGCCAGTTTGGGCAAGGCACTCCTGCGCAGGATGACCATACAGCAGCAGGCGGCACTGGCGGAGGAGAAGAGCTGGTGGTGCAGGAGGCTGCTCTTGCTGCTGTCCGCCTCCAGCTGGATGAAGTCGGCAAAGTGGCCCAGCCCCGTGCCTGAGGGGTAGCGCGTCTCCCCGCCCACGATCAGCATGGAGTCCAGCCGCTGCACAAAGCCAAAGTTGTAGCGGTCAAAGTTGGGCAGGTTGGCCTGCGCGTAGATGGTGCCCTCCTCCGACACCTTGACCACCGTGCCGTTTGTCCAGGCCACGAAGGCCTCACTGCCCACCGTCAGGGCCTTGCTCTCTGTCACTGGCATCACGAAGCGGCTGATGACCCAGGAGGTGTTGGTCTGAATGCTGTAGGCCTGAATCTCCTTCCTCCGCACCCCGCCCTGGGCCCGACCCCCGAACACCAGGATGACGTTGCCCACCATGGTGGCTGAGGCGGAATAGACGCCCAGCCGCAGGTTACCCACGGGGCTCCAGCTGTCCTCCTCCACGCTGTAACACAGGACCACGTTGGAGGCACCGTCCCGCTTGTTGCACCCCCCGACCGCGTACACAAAAGCACCACTGACCACCAGCTCGTGGTAGCGCCGTCGGTCTGGCATCTCCGACACCTCCACCCACAGGTTCTCCTCGCTCTCGTACTTGAGCATGTAGCCGCGCCGCAGCGAGATCCCTGAGATGAAGATCTGGTTCTTGTGCACACACGTGGCGTACCCCACGCCGGGGTCGAAGGGCAGAGGTTGCAGTTTGTACCAGGTGGCGGTGTTGAAGCTGTAGGCATGCACGGCGGGCAGCATCTTGGTGGCCTTGTGCACCCCCATCACCACCAGCATCTCCTCGTAGTTGCGGCTGGGGCGCCCCAGCGCCAGCTCAGAGGACGACCCCGCCAGGGGGCAGAGGTGGGGGTGCTCGGGCAGCAGGGTGGAGCAGGAGGCACAGGTGAACTTGGAGAAGGCCAGGAGCGTGGCGTAGCAGGAGGGGGAGAGCTGGCGCAGGCACAGCTGAGCCACCAGGGCGTCCAGGTGCTGGCCCCGGCAGGCCAGGTCCTGCTTCACCCACTTGATGGCCGCCGCGCACACCAGGTCCTCGCTGCTCACCTTGAGGTCGCTGTCCCCCACCAGCTCCAGCAGGGGCTCCAGCTCCAGGGTGAGGAACTCCACCTCCTGGCTGATGGCCCCGAACTGGTGCAGGATGAAGGAGCGCGCCACCAGCTCCAGCTCCTTGCAGCCCAGGCAGGCCGCCAGCTTCCAGATGCCCAGGGCGTTCTCGGGGAAGAGGTGGTCGCTGTAGTAGGCCTCGCAGCGCGCCTGCAGGCACTCCAGCTGCAGCAGGCCTGACGCTCGCAGCAGCTCCTCCACGCTGTCGTGAGTGATGACGCTGTCGTCGCCCTCGTAGTAGAAGGTCAGCACGCTCCTGAAGGTGGTGGAGGTCAGGCCCGACAGCTGGATGCGGTTGTTGACGCTCTCCTTCATGCCCGACAGGAACATGGCCCGGAAGAAGTCGGAGATGGCGCACAGGAACACCTTGTGGCACTTGAAGATGACGCTGTTGACTTCGATCTCGATGTCGGTGAAGAGGTCGTGGGCGAAACACCGCTGCATGCCCTCCATCACGGATGCAGCTATCTTCCCCTTCCAGGCCATGACGGTGGATGGAGAGGGTCTGCGCCGAGGTCTACCTTTCTTGCCTGAACATCTGCAACAAGCAGGGAAGAGGTTTTCACCACAGCACACAATACTGACCATCACTCTACAGTATCAATGCAACAAACTTAGTCTGTAGACACGTTTATTTATTTATAAACAAAATGTTTGATTCTTACTCTTTTGATTTTTAACAATGTGGCTCCCTGTTTGTTTTGCCTGGTCCTGCAGCTCACATTTCCATATTGATATAATATATAGTTTTACTTTCCTCCATTTTTATTTTATAATATATATTATACTCATCTACATTAATTGACCCAACATGCATTTAATCAGACAATTCTCAGTTGTAGTAATGTATGCATACATACATTAGTTATGCTCTTGAAATAAATTAAAACATCTCTGATGAAAAGTACACCAATAAATTCAGATACATATCTACAGACACATGCACAATACTAGTAATTCTACCCACACTGATACAGGCATGAACTGTATATTAAATGCTAAGCTGAATTCTAATCAAACACTCACTTTACTTGCAGAAAATGGGGGTGAGATAGCTTAGTGGTTGCTATCTGACAGACTGGGTTTGAGCTACCTCCAAAGTACCTGTTTGTGGGGATTTTTTTCTGCTGGAGTTAACAAATCTATTGACTGCAATAACTGTAGCAATTTACAGTGTAAAATTTTGATTTACAGGATTTGGGGAAAATTGTCTGCTTTCTACTGAGTATCAGCTACCATCAGTGGCCAATGGGTGTGACTGTGCATCAATCACTCAAAAGAGACTTTGATCTACCAGTCCCCATCACCTCCAGGGTCACTCTCTGAGTCCAGGGTTCGCGCTAGGATTTTTTAAAACCGGTACTGGGAGTTGCCATTTCAGAGATATCTTGACCAACTCCCCCAAAATCGGTCCCCAGAAAATAAAATCCGGTACCTGCTGTGAACAAAACGAAACTATTCAGTGAGGGGGTGGGGGAGGGGGGGATTGTTTGGCAGCAAAATTAAATCTAAATTGAATGCGAATCTCTCGGACTTTGACTGCCGTGCTGCTGTCACTCGTTTCTTGTGCACGAAGACACGCAGGAAATAGGATTTTTTTTCTAGTGCCTGTGTCACTGTCTGTGTCAGTCTGTTGTTTTGCATGGCATCATTTGTGTGACTTATATTCTTCTTTCTTGTTTCTATGCTTAGCGCTCATCTAGATCTTTCCTTCACATTAGATTTAGTTTTCGACTCTTCTCTCTCAAAGCAACACGCAAATTCATAGTCATAGACCCTCTGTTCGTAAGAGCAGGCCATCGTGTGCCAGTGGGAACAGATGACATTTACAAAAGTGCATACACACCGGGACTGAATGTAAAAAGCACAAGAGTGCTTATTCCATTATCCTCGATATAAAAGATTAAAAGAATAAAGAATAAATAAACTTAGTAATTACTCATTTACACATTTACTCATTGTGAATGGAAGTCATTGTCATGCCGAGAAGAGCGCGAAGCTCTATTCTAGAACAGTAAAGCTTGCTGTCCGTGCTAGGCTAATTAAATGAGGCTGGCGCCAAAGATGTTCATCGGAAGGGGTAGGAAGGGGTAGGTGCGTAAGCACAGTACAGGCGCATGACAGACTGTCAGAAAACGTCACTTCAGACTTTTTTTTTAGACGTAAATCTAATCGGTCACAGGCAAACAGAATCGGTACGCGGTACCGGCTGCTTCGAAAATTTCCGGTATTCCCTGTTTACAATCGGTAAAATACCGACAATTACCGGTTATCGCGAACCCTGTGAGTCTGACTCTGGTTGCTGATATGACCAATAACGGCATCAGTTTCATAGCTATTGACAGTATTGTAGTTCATAATCAATACACTCAACGAACGTGCTGAGTCAGTGAGTATAGCTAAGAGATATTGGAAGCATTTACTCATATTGTCTGATAGTGATACTGTTATAGGCAATAGATCTATGAAAACTGCTCAGAACAGAAAGTGCCAAATTGGCATACATGTAAACAAACCATTTGAGAATGAATCTAAGCTATCAGACCGAGTTATTCTTGGAAATGGCCGAATAAGAATATTACTCCATTCTAGTTTAAAGCTCTGTTATAACCTTATACTTGTAATTTATGGGTAAAAAGGTTGGTTCAAGTTGAGTATACTTCTATTAGTCTCATATCAAATTACCTATCACCGCCTGATCTATTGCCCTATTTTACTTAAACCACTAGGCTTCAATCTTGGGCTGAGATCTCTTCTCCTTGGCTGCTGCTGAAACTGAAAGAAAAATCTATGGCCAATGAATAATCAGCATTATCACACATTATCATTAACCATAAGCAACAAGTACCTTACCTTGATAAAATAACAAATCACATTCAAAATTTTCAGGAAACACACACACACACACACACACACACACACACACACACAGAGTCACACACACACAGTGACACACACACACACAGTGACACACACACACACACAGTGACACACACACACACACACACACACAGTGACACACACACACACACACACACACACGTACACACACACACTGACACAGACACGCACAGTAACACACACACACACACACACACACACACACACACACACACACACACACACACACACACACATACACACCTCCCTTTTTGAAATGAACTCCTTCAACACAAATATTTTGGAAACTTTTGTCAGTTTTGATGGAACATCTTTCAACTGCAGATAAACTCACTGTAACTTAGTTTAAACCTCTTTTCTTTTTAGCTTAGTATGATATTTGGCTTGCTTTGTGAATAACACCCTCTTTATCTTAATTTCTTCACTACCTGTCTGTCTGAAATGAGTGTTATCATACTGTTTTGTTGTCTATCTAGTATCTTATTCTAAAGTTGTATCAGATCTAATTGTGAGAGCACTGTACTTTTGTCTTTTTTTCACAAATTTACATGGTTCTATTCAAAATAGATTACAAAAAGGTTTTAGTTTGCTTTTCAAATGTCAAATTTCCCCTTTTCTTGTGAGGGCTGGGTGAAAAACAAGCTGTGGAAATTGAATTTTACCCTCAATAAAATTTTAATTTCACACATCAGGTATCAACATGTAAACACTTGATAAACAGCGACACGATGTTGCTCACCTTGTCTCTCTCTAGTAACCTAGCTGTAGTAGCTTGCTGGTCTGTCTCTATTGTCTTACAATCTTAAGTCTAATACTAATATAGCCTATAGTTCAAAATTTACAACTATAATTCATTTTATTCAGCCTACTGATCAAATGATGTCCAGGCTAATGCAGTGTATTTTAGATGGTGTGTTCGATTTACTTAGGATCTTACTGCCTAATCATGAATTAATCGTGTCTGCTACATATTAACAGGGGAGACTGGAGACGGACGAATAACAGCATGGCACGATTCATAAAAGAAAATAGTTTACCTTTTAACCTGAAAAAGACGATCTCCAGTAAAATACGCAATGATATGCGCAACACTTCCTGTTTACCTCACTGAAGTTTTGTGCATTACTTCCCCTGCACAATGTGTGCTTGCACTTGCCTACAGATTACCTCACCTCTTAGAACAATGTGTTTTGATTAGAGAACAACGCTAGATTAATTAGGCCTACCCAATAGCTTCGTGTAGACTACGTGCCCATGGAAGGTAAAGTCTTTGGAGAAAAATTGTAAGCCATAACGAACTCGATCTGGATAAACTTGTGTAGGCCTACATGTGTACTGCTTGAGAAAGTGTGTACAGCACATTATATGCCAGAGGGCTCTGACGTACTAGACTCTAGCTATCGAAAGATTGCTGAAGTGAAAGCGAAAGCTGCCAGGTTTCCACTCATCAGACTTGGTGTTGGTAGCTGGTGAGATTCTGATTGACCACAGTCTGCTAGGAACAGATTATTTCTGTTCTTCTTATAACATTAGTTTGAGGGTCTGTGATTGTTTATATAGTTTATTTATTTATTTATTTATTTTAATTATTTATTAATTCATTCTTTTATATCGAGGATAATGGGATAAGCATTCTTGTTTTTATTATTTTTTTTTTTTTTACATCCAATCCCCGTGTGTGTGCAGTTTTTGTAAATGTCATATGTTCCCACCAGCACATGGTGGCCTACTCTTACGAAAAGCGGAACAGGATTTAACATGTGCGCAAGATGTTCTGCGTGTGTTCACACACGGGGCCTCAGTTTATAGTCTCATCCAAAGGACTTTTGGGGAGAGTGGAGTAAGCACTGATGTTAACTCCAGGAGAAAAATCTCCTCGACCGGAATCGAACCTGAGTCGTTGAATTGCCAACGTAATGTTCTGACCACTAGGCTATCCTGTCCCGTTTGTTAGAATGTTACATGACTTTTATATTTTGTTGTGTTTACTGACCAGTAATGAATTATAAATCTAGGATCTGCAGTTGTTTTGTGATTATGGAATATATTTTGTTGTGTTTACTGATTGCTATTGGGTAGAATGCCCCCTCAGCTTAGCACCCTGGGAGTCACCCACAACATGCACGCTGACTCCCTCAGTGCACCTGGAAACCACTGTAACTTGTAAGACCTTATTTAAGTACTCACTGGATCAACGGATGATAGCAATGCCTGTTTTCTAGTACCATGCCATAATATTAATAATGACTTAGGCAGCTGTGCCCTGACTTCAGTGGATTTTTTCTTCTTGAAAGGTTGATTAGGTTGCTATAGTATACTGTATAGTAACTAGTATAGTATAGTATAGTATAGTATAGTATAGTATAGTATAGTATAGTGTAGTGTAGTGTAGTGTAGTGTAGTGTAGTGTAGTGTAGTGTAGTGTAGTATAGTATAGTAATTAGTATAGTATAGAATAGTATAGTATAGTATAGTATAGTATAGTATAGTATAGTATAGTATAGTGTAGTATAGTGTAGTGTAGTGTAGTGTAGTGTAGTGTGTAGTGTAGTGTAGTGTAGTGTAGTGTAGTGTAGTATCGTAATTAGTATAGTAATAGTTATGGTATAGTATAGTAATAGTTATGGTATAGTATAGTATTGGTGTAGTATAGTGTAGTATAGTATAGTATAGTAATTAGTATAGTATAGTATAGTATAGTATAGTATAGTATAGTATAGTATAGTATAGTATAGTATAGTATAGTATAGTATAGTATAGTATAGTATAGTATAGTGAATGCTTTTTTTTTTTATTGATGAAGGCAAAAGTGCACTGCAATTCAAAGGTGCTTTACTTAGATATATATATATTAAAACAATCTTTTTTGTGCAGGTTAGCTGAGAAGAGGCAGACTGGGCTTTTCCTTGCAAAGTCTGCATCAGGAGTGCAAGGACAAGAGATACTAAGACAAGAGCAGCAGCATGT
The DNA here is from genome assembly GCA_030674155.1 of Stramonita haemastoma. NCBI lineage: Eukaryota > Metazoa > Mollusca > Gastropoda > Neogastropoda > Muricidae > Stramonita > Stramonita haemastoma. The sequence continues at coordinate 56,060,036 of CM060322.1, read as the reverse complement.
GTGGGATTTGCTGTGTGTGCAGTTTAGCTCCAGCATCTGGGGATGAACAGTGCCCCTTTCTGAACAGGGTTTGTAACTTATTTACAGTTCAGCTGAAAATCATGTGACAAACAATATATCATA
>CM060322.1:56039913-56054913 GCA_030674155.1 Stramonita haemastoma | reverse complement strand
TAAACCGTGATGTTCTAGGTTCAATTTCTTGCCTTGCCCATTCTTCCCAGTTGGACGGAAAAATCAAACTGATTTTTAGGTTTTTCTAAGGAGGCTCTTCACCAGTTGGACCTGTATGCTTACAACTTGTGCACATCAAAAGAACCCATGACAGTTGAAAATTGGGAAGAGCAGGGAGGTACCTCCTGAATGTCCTGGATAAATTAGTAGGGTCAATTCTCAACAGCATCCATGAAGTCATAATGCAGCTACCTTAATGTCGGGGAAAAAAAAGCTTGTCATATATACATGTATATATATATACATATATATGCGAAGTTCTCACTATTGGTGAACCATGGAGCTCTTGCTTAGGAACATGGAAAATAAAAAGAAGAGCATGTCCAGTGTGAACGTTTCTTGTGATTTTTATTCCGTGTTTTCAGCATGATTTCTTATCGCAGTTGACTTTACTTGCAGGTGTATACCATCAGACGAGTGCATTGACCTGGTCAACGTGGCCTTTGAACAGAGAGTGGCTGCTTCCCAAACAAACAGGAAGAAAGGGTAAGACTTAATGTTCTTCAACACAGGAATGGTGCAGGTATTTTTCTTCCTCTTCTCTTTTTTTTCCTTTGGGGTCTCATCACCATGTGCTGTGGTGTTGTCATCGTTGTCATCCTTGTCCTTGTTCTTCATCTTCTTTTTTGTCTTCTTCTTCCTCTTCCTCTTCCTCTTCTTCTTCTTCTTCTTCTTCTTCTTCTTCTTCTTCTTCTTCTTCTTCTTCTTCTTCTTCTTCTTTTCTCTCTCCTCCTCCTCCTCCTCCTCCTCCTCCTCCTCCTCCTCCTCCTCCTCCTCCTCCTTCTCCTCTTCTCTTCTTCTTTTTCTTTTAATTTCCTTTATGTTCATCTTCTTTCTTTCTTTCTTTTTACTTGCTTCTTCTCATGTGTTTAATGTCAGCTCACTACATTATGATTCAGACAACCATTAAAAACAACAACAAAACAACACACACACACACATTTACACACACACACACACACACACACACACACACACACACACACACACACACACACACACACACACACACACAAAAGACTGCAACATAGCAAAACCGCCTTACATGTTAATAGTTAAAAATTGGTGTCTGGTGCAGTGCGACTTACTGTGTGGTAGAGTGTCACATAATCATGTGTAATGTGCATTGTTTTCAGTCTGTTTCTTTGTGGTGACAGGAATCAGGGCAAAGAGGCAGCAGCAGCCTCAATGGTGTCACACTACAATGTTCCTGACAGGCAGACTGGCTACTTGGCTCTGTCAGAGCTGAATCCTCAGCGACACTGGAACTTTGTGGAGGTGGGTAGCAGACCCCTTAAAGATAGCTGATATATATCTGTACATTACTTTGTTGTTGAAGATTCCATCATTCCATATATATATATATATTATATTTGGTTATATTTTCGTAGCTCAGTGGTCAGAGCGCTTGCTTTCTCCCAGCCAAGGTTGAGCATGGTTACCAAGTGGATGGGTGACTGTTTGCGCGCCTTGGTTTCAGTATAGTCCCCCAGTTCACCCAGCTGTAAATGGGCACCTGCCCTCTGTAGGGTCCGGGAAGGTAAAGCAGTGAGGGAGAGGAGATGGGCACCGCCCTCAATATGCTGGCCCCTAGAGAAGCTGAGGTCTCTGATGCCTCGCTCCCCTACGACCACCTAGGTTATGGGACACCTTTACCTTTACCTATGATTATATTCCACCCTCCTCCCCCATGGGGAAGCCAGGGGTCTTTCAGTATAACTAATATCCCCACCCTTTGGAAATAATGTGTCAGGAATTCCCTCTTTTCTATCTCTCTTTTTGTTTCTGCCTTGTTCCTTTTCTTTCTAACACCTCCTTCTTGTCTATTTTCTGCCTTCTTGGTCCCTTCTGCTTTATGACTAAATCATCCCTATCAGAATTTGAAACTTGCCTTTATTTGAGAAAGACTTAAAAGATAACAGTTCTCACCTATGCTGAAGTTGGATACACTGGGCCTGACTTGACAGGTGCTAAATGGCAGTGTCGCCACACAGTTTTGCTCCTATGACATACAACAATAGTTGCTGTGTGAGCCTTTGACGAAGAAGAATATGTGGTTATGTGTTTGGTGTCATTTCTGTACAAACAGACTAATGAGTGCATCATATTCTGTCTGTCTCACTAATCACACCATAGGATTATTGTTATACCATAAGCACAGAGAGAGAGAGAGAGAGAGAGAGAGAGAGAGAGAGAGAGAGAGAGAGAGAGAGAGAGAGAGAGAGAGAGAGAGAATAAACCATTCCCTGTATTTTCACAGGTGAACGTCACTCAAGCAATGCTGCAGAAGCACAGGTATGTAATGTAAATAAATCAAAGGTAATGTAAGTGGGGATGGGATAGCTCAGTGTTCAGAGCGCTCGCTTTCCCCCAGCCAGGTTAAGCAGCATCGAGCCTGGTTGCCAGTTGGAGAGAGGGAGAAGGAGAAAAAGCTGCATGGATAATGGAATAAACACTTGTGTAGCGCTTTTTTTGACATCCAGTCCATATGTACATGCTGTTTTGCAAATTTTATCATCTGTTCCCACTGGCAGAGATTGCCTTCTCTTACGAAAGGCATGTTTATGCGTGTGCAAGATGTTCTGCATGCTTTCACTCACAAGACCTTGGTTTATAGTCTCCTCTGACGAATGGACAGTAGTGTCCAGCAGTACAGCAGTCAACACTGAACCCAGTGATGCCAACAGATGAGGTGGACAGGGTTTTTTTTGTTTTTGTTTGGTCAGAGCACTCGCTTTCCCCAAGCTAAGGTTAAGCAGCATCGAGCGTGGTTACCATTTGGATGGGTGACTGTTTTCATGCCTTGGCTTCAGTACAGTCCCCCAGTTCACCCAGCTGTAATTGGGTACCTGCCCTCTTTAGGGTTAGGGAAGGTAAAGCTGCGAAGGAGAGGAGATGGGCGCTGCCCTCAATGTACTGGCCCCTAGAGAAGCTGAGGTCTCTGATGCCTCGCTCCCTGACGACGACATAGGTTATGGGACACCTTTACCTTTTTTGTTTCTGGTTTCTCAGGTACAGCGCTGAGGTTCACCAATGGTGAGATTTTTTGCGTATGCGAATGTTTTTGCCCAACATGAAGGTGGCCGCATTCCGACTTTGGGGGTTATGCTGGGTATGTTTGTGTTTCTGTAACCCACCAAACACTGACATGAATTACAGAATTTTTAACATACATATTTGGTCTTCTGCATACATATCTATACATGAAGAAAATTATGGCACTGGTAGGTCTGTACTTAAAGTTAACCTGGAAGATTATTAAAAAAAAAAAAACCCAACCCTTAACTCACCAGACCCTGCTCAGATTCAAACCCACAACTTCATTGGACCTGTAGGACTGAAGTTGAACGGCTTTAACTGCTCAGCTATAGCATCCACATCTGTAGGGAGATGAGGAGTTTGACATGCAGACTGGAAACTGGTGATAAGATAAACGCCTGTGGTGGTAACTGTTGTAGGTCAGAGCATGTGGGACACCTGGTGTACCCCCTGAAAACCATGCTGGGCAACGGCATAATACCCAGCATACAATTCTGGAGCTGGAATGTGGCGACCTTCATTTTGGGAAAAACTGGTCGCATTGGCAAAATCTGACTATTGGTGAACCTCAGAACTCTAGCCTAGGAGCAAAGCCCCCCATATCTTTAGAGAATATAATCAGTGTCAGCAGCATCATGATGACAAATGCCTGTGGTGGTGGTGACTGTTGCAGGTCAGAGCATGTGCGACACCTGGTGTACCCCCTGAAGACTGTGCTGGATGACAGCATTGGCTGTGCCCTGTGGTTCGCTGCTGGGGGCAGAGGGGTGCTGGGCAACGGTCCTCACAAAGGAGCCCCTTACACCAGCACTGCCAAGGTGTGTGCAAGTATCCTGCTATTTCCTTATGGATCCAGCCATACTGTGTTGGTATTACAGTCATGTCGGGATTTATCATAAAATAGGATACTCTTTGGATACTGTGTTATTCTTTGTGTTGTGTCGTGATTACCAGGACTATGTTATTGTTGACGTCAGGTGATCGTGTGTGGCAAGGATACTGTGATATTCTTTGTGTTGTGTCGTGATTACCAGGACTACGTGATTGTTTGTTGTCAGGTGATCGTGTGTGGCATGGATACTGTGTTATTCTTTGTGTTGTGTCGTGATTACTAGGACTATGTGTTGTGTGTTGATGTCAGGTGGTTGTGTGTGGCATGGGGGCTGACGAACAGTTGGCAGGCTACTCCAGACACAGGGGCCGCTTCCAGTAAGTTATTTATTTATTTATTTATTTATTTATTTATTTATTTATTTATTTATTTATGTATTTATTTATTTATTCATCTATTTATTTATTCATTTATTTATTAATCTATTTATTTATTTATATGTTCATTTATTTATTAATCTATTTATCTATTTATTTATCTGTGTATTATTTTATTCATTTATTTAACCATTTATTTAGCCATTTATTCATTTATTTATTCATTTACTCTTTTATTTATTCTTTTATTCTTTTATATTTAGGATAATGGAATAAGCACTCATGTGCTTCTTTTTTCACATCCAGTCCCTATGTGAACGCAGTTTTGTAAATTTTGTCATCTGTTCCCACCAGCACACAATAACCTACTCCAAAAAGTGGAACAGGATTTAACATATACACCAGATGTTCTGCATACGTTCACACACAGGGCCTTGGTTTATTGTCTCATCCAAAGGATGACAGGGTGTACAGCAGAAGGAGCACAGAAATGTGTGACATGCTATCATGAAGTGTGAACTACACAGAGTCTGTGTTTGTCAGTGTGAATGTGCACACAGCTGTCAGTTTCCCCCACTTCAGCTACTCTCAGCTGCTATCCATTTCATCCCATCCCAGCAACTGACCACACTTAGGAAACCTGGAATGTGAAGAAAAGAAAGGGGCACACTAATTTTAGCACTGGCTCTGGACTTTTGACATGCTTTTACATCAAATAAATATAAAAGGTAAAGGTGTCTCATAACCTATGTCGTCGTAGGGGAGCAAGGTGTCAGAGATCTCAGCTTCTCTAGGGGCCAGCATGTTGAGGGCGGTGCCCATCTCCTCTCTCTCACTGCTTTACCTTCCCTGACCCTAAAGAGGGCAGGTACCCATTTACAGCTGGGTGAACTAGGGGGAACTGTACTGAAGCCAAGGTGCACAAACGGTCACCCATCCAACTAGTAACAATGCTTGATGCTGCTTAACTTTGAGTTGGGGAAAGCGAGTGCTGTGACTGCTGAGCTTTCCCACCCCCTTTACTTCAAATGCAGTGCACAAATTCAGTATAATTTTGATGCTGGATTTATGCACTGCGTTTAATGTAAAATTATGTCTGCATAGTTATAAATCAGACCGCATCAGCCAAAGGGTTTTTTTCTTTTAGCTCACAGGCGTAACATGCAAAAGTTAAAGATACCTTCAGCAAAGTGCACACACTTAACAGTTGCAACATTTGATTTATGTAAATTATGGTGACTGAAGTGAGATGATGATGATGATAAGATGATGATGGTGATTGACTGTGATGTGAATGACAGCATCTTTAATATTCATCCTTTATCATATGCTTATGTGTATCTTAATGGGGATGAAGGCACTGTCGGGTCTGCACTTAAACTGACCAAGGAGATTTGTCAAAACATGCCTGTATCTAAATCACTAGTATTGGCCTGGGCCAAAACCTTTCTCAATTATTGCTGTAAATGAAGTGTCAAAGCCTACATTATAATTATGTTATTTTGATGTGTTTTGCTGGGATTGTCATTATCCATGAAAAACACAGGTCTACCAGATCAACCTGTATTCAACATCATAGGAAAAAAAATCTGAAGTCAGAAAATGACTGCCAGTGCTTATGTTTTTTCCCTGGAGTTAACATCAGCACTGACTCCACTTCTCCAAAAGTTCTTTGGATGAGACTAAACCTAGGCCATGTGTGCAAACATATGTACAACATCTTGTGCACACTTTAAAACCTTTTTTTTCCTTTCAGAAGAGTAGGCTATTTGTGGCGGTAAGAAGGAATGAGATTTTTTTTTTTTTTTTTTTAATCATGCATGCTGGTGTCTTGTTTGAGATGATTCCAGAAGTCAGAATATGGCTGCTTTATGGTAGGTAAAAAGTACTGCATATGCAAAAAACCCTCACCATTGGTGAACCTCAGAGCTCTAATGGAGAAACGAACAAACATACAACAAATGTTCAGTTGTGACGAGTGGAGTGAGATAGAGTACATTTTCTGGTTGACACCTAGGGTTATATATGCACAGCTGTCAGTTTCCCCCACTTTTAGCTCCTCTCAGCTGCTATCCATTCCATCCCAGCTGGTGCTGATTATAGCAGAAAGTGACTGCACTAGGACTTGGTAAAAGGAAGGGGTGCACTAATTTTAGCGCTGGGTTCGGTAGTTATGCTGTATTTGCCTGTTGTGTGTGATGCTCAACAATAACTTAATATGTAACACATACTGATTAACTGTGAAGGGAGTTTGTATTTCTACAGGCAGGAGTCGTGGGCTGGACTGATTGCAGAAATAAACATGGAGATTCATCGCATTTCGGCACGTAACCTGGGTCGAGATGACAGGTGAGTAAGATATGGCTGTGCCTTCCTGTTTTAGAGTAAAGTGCCATTTTGTGCAGAGGAAGACATCACCTGTGGTGATATCTGTGTACAGAAAAGTAAGAAACTAGGAGGAGGATGTGATCAGCCTTTTGCAGCAACACTGACTAAGGACTGAAGCAAATTTATGTGACGCTCCACCACATAATGAGTCGCATTGCACCAGAGGTAATTTTTTTTTGTATTTACATGTTATTTCACTCACTCACTCACTCAGTCCCATGTCCCAAAGGACGTAGGGGGGACATGAGAGAAGACGCAACAGAGATCTTTTTCCATGCTTCACGATCCTGTGTGGCTAGTAGGAGGTGTTGCAGGGGTTGGGCGGTCCAGTCTTTGATGTTGTCAACCCATGATTTCTTTTGGCGGCCTCTTCTTCTCTTGCCCTCAACTGTTCCTTGCAGGATGGTTTTTGCTAGGGTGTTGTGTCTTGTGGTGTGACCAAACCACATCAGCTTTCTCCTCTTTATGGTGGAGAGCAAAGGCTCTTGGGGGCCCACACGCTTTTTGATTTCTTCTTTCACATAGTTATTGGTCTTGTGTTCTTTGTATGATATTTTGAGGAGTCTTCTGTGGCACTTGTTCTCGAATGCTTGGATTCTCCTCTCTAACTCTGCTGTCAGAGTCCATGATTCACAGCCATATAGGAGGATAGATATCACGAGGGATTTGTAAAGGTGGTATTTGGTGCAGAAGCTGATGTTGTTGCTTCTGATGATCTTCTCGAGTCTGACTAGAGCAGATGTTGCTGTTGCAATGCGAGCTTTCACTTCATTGTTTGATGTGCCATCTTTTGTTAGGATGGAGCCTAAGTATTTGAATTGGCTCACCTCTTCTAGTGTTTCTCCATTCATCTTTATTTCCGTGATGTCATTACTCGCGCTGTTGACCATGATCTTTGATTTCTCTGTACTGACCTCCATGCCGTATGCGCTCGCTCGATCTGTTAAATTGTCTGTGAGGATTTGCAGTTCTTGTTTGCTGCTGCCCATGAGGTCAATGTCATCTGCAAATCTGAGGTTGCAAAGGGGTCTTCCACCAATGGAGATGGAAGTGTGGTGGTTTTGCAGTGTCTCTGTCATGATGTTTTCGAGGAAGAGGTTGAAGAGTACAGGTGAGAGAAGGCAGCCCTGGCGAACCCCAACCGTGGTCTTGAAGAACTCGCCCACGTGATTATTCATAAAAACTGCACTTTCTGCGTTCTCGTACAGAGCTTTGATGACTTCAATTAGACAGCTGTCAATGTTGAAGTGCCTGAGTACTTGCCAGAGGCCGTCATGCCATACCCTGTCAAAGGCCTTTTTGAAGTCTATGAAATTGTGGTACAAGTCTTTTTGGTGTTGGAGATGCTTCTCTATCAGAATTCTCAGATTGAAAATTTGTTCCATTGTGCTGCGTTTTGGTCTAAAGCCCGCTTGTTCTTCTGCCAGGAGTTTTTCCGCTTGGTTTTTCAGTCTGTTGAGGACTACCTGCAGCATGATCTTGCTAGGATGACTGATGAGACTGATGGTTCTGTAGTTCTGGCATTGTTTGAGGTTTGGAAAGGAAACCTCAAACAATGCCAGAACATGTTATTTATCTGCAATAAAAAGGCTAATATAAAGAAAACAGATTGAAAATTGGAAAGTTATATGAAAAACTATTACAAATTGAAATGATACACAGCAGGACATGACAAAATGAGAAATGGCAAAGTTAAGCATCATAATAGGTGGTTGGAATGAGGACTTGGGTGTTTTTTAAATGCGTGTAAAACCGAAGGAAACTAACTTATGCCTTTCATTACAAGGTAGAATAATGGCTATAGTTTTATAATTAATCAAAATTTCAAAATGGATAACCTGACCCACACCTTCTTTAAATCGCGCCTAGCGGAAAAGCAGGTCAGGTGCTAAGCGACTCTTTTTGTAGTAGAGCATCACTAATGCCTCAATTTTAAAATGTATTGCTCTCCCTTGATATGACCTCACTTAGCCTTGCCAGTTTTCTCCCTTGCTTTTTACCACATCTTGCTCATTTGTAAGGCTTTGAGTCTGTGTTAAAACTGCTGGTTGCAAAATCTTCAAATTACGCCAAACTGTCTAATAAACCATGGGATCGATGAAGGGGAAGGTGTTGAAAATGACAACAATGATAGTTACTTCAAGTTTTGTGATTGAGAAATTTTGCAAACAAGTTAGTCCTACATTGAGTTAGTTTTTGTGTCAAAGTGTAAAGTATTTTTCTTCTTCATATTTTAGCTCCTTGAGATGCCTAGAAAGATTCCTTCTTGTCTTATGTTAATGTAATGCTGTTTCCATGTGTGGATACCATGGCAGTGTAAATAGCATCCCCACCTTCTGGAAATGATGTACCAGGAATTTCCTCTTTTCTATCCTTTTCTTTGTTTCTGCCTTGTTCCTTTTCTTTCTGTCACCTCCTCCTTGTCTATTTTGTGCCTTCTTGCTCCATTCTCCTGCTCTTTTTTCCCCTCAGAAAGACTTAAATAAAATAACACCTCTCTCCTACACCAAAGTCAGATACCCTGGGCCTGACTTATCAAACGGCACAACACATTTTGTTTTGCTAATATCGCAGACAACAATAGTTGCTGTCTGAGTGTAAGGTGAAGGAAAAGAACTCATAATGTGGCAAACATTACTGATGGAGGATGTATATTTATTTTATTTTATTGTTTTATTTCTAGGATAATGGAACAAGCACTCAGTACTTTTATTACATCCAGTCCTTGTGTGTGTATGCAGCTGTGTTAATTTTGTCATCCATTCACACCGGCACACAATGGCCTACTCTTCTGAAAAGGGGAACAGCAGAACCTTGATATATAGTCTCATTCGAAAGACTTTTAAGAGGAGTGGAGTTGGCACTGATGTTGACTCCAGAGGAAAAATCCTCATGAACGAGATTTGAACATGGCTCAGCAGATTGCGAGTGCATCACTCTTGAGAGACAGAGAGAGAGTGAGAGTGTGAGTGAGTGAGTTAGTATTCTGATATTGCTGTGTTTGGTGTTGTCAGGATCATTGCAGACCATGGCAAGGAGTCGCGCTTCCCATTTCTGGATGAAGAGGTGGTGGCCTTTCTGGCCTCCCTGCCCATTCACCACAAGGTAGAGTTTTGGTCTGGTGTGTGTTCAGTGTGTGTGTGTGTGTGTGTGTGTGTGTGTGTGTGTGTGTGTGTGTGTGTGTGTGTTCACTGTGTGTGTTGTTGTGTGTGTGTGTGTGTGTGTGTGTGTGTGTGTGTGTGTGTGTGTGTGTGTGTGTGTGTGTGTGTGTTCATGTGTGTGTGTGTGTTGTGTGTGTGTGTGTGTGTGTATGTGTTCATTGTGTAGTGTGTTTGTGTGTGTGTGTGGGTGTGTGTGTGTGTTTGTATGTGTGTGTGTGAGTGTGTGTGTGTGTGTGTGTGTGTGTGTTCGTTTTATTTTATTTTTTAAATATTTTTTTATTCATCTATTCTTTTATATCAAGGATAATGGAATAAGTGCTCAATTGCTTTTTTACATTCGGTCCTCATGTGTATGCAGTTTTGTAAATTGTGCCATCTGTTCCCATAGACACACAATGACCTGCTCTTTCGAAAAGAGTGTGTGTGTGTATGTTTGTGTGTGAGTGTGTGTATGTGTATGTGTGTATGTGTGTATGTGTGTGTGTGTGTGTGTGTGTGTGTGTGTGTTTATGTGTGTGTGTGTGTGTGTGAGTGTGTGTGTGTGTGTGTGTGTGTGTGTGTGTGTGTTAGTGTGTGTATGCGTGTGTGTGTGTGTGTGTGTGTGTATGTGTGTGTGTGCCCAGCACATCCGACTTCAGCATGAGCAAAAACTTTTATTTTTAGTCTTTCTGGATAGAAAGGTAGGAGAATGGACAAAGAATGCAGAAAAAACAGACAAGAAAGTGGTGACAGGAAGGAAAGCAATGAGGGAGAAACAAAGAGAGGAATAGAATTGATGGATTTCCTAACACAAAATTTCCTCCAGGTGGGATGCTATTTTATACAGGCTTCTCCCCCCCCCCTCCCACTGTATCCCCATGGGAAAAGTCCTAATTTTACAGAGTTTGAAATCAGTCTATTAAAACAAAGGAACTCAAGCCACAGTTAACCTTGCAGTACACGGTGAACAAATCCAACATCACTCAGTCAAGAGTGCTACATTTAGTGCGCTCCGTACTTTTACCAAGTGCATGTGTGGTCAGCTCCTGCTATAACTAGCACCAGCTGGGATGGGATGGAATAGAATGGATAGCAGCTGAGAGGAGCTGAGAGTGGGGGAAGCTGACAGCTGTGAGCATCTTTCTCTCTCTCTGTGTTTTCAGGCTGACCTACGACTGCCTCGAGGGTGGGGGAAAAGCTGCTCCTGAGGCTGCTGGCTTTACGCCTTGGTCTGCCCCAGACGTCTGCGTTGCCCAAGCGAGCCATCCAGTTCGGTTCTCGCATCGCCAAACTGGAGCAGAGCAAGGAGAAAGGGAACCAGGTGTGTCAGCGACTGGTGCAGCAGAAGGATTGATCTTCAGCATCATCGTTTTCGCAAACTCCTTGGCATTTGATTCAGAGATCACATCACTAAGGAAGAAGTGAAAACCAGAATTTAAAATGCCATCAGTCCATATGAAGAGCTCTTGACTTCAGTGAAAAAATGCAAGCTAAAGGGATACAGGCTTGTCACATGATCATCTGGGCTGGCCAAGACTGTCTTACAGGGAACAGTAAGGGGAGGGAGACGAAGAGGCAGACAGAGGAAACGATGGGAAGACAACATCAGAGAGTGGACAGGCCTTGGGTGGAGCGATCTGCTTTGGAGGGCGGAGGACCGTGTGGAGTGGAGGAAGCGGGTTGCAAAATCTTTGGTGGTGCCCCCACAGGACTATGGGACAGGTGAAGGTGAAGAAAGGTGATCATCATTGAATGCTCAGACAGCAACTGTTATTGTCTGTTATAGGAGCAAAAAGGTGTTGCGATGCTGTTGAGCGCCTGACAAGTCAGGCCAAGTGCATCTGATTTCGGTATGGGGGAGAATTGTTATCTTTTAAGTCTTTCAAAAAAAACCAGCAGGAAATTGGATCAAGAAGGCAGAAAATAGACAAGAAGGAAGTAACAGGAAGAAAAGGAACATGACTAAAACAAAGAGAGATAGAAAAGAGCTTTTGTTCCGACAACACAGACACAGACACACACACACACACACACACACACACACACACACACACACACACACACACACACACACACACACACACACACACACACACACACACACACACACAGAAAGACCAACAGAGAGCAGAGCACACTAAAGGGAGAGAGCACATACTTCAATACTGCCCAACAGGATCAGTCAGCACAAAGTACAGAGGAAGGAAGCCTATTATCCTCACAGGGTGTCAGCACACAATCAATAGCAATCATGAAGATAATCAGTAAAATAGAATTGTTATCTTTGAAGGTGGGCTTGAATCTCGGTGGTGTCTGGTGAATTAAGGGCGGGAATTTTTATATAAAGATCTCACAGGTCAACCTCAAGTGCATACCTGCCAGTGTCTTAATTCCCTTCATGTATGTGCACATGCAGAAGATCAAATATGCACGTTAAAGATCCCATCATTCATGTCAACATTTAGTGAGTTTTGGAAACATGAACATACGTTACTTACACTCCAATGTTGGAATGTGGCTACATTCATGGTGGGCAATAGTAGTCGCATACACAAAATCTCACCATGGGTGAACCTTGGAGCTCTAGCCGAGGAACAAAAAAACAAAATGCCATCAGGAAAAGGACTGGGTCTAGGGTACAATAAAGGTATAATACAATATGAATAAAATGTTGAACTTTTGAAATGTTGTTTGTTATGTTTGAATTTTTGTATGTGCTAGTGTTTGAATGGTGTTCTGGTTTGTATGATAAATGTTCCACAGCACGCAAATCCAGCATAACTCAATCAAGGGTCCAGGTCCCAGTGCTAAATTAGTGCTGCCCTTCCTTTTGGCCTAGTGTCCTTAGTGTGGTCAGTTCCTGCTGTGATTAGTACTGGCTAACCCCAGCTGGGCTGGGATGGGATGGAATGGTTGGCAGCTGAAAGTGGGGGAAACATACCGATGCTTTTCTCTTCTTTTTCTATTGTTTCTTTCTTTCCTTCCTCTTTCCTTCCATCTTTTTCTTTCTTTCTTTCTTTCTTTCTTTTCTTTCTTTCTTTCTTTCTTTCTTTCTTTTCTTTCTTTCTTTCTTTCTTTCTTTCTACACACACACACACACACACACACACACACACACACACACACACACACACACACACACACACACACACACACACAACACACACACGTGTGTGTGAGTGTATATGTATATAGTGCTGAAGTCAGAATACAGCTGCCTATTGTGGGAGGAAAATGGTTGCATATGCAAAAATCTTGCCATTTGTGATCCTTGGACCTCTACCACTAAACAAACAACAACAACAAAACAGGGAAAAAACCATATATATTTACACCCGATGCTGTACCAGAATAAACACCGAAAGCCCAACTCCATAGTCTTCTGAGACTGAAAGATACCTACGCTGATATATATATATGTATATATATATAAAATATATATATATATATATATATATATATATATATATAATATATATATATATAATGTATATATATATAATTTCATTTCTTTGTTCTTGTTCTTTATTTATGCTGTTCCATCCATCTTTGTTTTTTGTTGTGTTGTGCTTCTTTCTTCCAGAATTTCTTTTAGCTTTCAATCTTGGTTTTCTTTTTTGCATACACATGCATTTTTCCTGCTTTTTCTTTTTGGTTTGTTTTATGCCTTACTCTCAAATCTTCTATTATTATTTTTGTCTCTCAGTTTTTACTTGTTTCCCCATTTTGTTTCTTTTTTATCGTTTTCTAAAATCTTATTGTTCTTTCTTTTTTATCCCTCTACAACTATTTTTGATTTTTTTAAAAAATACAAACTTTTGGGGGTTTTTTGGTTTTTTTTTTACACTTTCCTGTCTTCATTGATTATGTATTCATTCATTTATTCATTTTTGCGTTCTTTACATTCATTTCTGTATGATTTTTAGTTCTATTTTCTTGTTACAGCCTTTTTAAGAAAAAAAATTGCTTTTCATTAATTTATGCATCTATTTTCTTTTTGTTCTGTTTTAACTTAGTTTTATTCCCTTCTTTCCCTCTTTTCTCTCCTTCAATTTGACCTTTCTTTTGGTTTGTGAGGGTTATTTTTTCTTTCCTTTTATTTTCCTTCCAGCAGTGTTTTCTTTTTATCTTTATATATATATTTTTTGTGGGGTGGGTGGGGGGGGACGTTTGTTCTTTTTCCTATTTTTAGTGCTATCGTTTCAGTTTGGGCTGTTTTTTGCATTTTTTTTTGCGATCGTAATTCATGTTGAATTCCTTTTTTCTTTTTCTTTTCTTTACTCCTAGTTTTTCTCTTCTTCCTTCCTTCCTTCTCTTTTCCCCATATTAAAAGAGGTAAAGGTGTCTCATAACCTATGTGGTCGTAAGGGAGCGAGGCGTCAGAGACCTCAGCTTTTCTAGGGGCCAGCATATTGAGGGCGACGCCCATCTCCCCTCCCTCGCTGCTGTGCTTTCCCTGATCATAAAGAGGGCAGGTACCCGTTTACAGCTGGGTGAACTGGGGGACTTTCATGGTGGGAATAAACAGTCGCATACCCAAAATCTTACCATTGATGAACGTCAGAGCTCTTGTCAAGAAACAACTCTACTGCTCCCCCCCCCCCCCCCACATGCACACACACACACAAATACACACACACTACACTACACACACACACACACACACATACACTATACTACACACACACACACACACACCACACACACACACACACACACACACACACACACACACACACACACACAAGACCAACCTGCTGAAAAGTAGCCTACCTGACTAGGGGTCAATTGGATGAGGAGCAGATGGTTTGTACTGTGGGTGGACTTATACTGTTATGGTGACCACAAGCCATCATCTGCCAAACAACTATCACTTGGCGTTCGACGTGTGACCACCAGCCGTCCTCAGTCGTAGTTGGCAACCTTCGTTGTCTGCGGCAACTTGTAATTTGTTGATCTCAGGTCAGGACAGTCTTTGGGTTGGTTGTGATGACAGTTTTAATTATTGTCGTTGGTAGATATGTTGTTGTCGTTGTTGTTTGGGTATTTCCCTGCTTAACATTCCAGAGATCACCCAGAATATTCGCGTTTTCTCACTAAATAATAATAAAAATGATGATGATGATACTACTGCTGCTGCTGCTACTACTACTACTACTACTAC
>CM060322.1:56009913-56032413 GCA_030674155.1 Stramonita haemastoma | reverse complement strand
AGTCTCATCGGAAGGACTTTTGGGGAGAGTAGAGTCAGCACTGATATTAACTCCAGGAGAAAAATCTCCGCGACCGGACTCAACCCAGGTCTTCAAATTGCCAGTGCAATGTTCTGACCACTAGAGAGAGAGAGAGAGAGAGAGAGAGAGAGAGAGAGAGAGAGAGAGAGAGAGAGAGAGAGAGAGAGAGAGAGAGAGAGAGAGAGAGAGAGAGAGAGAATAAATGAATAATCTTTATTTTTCAAGGGTTACACAATAAGTATTCATATATTTCTTGTCTGGTCCTTGTCCTGATTAGGTAATATCAAAACAACAAAAAACCCACCACCAACAAAACCCAAGCAATTAGAAGCAAACAAATAAACAAACAAACAATAGAAAACCTCAAAACCAAAACCAAAATAAGTAATAGTAACCTCCTCCCCCACAAAAACCACCATCACCAACAAGAAAGTTCAAGCTATGATTAAAAAAAAAGAGATTGGTATACATTCAACAAACCCATAATCACCAAGTGGATACATTTACAGTTATTTAAAATAAAAATAGAAATATGTATTCACATCACATAATCCCCAACTGACGCAAACATTAATGTCAAGACAGATACACTGTTTATAATCAAGTAAATCGAATAGATTAAAATAGAAAGGAGACAACAGAGAAGAGAGCAACCCAAACAAGTTTCCTATATTTTCCTCTCTTTATGAAAGGATGAAATGCTGCCATTTTGGGAGACGGGATAGTCTAGTGGTCAGAACATTTCTCTTGCAATTTGAGACCCAGGTTCGATTCCCGTTTGAGGGAATTTTTCTGCTGGAGTTAACATCAGTGCTGACTCCACTCTCCCTAAAAGTCCTTTGGATGAGACCATAAACCGAGGCCGTGTGTGAATGCACGCAGAACATCTTGCGTACACGTTAAATCCTGTTCCACTTTTTGTAAGAGTAGGCCATCGTGTGCTGGCGGGAACAGATGACAAGATTTACAGAAGTGCATACACACGAGATTGGATGTAAATAAGCACACAAGAGCTTGTTCCAATATCCTTGATATAAAAAAAAGAAAAAAAAGAAGAAGAATGACTTGAGGAAAACTTTCTTGCAGCTTGTACTCTATGTACTGACCCAAAAGCCAAATGTTGTAGGCCTATTAGTTTCATAAAAGCAGTCATACAACAGACACTACATAAATGTTATTGTTCAGTATCCTGCATTTAGTTCTTGCAGAATCTTTATATTTGAGATAAACTGCTTCTGTTGGGGATGATGGTGTCGCCTTAAGAAGGGTAACACCCTTGCAAAAATGTTATTTTGTATACCCATAAAATGCTTTCGGATGAGACTATAAACCAAGGCCCCGTGTGCGAACGCACGCAGAACATCATGCGCGCACGTTAAAACCCCGTTCCGCCTTTCGGAAGAGCAGGCCATCGTGTGCCGGTAGGAACGGATGACAAAATTATAATTTAAAAAACTCAGCATGCACACAGGTGTCGTGTTTAGACACCATCCCTGAGGAAAAATCGGGGAGTTGGAATCCCAGAGCGGCTCGGGGCTGTATAATCATGGCAACGTTCTGGTGGCTCCTGTGATGGTACTGGAACCATTCCTATCAGTCATTGCCTTTCCAATGGATCATTCCAGTAGCGTGGAGAGGGGGGGGGGTCTGCTGCATGGGTAACAGCTTGCCCTCCATACTTACTTACCCAGGCTTTGTGCTTTAAAGACTAGAGCGCAACTCCATAGTCTTACGAGACGGATGGGTGCCTACTAAAATGCTTTGAATAAACACAGTCTGTGATCCTTTAAAAAGCATAGCAATTACTTCACAGAGCTCTGATGTGGTCTTTAGCACAGGCGAGAGAATTCTCCAGGGACGTATCATCCCAAATTAAAGTGGAGGAATTGTGACAGGCTGGTGCAGGATCAATAGAGAAGTAGTGCACTGGCCTGAGTTGAGTGTGCTGCCCCGGACTGGATTGTTTGATCCCATCGCTAACTGCTCACAAAACCAGTCTCACAAGGTTAGTGGATCGGTGGTCTAGGGGTAACGCGCCTGCCTAGAAAGCGAAAAGTCCGGGTTGAGTGTGTGCTGATTTGAATCCCGTTTGGGCCCAAAACGTTTCCCCCGTCCATTAGACCATTAGTGGTTGTCTGGGTGCTAGTCTTTCAGACGAGATGATAAACCGAGGTGGTCCCGTGTGTTACACATCATTAGTTAGCGCATGTAAAAGAACCCACGGCATCAAGAGGGTTGTCCCTGGGAAAATTCTGTAGAAAAAAGCCACTCTGATAGGTAAACAAATGCAGTTGCAGACAGGAAAAAGAAAAAAAAAAAGGATGGTGCTGCTCTTGTGGCCATGCACTCTCCCAGGGAGAGCAGCTCGAAGCAGAGAAATCTGCTGTGACATAAAGTGTTATAAAATATAAAAATAAAATAAATAAAATAGTGTTAGAGAGACACCGAAGTAAGTGGGTGTGGCTTACATTTCATGTACATGCCATTGCACCCTTCTTCACCTTTTCTGTGATTTAGATTCTTTCACTCAAGGTTTATACATGGAGCCGGTGTTATATTTCGTCATCAGGTGTTATACTGTGTGTGAATATTCAATGTAGTTTTCTTTCAGTTCTACTCATCAGCAATATTTTATCGAGAAAGTGGGTAAATAGAATAGTGTCGTATTTATGGTCTAAGCTTCATAGAAACCCCCCCCCATTTTTTCCTTCTTGCTGTTGGTTATAACAGATTTTATTCAGTGGAACAAAATGCATACATAACGAATCCAGTAGCATGACAATGAGCTCCTAGTTTGTATGGTGTGACTTGATCAAGGTTTCACTGGAAAACACATTATCCATTTTCTTTCTTTCTTTCTTTCTTTCTTTCTTCCTTTCTCTTTTGTATTCTTCCATTTTAAAGAGAACTTTTAAGCTTTTGGTGAGCACGATTGCAGACGGCTGGTTTTGTTTTCAATGTCATTAATGTTGTTTTTCTGTGAACCAACCTCATCCTTGATTGTTCCTGTGTTATTTGTGGGAAAGAAGAAAGTAGAGAGAAAGAAGACTAAAAGAAAGAAAAATATAAAAAACATCCAACAAACAATACCTGTGTACAATGCTATATTACCCTGATTGTTCCTGTGCTATTTGTGGGAAAGAAGAAAGTAGAGAGAAAGGAAACTAAAATAGTTTTCTTCTTAGTTACTGATAACATTGTAACAATTATAATTATAAAGTCCACACACTTCATACAGACAATTATCAGACTATTGCTTTTTTTCAACTACCAATAACTACTGCTGGTTAAACCACAGCTATGGTACCGCCACTGCGCAAAGCTACAGACTATTGCAAACAACTCTTCCTATTTGTGCATACTCTTTTTCTGTCAGGAGAGTATGGCGATGTTCTGGCAGTTTCCGTGACGGTACAAGCGACGTGGAGAGGAGTGGTGGCGGTGTCTGCTGCATGGGTAAACAGCTTGCCCTTCATATATACTTACCCAGCGTTTGCGCTCCAAAGTCTAAAGCGCAACCCCCATAGTTTTCTGAGACTGACAGATGTGCTGCATCTAGAGAAGATGAGAGAGAAACGTTACAGGAGCACAGGTGTGGAAACACAAGCCACCCACAGAATTCCATTATGGATGTAACCCATCCACCCATGCTGTTTTTAGTAACATACATTGTGGTCAGAGCACTCGCTTCCCCCCAGCCAAGGTTAAACAGCATTGAGCGTGGTTACCAATTGGATGGGTGACCGTTTGTGTGCCTGGCTTTCAGGACAGTCCACCAGTTCATCCAGCTGTAAATGTTACCTGCCTCTTTAGGGTCAGGGAAGGTAAAGCAGCGAGGTGGAGGAGATGGGCGCCGCCGTCAACATGCTGGCCCCTAGAGAAGCTGAGGTCTCTGATGCCCCACTTCCCCTAGGACCACATAGGTTATGGGACACCTTAACCTTTACCTTTTTAAATTAACTTTTTTTAAAATGTAGTTTTTTGTCCATTTTTTACTTGAATTTTTCTGCTCATTGTTTGTGGGACTGTTCACACAGGTTAGATGACACGCATAATAGCTGGATTGAGCTCTGTAGCAGACAGAATGGAAACCATCACACATCACAGTGCTGTCAGAGAAGTCAGGAGTGACCAAGGATCTGTAAAATGTGACATGAATCATCGTTGATTATCTTCATTAATACTATTGATTCCACGCCAGGTTGGGAGAGATGATAGGAATTGTTCATCTGTATTTTGGGGTCCCTGAGCCTTTTTTGTAGTGTTGAAGTGTGGGCACTTTCCTATGTTTTGTGCACTGCTCTCTGTCTCTGTCTGTTTGTCTCTGTCTGTTTGTTTGTCTGTCTGTCTCTGTCTGTCTGTCTCAGTCTCTCTCTCTCTCTCTCTCTCTCTCTCTCTCTCTCTCTCTTCTCTCTTTTCTCTCTCCCTCTCTCTCTCCCTCTCTCTCTCTCTCTCTCTCTCTCTTCTCTCTCTCTCTCTCTCTCCCCTCTCTCTCTCTCTCTCTCTCTCTCTCCTCTCTCTCCTCTCTCCTCGCTCTCTCTTTGTGGATAAAAAAGTATGTGCATGCTTACCCGTAACCCTTGAAAATAAGAATCCTTCATTCTCTCTTTCTATCTGTCTGTCTGTCTGTCTGTCTGTCTGTCTGTCTGTCTGTCTGTCTGTCTGTCTCTCTCTCTCCCTCTCTCTCTCTCTCTCCTCTCTCTCTCTCTCTCTCTCTCTCTCTCTCTCCTCTCTATATATATATATATATCTTTGTACCTTTGTCTGTCTGTATCTGTCTCTGTCTGGCTGTCCCTCTCTCTTTCTCTCTTTTATTCTCTATCCACCAATTACCTTCCTCTCCTCCTCTCTCTCTCTTCTCTCTCTCTCCTCTCTCTCTCTCTCTCTCTCTCTCTCTCTCCCTCTCTCTCTCTCTCCTCTCTCTCTCCTCTCTCTCTCTGTGGACAAGTCGAATGCTATCATACCAAGATTCTGAATGACGGTTGGTTTACGCTCAATCCTGCCGAGTGAACTCACGGTTTATAAAACTAAACTAGACCTCTATAGCAGCTCTTAAAATGATTATGCACTATCACTGGTACAAAAAAGAAATCGTGGTACTGGTTCAATCACCACAAAACAAAGCAAAAGGATAGTTATACAGCTGTTACATCAACCAGGACAGTCTGCGATTCATTAAAATGCATGATGATTACTTCCTAGATTTCCCGAAGTCGGAATACAGCTACCTTAACCGTAGGACAAAAAATAACCAGTCGCATACGCAAAAAATCTCACCATTTAAAACCCCAGAGCTCTAACCAGGGACAAAAAACCCCTCCAACTTCACAGATGACCAAACTGGCTTCTAGCGCAGTCTATTCTCAAGGAATGCTTCCTCCTAAATTAACGTGGACGAATTCCGGAGATCAATCGCGGGATCGATAATGAAAACCGTTGCAATTAGTTTGGGTTTTGGGTGTAGGGCTACTGATTTGCTTGTTTGATCAGATTGCTAACTGCTCACAAAAATCAGATACTGTGGGTTTAATGTTAGGAAGCAATTAAAATGGGGAAGGTGTTTGACACTCTGTTGCAATGTCAATTCCGCGTCCTTTCTGTGTCTTTTTCTTCAAAATGAGTCAATCTGAGTTTATGAAGAGATGTTGAACACCTATTGTAAATATTTTTGTGTGATTTTCGTTTTGTTTGATGTAACTGAAGTGAGGGTTTTTTTTTTAATAAAACAGAGAGCCAAATTGTGCAGTGTTATGGCCCAAGTTTCTGAGCATGAAAGGATTTATTATTTCCCTGCAGCGGTCTGATTTAGTGTGTACAGAACACTGATGTCGGTACAGACATCAAGCAGTATAACAACAAACTCCAAGACCTCACCTCGATGCCTCATTCTGTTTTCACTGGCGATCTCTTATCATTTTTTAAAATCGTTCTTTAAAAGCCCTGAGGTTCACCAATGGTGAAAATTTGCGTTTGCACTTTTTTTGCCCACATGAAGGTAGCTGCAAATCCAACCTCAGGGATGTCTTCTTGGTATGCTTATGTTCTTGTAGTTGGCAGAATGCTGATGTAAAGAGTAGGGTCTATAAGAAATCTTTGGCTGGGTGGTTGTCTATTGCTGGTTTCACCGATGGATGTTATCAATCCCGTTTTTTCTCACTCTGAACATGTCATAGACTGTAGTAATGAGTATATTTCAGATGGTGTAATGAAGCTGTGCTCTTTAATACGTTCTGTCTATTTAAGGCTTTAAAAGTCTTCTTTTCACCATTCAGATTACGAATATTGCTGTCTAAAAGAGACATTTTCGATTATCCCCAAAATGATGGTATAGTCTCATAGAAACCTTGCTAATATCCCATGATCAAAGCAAAATGGAGTGTTATCAATGGGTTTTTTATATTCTAGCAACCCTTTGTAAGAGTCGTACCATCAATTCTTTTTCACCAACATGAAATTTACTTTTCTGTTTGTTAATCAATTTCTTGCATTGTTCTTTAACCTGCTCAGCTGCTTGCGTAATTTTGGGCACAAGTTTCACAATAAGGGCGATGACTGGATTGGTCTCCATGGTCACGTGTACAGAATCCAAACACAGGTCATACTCCTGTCAGCTGAGTAATGTGGCCAATGGTCTGTGAGATGTGAGGTGGACCATCACTGATTATCGTCATGATTGTTATTGATTGTGTGCTGGCCTAGCAAGGCAAGCTGTGTGAGGATAATAGGATTCCATCCTCTGTACTTCGGGTTGAGTGTTCCTGTTTGGTAGTATTGAAGTATGTGTGCTGTCTTTTTATAACACCCTGCTCTCTCTCTCTCTCTCTCTCTCTCTCTCTCTCTCTCTCTCTCTCTCTCTCTCTCTCTCTCTCTCTCCTCTCTGTCAGTCAGTCCCTATCTTGTTTGTTTGATGGAGTTTCTGTCTAGTCGTCTGATTGTCTCTCTGTCTCTAGAAACTGTCTCTCTTATTTTGTGTTGTTTAAAAAATATTATTCTTACTTTATACTTATTAAGTATCCTATATTATATCTTATTTTAATTTTATCTCATGTTAACCAGCTGAGGTCAGGGCTGGACATAAAAAAACCATGAGAATGCTTATCCATTATCCGATAATAAAAGAATTTTTGATTTGGTCAGATTCGATTGATTTCTCTCTGTCTCTGTCTGTCTGTCGGTCCTGTCTCTCTGTATCCCCTCTGTCTCTTCTCTCTCTATCCTGCCCCTCTCTTCCCCCTTTTCACTCCTCATCTCTCTCTCTCTCTCTCTCTCTCTCTCTCTCTCTCTCTCTCTCTCTTCTCTCTCCTCTCTCTCTCCTCTCTCTCTCTCTCTCTCCTCTCATCCTCTCTCTCTCTCTTTCTCTCCCTCTCTCTCTCTCTCCTCTCTCTCTCCCTCCTCTCTCTCTCTCTCATCACTCTCTTTCCTCTGTGTAGCTGTTATTCTGTGCCTCTGCCTGTGTGTCTGTCTATCTCTTCACCATTCCCTCACATCTCCTCTCTCTCTATGAAGAGTGGAATACTGTCCATATTGACGTTTTGAAGGCCATTGGTTATACTCCCCCAATGATTCATGGCTTTACATAACTAAACTAATAATTTTCCCAGCAGCTCTGAAGACTTGAGCTGGTACTCACAAAATTGTGGTATTGGTTTTACCAAAAAACATAAAACCTAGTCATACAGGGGGCACCCAAATCAGGGCAGTCTTTAATCCTTTCAAAACACAAAATAATTGCTTCTTGGAACATATCTCTGGTCTGTAGCACAAGGAGGGAATTCTCAAAGGATGCATCATCTCAAATTAAAGCAGTCAAATTCTGGGGATCAATAGCTGGATCAATAGGGAAAATTAAATGATGCAGTGATACTGGTTGGTTGCAGTTCCACATGCTTGTTTGATCAAATCAACTGCTCACAAACACCACAAATCGAAAGTTTGATGTTGGAAGAAGTTGAAGTGAGGACATGTGTTTTACACTTAATTGATATGTTATCCTGCTCTCTCTTAATTTTTAAAAACAAAAATCTAAACATTTTGTGCCATATTAGATGAAAATATTGTAGGGCTACAACAATACATTTGAAAATAAATGAACAGATTTTTTTTCTTTTTTTGCTCCTTGGGTAGAACTTTGACATTCACCAATGGTGAGATTCATGTATAGGCAACCTTTTTCTTCAACAGGTTTAGGTAAAAGCATTTTGACCAGCTATGATGTCTAAACAGACTCCTGTGTGCATGCTCTTTTTCTTTGTCATCCATTCCTACTGACACACAACGACTCAAAAGTCCAAAAGGCAAAGCACTTTTTTATATTATTGTGAGCTAGATAATCTGTATGTTTACATGCATGGGACCTTGGTTTATAGTCTTATTGGAAAGACTTTTACTTTGACAAAAGACTGACAAAAAATGAATTTGAATTTAAAAATCCAAATTGGAAAAACTGTATTGTTTCTATGGTTATGATAGCTTTGTGACCATAATTATAATGTCAACAATTTTCACGCAGCTGTTTTCATGATTTGTTCAGTTAAATCCATTTTTCTGTTTCTTTTCTCATTAATCATTTTCTTAAACATTTTTCAGATTTCTGCTCTGTAGGATGTGGAATTTGGGCACAAATTTGATAATAAGGGTTAAAATTAGTTAGGTAAAAGCTAAAGGTGTCCCATAACCTATGTGGTCATAGGGAAATGAGGTATCAGAGACTTCAGCTTCTCTAGGGGCCAGCATAATGAGAGCGGGGCCCATTTCCTCTCTCTTACTGCTTTACCTTCCCTGACCCTAAAGAAGGCAGGTACCCATTTACAGCTGGGTGAACTGGGGGAATGTACTGAAGCCAAGGTGCACAAACGGTCAACCATCCACTTGGTAACCATGCTCCATGCTGCTTAACCTTGGCTGGGGGAAAGTAAATGCTCTAACCACTGAGCTATCGGGTCTGGTGGATCGATTGCTATGGTCAAATAATAAATACGCATTTTTTTGCTCATGTAACAAACAACAATAGGTTGCTGTCTGAGCCTTCAACCAGAACAAAGAGGATATGTAAGGAATCCAGTACAGGCCACACTGCCCTCAGGTGAGTGACATAACCAATGGTCTGTGCATGTGAGATGTGAGCTGAATCATCACTGATTATCCTCATGATTGGTATTGATTGTGTGCTGGCCTAGCAAGGCAACCTGTGAGGATAATAGGCTTCCTTCCTCTGTACTTTGTGTTGACCGATCCTGTTTGGCAGTATTGGCAGTATTGAAGTGTGTGAGTGTGTGTACGTGTGTGTGTCTGTGTGCTGTGTGTGTGTGTGTGTGTGTGTGTGTGTGTGTGTGTGTGTGTGTGCATGTGTGTGTGTGTGTGTGCATGTGTGTGTGCTTGTGTGTGTGTGTGTGAGAGAGAGAGAGAGGTGGGAGAGAGACAGAGATAGACAGACATACAGACAGACAGACAGACACAGAGACAGAGACAGACACACAGATACAGACACAAACACACAAAGACACACACAAATACTGAATAAAACATGTCTCATCCAGAATTCTAGAGTTGTTGACAAGCTGTGCAGGAGAGATTGGGAGAGTGAGAAAAAGAGAAAAAAAATGGGTGAGATTCAAATAATGTAAAATTCAGGAGACTCTACACTGAGTCAGCTTTGTTGGAAACTGGGTCAACGTTAGTGGGAAAATGCGGAATGCAGATTCAGCAAACAGCTCCTGTAGTAGGCTTTTCCCCTGTTTTCTTCCCAATGGGCAGACACATGGGTATTTGTGTAACTAATACTTTCAATACTTTCAGAGAGAGGAATGGAGGGAACTGGTTGGTTGTCAAGTCTTCCGAGGTGCCCCCTCTGTGGTCAGACTACGGGACAGACAGACAGACAGATAGATAGATAGATAGATAGATAGATAGATAGATAGATAGATAGATAGATAGATAGATAGATAGATAGATAGATAGATAGATAGATAGATAGATAGATAGAATACTTTCAACACATTTCTAATTAGACAATAATGAACAATCACACCAAGAGTTCATTATTATGTTTTATGGATTATATAATTATATAGTATTGTATGTTTAATATATACATACACATATATTTATATTTGTATATAAATATATACATAAACATATATATATATACATATATATACATATATATATATATATATATATATATATATATATATATATATATATATATATATATATTCCCATTCCTTGGTTAGAGCTCCAAGGTCACCAGTTGTGATATATTGCGTATGCCACCGTTTCACCCCACCCTTAAGGTACCTGCATTCCTACTTCGGGATATGGCTTACATAAACTTCACAACAGTCATAAGCTCTCTATAGTTCCCGTGTGCATGTGTCTTGCTAGCTGCTTACTATATTTCTTTATATATATTATGATAAGAAGCGAGCAATAATGATGAACCCCTTTTAGTGGGAAAGCCTACATGGGGCCACAAGCCAGAGGAGCTCTGCACTGTTTGATGGGTCTTTCTGGTGGTGTTCAATGGTGTCTGTTCTGAGATAGCATACACAGGACACCACCAACCAAGCCCCCTACTGACGACAGTAACAGCTTAGTCATGGAGCCAGACTTAGTGAGACGCCTTCCCCCCAGCCATTCTCCTACTCCCCCCCCCCCTGATGGTGACCACCACAATGCTCACCAGTGACCTCCTGTGGACCTCCAACCCAGAACGCTTTGTCACTAACTCACCACAGGCACTGAATGGTATGGGGAACTGAGATCGAGATCACCATGAGACTCAGAGCAGCCACAGCAACCAAATAATCTGAGACACTTGCATTTTACTGCATGGTGATCAATGGTCATGAGGATGGAAGTCCACCTGCTTTGAGTGACAGGGTTGTGCTCTATGCTTCTTATCACGATGAATCGCGGCGTCAACCGGGCCCTAGAGATACAGACACCTGCAGGCTGGTCAGGTAATTTGAGCAACATTTTCAAACTGGCATCCCCATAGTAGATGAAGTTCTGCTGTGTGGTCCAATTCTTCTCCAAAAAGCCCAAAGCAAACACACTCTGGTCAACAATCAGCCATAGACCGAATAACATTAAAAATTTAATGAACTCTGACTCTTATGAATTGGGAACCCGAAACCCTCCAGCCAGTAACACTAAGGCATTATAAACACTGCACCATAGCTGCTGATAAATATACACTGTGCCACGAAAAGTACAAGAGAACAAGGTTTGATATATAGAACACTATCAGTCCTAGAGGAAACAGGATAGAGAACATTTTGAAACAAACAGCAGAAAGGATTAGATATAAAAAGGTAAAAAGGTAAAGGTTAAAGGTGTCCCATAACTTATGTGGTCGTAGGGGAGCAAGGCATCAGAGACCTCAGCTTCTCTAGGGGCCAGCATGTTCAGGCGGCCCATCTCCTCTCTCTCGCTGCTTTACCTTCCCTGACCCTAAAGAGGGCAGGTACCCATTGACAGCTGGGGGAACTGCACTGGAGCCACGGCGCCCAAACGGTCACCTATCCTACTGGTAACCACGGTCGACACTGCTTAAAACCCTAACTTGGGGAAATCGAGTGCTCTGACCACTGAGCTATCCTGTCCACAAGGACCAGATATACGGAACACTATTTTCGTTTTTATTTATTTTTTTTTTTTTTATATTCTTTTCTTTCGCGTGTACTGGGAGAAGTAGTCATGTGCTTTATTTACTTCGTGTGCATCCGGTTTTGTAAATTTTTTCAGCCGTTGCCCACCGGTACATGATGGCCTGCTCTTCGGATAAGTGGAACAGGTCTTAATGCGTGCGCAAGATGTTCTTAGCGTGTTTGTACACGGGACATAGGTTTGTAGTCTCACCCGAAAGTACGCAGAAAATACGATTAAATTAATCGATTATTTAGGGTTTTATTTAGGTACAACAAGACTACGATCAAATATCTAGGCCTCAGTGATAGAAGGGTTTAGAATTCATAATTATGTAAAAGCATGTCTGTCATTTACTGTTCAAAATAAAACGCCCTTACGCTCTGTGAAAAAAACATGTCTCTGATCCTATTTTCTTAGGGGGTAGTGGACCCCTTAATCTCACCTCCACACCATCACCATTAACGTGGGTGTTCTCTGGATGGGGAACAGACATGGGGCAGGGCGGGCACAGCCTCCAGCTAGGCCTATGGCCAACACGGCACGAGCACACTAGACCACCATGATAACTAAACTAATTCGCGGCATCCTCCACCAACCCGGGGTCGCAGGCTGGACTGTAGTGGACTGGTCATGAGCTGCTCTGAGGTCGGAATGTGTCGTCAGTAGAGGCCAGCGGGCAGACCTCCTGCAGAGTGACAATCACAGGAGAACACCGGGCACTACGCATCTCACCCAATTAGCAAACCCAGGAGAAATGCAGCCCTATCCTAACTCCTGTATGGAAGGGTTCAACACTGACACACACGCACTCGTGCGCGTGCGCGAGCAAGCGCATGCGCGCACACACACACACATTCATACACAAGCACGCACACACGCACACACATGCATGCACATGCACACGCACATGCATGCACACGCACACGCACATGCACACGCACACGCACACGCACACGCATGCACACACACACACAACACAACACAGCACAACACAACACACACACACGCACAACACACACACACGTGCACGCACGCACGCGCGCGCGCACACACACACACACAGAGTATGAATATCTCTTATGAAAAAACACAGTCTGTTTATCTCTTATGACAACAAACACATTTTGTATATCTTTTATGAAAACACACACTTTGCATATATTTTATAAAAACACACACAGTTTGTATATCTTTTATGAAAACACACACACACACACTGTAATATCTTATGAAAACACACACACACACACACACACACACACACACACACACACACACACACACACACACACACACACACACACACACACACACACGGTCTCTATATCTGTTATGAAAACGCACACAGTTTGTACATCTCTTATGAAAGCACAAACATTTCGTATACCTGTCACAAAACCACGCTCAAGCTTCATATTTTGTATGAAGATACACATAGACTTCATAAACTATTTTGCATGATACCACACACAGACTTCATAGATTGTATGAACACACACAAAGTCTTCATATCTTGTATGGAAACAAACATAAGCTTCATATCTTGTATAAAAACCACACACAGTCTTCATAAATTATCATTTGTCACACACACACACACACACACAAACACACACACACACACACACACACACACACACACACACACACACACACACACACACACACACACACACACACACACACTCACATACACACACACGTGGTATTATTGTATATCATAAAACTATGAACAGTCTTCATATTTCTTATAAAAAACACACAGACTTCATATCTTGATTAAAACCCCGCACTGTCTTCATAATTATCATCTCTTTCTCACAAAACCACATAAAAACTTGTGATATGTCATAAAAAACTATATACATAATAATCACTTCTGAGCCCCCTCTCTCCCCCCCCGCCGTCTTACACACACGAGTCATACTCTCATACAAACCTCTAAACACAATCTTCATTCACAACTCTTATATGAAAATTTAACCAAAAAAACCCCCACACACATCAACAACATTAACACCCATTCCCTTTTTAAAAAATCCCCAAACAGCAAAGAGTGACAGAAATGGTGGGTAAGAAAATGCCCCCCAAAACGTTATCATAGACAGCTGGAGAGGTTTGGAAAACGTGTGTTGAAATCAATAACTGCATGCAAGCCACAGGGCTAGACTAGGCTAGCTAGAGCAGTGATTCCCAGTGCAGCAGGCACAGGCAAGTGACTAGTTCCTGGAGAGGGAGGGAGGGAGGGAGGGAATCGCTTCAAATAAAACCAGACCTAGAGTCGGATCGATAGTAAGATGAGCCGCGCCATGTAACACGCCCACAGCAGCGATCACTAGACCACCCACCCTGCCCTGCCCTGCCCTGCCTTGCCCTGCCCTGCTCTTGCCCTGCCCTGCCCTGCCCGAATCTATCGCATGACTAGTCCGCCAACGGCCGTAGCAATCAACGCTAGATTTGATAATCGACCGAAACTCAATTGTGTTAACGCACAATGGACACTGGCCCAGATTGGGTTCGGCCAGGTTTGATTCGTTCGCTTGATTCGTTGATAGGGGGTGATACGAGCCACTTTTTTTTTTTTCTCCGTTAGTATCAGGGTTTGGGTCTTTTGAGATTTTGTTGGGTGTTTAGTTTCGTTGTTTTTTTTTGTTTTGTTATTGGTGGTGGTGATGGTGGTATTTGTTTGCTTGTTTGAGTTTGTTTATCGTGTTTGAATTGTAACAATTTTATTTTGTTGACTGATCTTTTGCGCCAGATCATTAAGTTTCGCAACAACAGCATGGTTGGTTTCATATCCCATACATCCCTTTGTGGGGATGCTGGCGGGGCTGTTAGTAGAAATGGCATCCCCAGCTTCTAGAAATTATGTGCTAATAATTCCCTCTTTTTCTATCCCTTTGTTTCTGCCTCGTCCCTTTTTTTCCTGTCACCTTCTGTTTGTCAATTATTTTTTTTACCTTCCTGGTCCATTTCCTGTTGTTTTTTTCGCCAGAGAGATTTAAAACATAATAATTTTCTCTAAAAATGAGGTGACAGAAAGAAAATGAACAAGACGGAAACAAAGAGATGGATAGAAAAGAGGGAAATTTAGCACAGAATTTCCAGAAGGTGGGGATTCTATTTATGGTGACAGACCCCAGGCATCCCAACGGGGAAGAAAAGAAACTATATAACAGGAAGCAGACTGAGGAAATGCATCAGTGTCAATCCGCCACGGGCAGTGGAGAATGAATCTCAGGTCTCTCGCCCCCCCCCCCCCCCCTCCCCTTAGGGATGCCGGGGTCCTGTCAGTATAAGCAGCATCCCCTTCTGAAAATTCTGTGCTAGGAATTCCTTCTTTTCTATCCCTCTCTTTGTTTCTGCCTTGTTCCTTTTCTTCCTGTCACCTCCTTCTTGTCTATTTTCTGCCTTCTTGGTCCATTTCCCCCCCAGAAAGACTGAAAAGATAATTCTCTCCCATGCCCAAATCGGATGCACTGGGCCTGAGTTAGCAGGCCTTAACGGCAGCGCAATGCATTTTCGCTGACATTTCAGGCAATAATAGTTGCTGTCTGAGCTTTTGCGCCGAAGAAGAATTCCAGGACCATGATAGTTCCATACTTTTGCATCATACTGTTTGTTGTATTGTATTGCATTGTATTGTATAGTATTGTACTGTAATATATTGTATTGTACTGTATACCACTTTAAGTCAGGTTAGATTTCTCTGTGTGAAATTCGAGATGCTCTCCCCAGGGACAGCGTGTTGGCACAAGAGCAGCACCACCTGTAATTTTTTTTTGTTTTGTCTGCATTTGTATGTTTTCTCCCTAACAGAGTAGCTCTTTTTGAGAGAATGTTGCCAGGAACAGCTCACTTGTTGCGGACCTCGGTTTATCTTCTCACCCGAAATCCGAATTGCTTTGTCATTTTTTAGTGTTCAACACTCCCCGGCCTTCCATTATGGCCATAACATTCATGATTTCCTTACAGTCTAGAATCACTGACCCGATTGAATAGATTTTAATCGATTGATCAAGTTAGCATCAGTCATAGAAAGTACACCCCAACAGATAAAGAATTTTTTTTAAGTTGAAATGATTTCATATAAAGATCTGTTATAGAATATTAATTTCGAACAAGATTTAAAGAAATAAAAGTTACAAATAATGACAACAGCAATTTATGTGACAAGGAAAAATACACTAGAAACCATTATTTATGGGTGTGTCAGTTTGTACAGAGTTTCTGGAAAGGATTTGAAGTAATTTTAAAACACAACTGCCATTATTGTGAGAGACTCGACCTTAATGTGGAAATAGTGCTATTTGGAACTGATGCAGTTACAAAAACTGATGAAGTGTTTGACTTGATAATAATGTTAGATAAGTTGTATGTTTACAAATATCGGATTGGGAAAACAAAACGTAATGTTGGCATTTATTTGAATAAACTGAAATACAAATATGAAGTGGAAAATCTGGAGCCCTGCAAACAAATGCATTTATTGATTACCAGAGAAAATGGTTTCAGTGCATAAACTTTGTAGAAAGCTAAGTACCATTTTAAGATACTAGTAAAATTCTGTATGGATTCTCTAAATCACGTCTTGACATCTAAAATGATGACTGATTATTTGTACTTTGCGTAGCAATCATTCTTGTTAGCCTGTTAAATGAAAATGATGAAATGTTGTCTGGACAAAAATTCAATCTGTTTCTTTTGAAAGGCAGATGTGTGCCAATAAAAAAAGATTGAAATAGAAAGAAAGTACGCCCCAAATGCATCCAAGGTAGCCATTGATCCCGACCTGTTGCACAGGGGACAGTCCCGGGATGGCCTTTGTGGTTGGTGGGGCTAGAAACAAGAAGATTGGATTGGAGTTAAACATTTAACATGTACACTCCATCCCACTCGCTTCGTTCAGCCACCTAGATGCTTTGTGCTTCCGAACATCCAGCTTCAAACAAAATATTATTGGCTATCGCTTTTTCTATTTCTGGTCCATGCACCTGGAATGACCTCCCTCTCTCCCTTCTCCAAAAGCGTCCATTTTCATACTTTCAAATTCCGCCTCTAAACACACTTATTTGTTTCCTCTCTTACCCCTTTAATTGATTTGCCCTTTACTTTTCAATAGCCATCTCCACCTTCCAAGACTATGTGGTGTGTGTTGGTGTGGTGTGGTGTGTGTGTGGTGTGTGTGTGTGTGTGTGTGTGTGTGTGTGTGTGTGTGTGTGTGTGTGTGTGTTGTGTGTGTGTGTGTGTGTGTGTGATGGTGGTGTGTGTATGTGTGTGTGTGTGTTGTGTGGGGTTGTGTGTGTGTGTGTGTGTGTGTGTGTGTGTGTGTGTGTGTGTGTGAATTTGATATCTGTTAATCCTATTATTTGTGAATGGTTGCATGCATGTAAATAATTTGAATGTAAGCGCTATGCATTGCTGGCTTTACAAGATTCAGCGCTATATAGATTCTATTCATTACTATAATTGTTATCATTATTGTTACTATTCTTATCATTATTATCACCATTACTATTCTCATTTGGTCCAGGCCCAAAGCTGTGTCAGTTATTGATGTCAGCTCATTGCCAAGGCCTACACTAAAATGTTGTTATGTTATAAAATGTTGTGTTGAGATTTGACTTCAGCCATGACAAGCTCTTAACATAACAACCAGCGCTCTCTGTTACGGAGAAAAACTCTCTGAAGTCGGAGTATGGGTACCTATATGGTGAGACACTTGAAAAACAGTCATACACGCAAACTTCTCATCCAGTGTACTTCTTATCTCACAGTGATTTCTAGGTGGGATGAGTGAGTGAAAGAATGCATATTCTGGCCAACCCCCAGGGTGTTAAGCAGGGGAACGCACAACAACAGCTATTATCATTATCATCATCATTATTATTATGAGAGCAAAAGATACAATTCCTTCAAATGTGTGTGTGTGGGGGGGGGGGGGGGAGGGTGCTCTGGAGTTTTGTAGATAATCCCAGGGGAAGAGTAATGTGGTCATATGCACTACTAACCGGTACCCCACCTTCTTAAGAAAAGTACAGAGGAAGTAGCGAGGGAACCATTTATACATTCAGTTTTATGTCTTCTTCCTCCAACATCTATCTATCTATCTACCTATCTATCTATCTATCTATCTATCTATCTATCTATCTATCTATCTATCTATCTATCTATCTATCTATCTATCTATCTATCTATCTATCTATCTATCTATCTGTCTGTCTGTCTGTCTGTCTGTCTGTCTGTCTGTCTATATCTGTCTGTCTGTCTGCATGCATGTATGTATGTATGTATGTATGTATGTATGTATGTATGTATGTATGTATGTATGTATGTATGTATGTATGTATGTATGTATGTATGTATGTATGTATGTATTATTCCATTATCCTCGGTATAAACGAATAAATGCAAAATAGAAAATGTATGTATGTATGTATGTATGTATGTATGTATGTATGTATGTATGTATGTATGTATGTATGTATGTATGTATGTATGTATGTATGTATGTATGTATGTATGTATGTATGTATGTATGTATGTGTTCTTTTGTTCATTTGTTTGTTCTTTAATTAAACGTCTCTTCAACGAATGTATGTGTATGCATGCGAACGTGCATACGCAAGTGTGTTTGCATATGCGTGAGCACTTGCGTAAGTGTGCATGCTCGTGGCTGTGCGTCTGTGTCTGTGTTTAGGGAGGTGGGAGATGAAGAAGACATGCAAACTGAATTGATGAAGCGTTCCCTTACTACTTTCCCTGTACTTTGCTACTGGCGAAAAGTTGGAATAACTAAGTGCAAGAGTAACACTGTAAAAGAAACCACGGCAACAAGACACCCAGACAGGTGTAATAACCTATTCCATGCAGTTGGTGGAAGGCATATAATGCGCACTTACTAGAGCGACAATAAACCCAGACCGGATATATTCAATCATCGTACTTTCACAGTAGCCATGTCACAACTCAGACTGGGGGGATGGGGGGGGGGGGGGCAGGGGGGGGGGGGGAGTGGGGAGGATGTATGGGTTTGGTGGACTCTGGGAATGTGTTAGTGGGTAAAAGTTATCTGTATAGTCAAAAATGGGGATAAAGAGGAGTGAGTTAGTGAGTGAGTGAGTGGGTGGGTGAGTGAGTGAGTGGGTGAGAGAGAGAGAGAGGGAGAGGGAGAGAGGGAGAAAAAGAGAGAGAGACATACATACATACAGACAGAGACAGAGAGACAGAGAGAGTGATATATATATATATATATATATATATATATATATATATAGAGAGAGAGAGAGAGAGAGAGAGAGAGAGAGAGAGAGAGAGAGAGAGACAGAGAGAGACAGAGAGAGACAGAGACAGAGACAGAGACAGAGAGACAGACACACAGATAGACACACAGACAGACACACAAAGAGAACATCAGAGCTTCATTTTTTAAATGAAAGATATGCATGGTGCATCCACTGAAAAGAAAAAAAGAAACTGTATGATTTCATGCACCGTACCACTACTCTCCGATCCTGCTTGTAAAAATAAAAAAAAGAATATCAAATCCTCATAAAAATATTCTTTCCATAAAGTACCAACAAACTAGTAGGCTTTATTTCATAGTTTCTCGACTAGAAATCCGCGGTTCACCAATCGTGGAATTTTTGTTATGCGACCGTTCCTACCCTCTCTCCATACACCATTTAGGTAGCCACATTCCGACTGCGGGGAACAAAAGTGCACCAACACTAACTATGGCAGGTGGGCAGGAGTATGAAGAAAAGGATCCTGGATAGATGTAAGAAAAAGTTTGTGGTGTCGTTAAGTGGTTTTCTTGTCGCTAACTGGGTTAGAGATTCTTCCGCGAACGCTCAGACAGCACGTATTGTTGTCTGTCACATGAGCGAACACACAATGCGCTGCCATTAAGCGCCTGACAAGTCAGGCCCTGTACATCCGACTTCGGCGTGGATGAGAGATTCATTCAACTCCGAGGACCCAGTCATAAAGTAGCAGGAAATTATTTTTTATACCGCCTATCATATTACTTTATATCCACACAAATAAAAACACGACCCCAAAAATAATGGCAATAAGAAATCAAAGAAATGGGAAAAAAAATTCGGACGAGACTGCCAACGCAAGTACTTTGCAATTTTAAAGTACATACTGTATCACATCTTTTTCATTGTCCAAACCACAGATCATTCATGGTCCAAACCACAGATCATTCATTGTCCAAACCACAGACCATTCATGGTCCAAACTACAAATTATTCATGGTCCAAACCACAGGTCATTCATCGTCCAAACCACAGGTCATTCATCGTCCAAACCATAGA
Organism: Stramonita haemastoma; assembly: GCA_030674155.1. Classification (NCBI taxonomy): domain Eukaryota; kingdom Metazoa; phylum Mollusca; class Gastropoda; order Neogastropoda; family Muricidae; genus Stramonita; species Stramonita haemastoma. Next base: position 56,012,416 of record CM060322.1, on the reverse strand, counting down.
TTATTTATTGTCCAAACCATAGATCATTTATTGTCCAAACCACAGATCATTTATTGTCCAAACCACAGATCATTCACTGAGCAAACAACAGATCATTCACTGAGCAAACCACAGATCATTCACTGAGCAAACAACAGATCATTCAATGTTCAAATGAAAGATCCTTCATTCTCAATCCTTAGTACTTCCTGTCATGGGAGAAATCTGTTCATCAACTAATGTACACCATTACAGAGTCACAAGGAACTGTCAGGTCTGGAATCGTTTGTCTTGCGATTTGCAGTCTGTGCATTTGGAAAAGATTAACCCACTTAGTGAAAGGAACAGAGAAAGGAAAATGTCCACAGGAAGTTTCCAGACGAGGGGAAAAGTTTTTATCTCTGTCGAACCTGTCCACTTGACGACAATTGCCACTATACGACACAAAGGATGTGGGGAAAATCTGTCATGGGGTAGAGCGCATCCACTTCAAGAAAAAGAAAGTGTTCAAGTAGTGACTGTGACTGTGCATTGCGCACAGAAGAAAGGAATAATACTGATTCGTTTCATCAAAATGGCTGTGTTTTTTTTTATATCTTGACCCACAAAGTATTGAAGTCTGAATTATATAAGCAGCAGGTCCTCAGTTCGAATCCTAAATCCCCCTCCCCGTGGGGATTCCGGGGATATGTCAGTATAAAGAGCATCCCCACCTTCTGGAAAAATTTTTTGCAAATTTTTTTTTCCCTGTCACTCTCTTTGTTTCTGCCATGTTCTTTTCCTTCCTATCACCTCCTTTTTTTCTGCTTTCTTGGTCCATTCTCCAGCCTTGTTTCCCCTCAAAAAGACCTACAAAACATTACAGTTCTTTCCCACGCCGAAGCTGGATGTGCTGGGTCTGATTTGTCAGTCGCTTAACGGCAGCGCAACGCATTTCTGCTCATATTATGACAGAAAACAGTAGTTGCTGTCTGAGATTCCGAAGAAAAAGAAGAGGAAAAGTATGATAAAAAGAAGTCACAAATATCAGAGGGAAATAGGTATGTACAAGTGACAAAAAGAAACGCACACCAGATTCTAGGCCTGGGTACAGATGGAAATTCCGTGAGTTTCACTACACTAAAAAAGTGAGTTTTGCTGGTCCTTTGTTTCTTGGATATTTACGTTTTGACTTTTCTCTGTGTTTGTTTTGTTTGTTTCGTTGTTTATGTTTATAGTACGTTTGTCTTTTTGTGTACCTCACTGTGTGCGAGTGTGACTGTGCGTCTGGGTTATTACAGTATTGATCCAGTTTACCTGTCTACAGATACAGATCATATCCGATTTTTTTTTACAATACCAGTCTTGGTACTTTGTAGATCGTAGTTACCAGCGGGAATGAGGCTGGGAAGTATTGCTGAAAAAAGAGAGAAATAAAGCAAGAGTGAAAGAAAGGAAGGATAAAGAATGAGAAGGGAAAAAAAGAGAGATATATAGAAGAGAAAGAAATAAGAAAAGCAAAAAAAAAGAAAGCATTTTATGAACAAGTGTTGATGGAACAAATAAAGCCAGTCAGTACTTTGCTGAACAATTTGTATCCTGTTGTATTGTATCGTATCGTATCCTGTTGTATTGTATAGTGTTGCATTATATCGTATTGCATTGTGTTGCATTGTATTGTACCGCGTTGTATAGTGTTGTATTGCATTGTATCGCATTGTATTACATTGTATCGTATTGTATCACATTGTATTGCATCGTAACGTATCGTGTTGTATTATGTTGTATTGCATTATATCGCATTTTATTGTATTGTACTGCATTGTATTGTATCGTATCGTGTTGTATTATATTACATTAAATCGTATCGTATTGTACTGCATTGTATTGAATCGTATTGTGTTGTGTTGCATTGTATTGATTTGTATAGGATTGTATGACATTGTACTGTATCGTCTTGTGTTGCATTGCACTGTTACGTATTGTCTTGTATTGTATTGAATTGCTTGCATTGTAATGTATTGCATTGTATGATATTGCATTGTGTTGTATTGTATTGCATTCTTTTATATATTGTATTGCATGCAATTGTATTGCATTGTATCGTATTGCATTCCATTGCATTGCATTGCAACCTATCACATCGTATTGTACCACATCCTGTGTTATGTTGTATTGTTTTGCATTGCATTGTATTGTATTGAACTGCATTGTATTGTATCGTGTTGTATTGTAATGTATTGCATTGCAGTGTATTGCACTATATCGCATTTTATTGTAACGCATCTTATTGTATTGCACTGCATTGCATTGTATTGTACATCATTCTAAGTCACAGCAGATTTCTCTGCGTGTAATTCGTGTTGTTCTTTTGGTGGAAAGCGGGTCGTCACAAGAACAACGCCACACATTAACAAACAATGACCCTATCTGTAAGCGTATGTGTTTCTCTACTATGGCAACTTTTCCCTTTTCTTCCTGTACACCTCATTCTTGGTGTTTTCTGCCTTCTTGGTCCATTTCTTTGCCCTTTTTACCCAGACAT
>CM060322.1:55992413-55994913 GCA_030674155.1 Stramonita haemastoma | reverse complement strand
CACACACATACACACATACACATACACACACATACACATACACACACACAAACACACACACACTCATGTATATATGTGTAAACATATGTATATGTATGCACACATATATCTATATCTATATAACTATAAGTATACATGCGTGCGTGCGTGCGTGCGTACATACATACATACATACATACATACATACATACATACATACATACATACATACATACATACATACATACATACATACATACATACATACATGCATGCATGCATGCATGCATGCATGCATGCATGCATGCATGCATACATACATACATACATACATACATACATACATACATACATACATACATACATACATACAGACATACATACACACAGACATACACACAGACATACACACAGACATACAGACATACGCACACACACATACATACATACATACATACATACATACATACATACATACATACATACATACATACATACATACATACATACATACACACACACACACACGCACGCACGCACGCACGCACGCACGCGCGCGCACGCACGCACACACACACAACACACACACACACACACGCACGCAATGTGCGTGCACGGTAGGGATCGGTTGTATCTCATCTTTCTTTCTTTCTTTCTCTTGCACTCGTCTGCCCTTTCCAGTCCCTGGGTGCAGAGGTCTACATCATCGCCTGCCTTTGTCTATTGAACTGTCCACATGACAGACAAAGGAGATAGAGCAAGAGAGCAGGGAGGATTCAGCATCTCAAACGAGAGGCACTGTATGTAGGCTGCAGCACTTGCTGTGCACAGCTTGTGGCTGCAGCTGTTGTTTGTTAGTCAGTACTGCTGTGTGATTTAGGGAGCCAAAAAAGAAGAAAAACAGAAAGAGACAAAGCCGTTGTCGGTTTTTGATGTAAGCAAAGTGCCGAAACCTTACATCAAAATGGCGCGATGCTTTGATATATATATATACACATATTTATCTATATCAACCTACCTACCTATACCTACCTACCTACCTACCTACCTACCTACCACTACCTACCTACTACCTACCTACCACTACCTACCTACCTACTACCTACTACTTACCACCTACCGACCTACCGACCTACCTACTACCTAGTTGCTTGCCTGCCTGCCTACCTGCCTGCCTGTCTGCCTGTCTGTCTGTCTATCTATCTATCTATCTATCTATCTATCTATCTATCTATCTATCTATCTATCTATCTATCTATCTATCTATCTATCTATCTATCTATCTATCTATCTATGTTTTCATCTTATTATCTTCTGTCTGTACTGTCTTCTGTCTGTTGGTCCGTCACTCGTCGTATGTCCGTGCATTCGTCCATCCACCAACCCACCCACCCACCACCACCGTCATTCTGTATCTTGTACTGATCATCTGTCTGGTCTGATCTCTGTCTGTCTGTCTGTCTGTCTGTCCTGTAGCTATCTACACTTATTTTTATCTATCTATCTATCTATCTATTAACCTGTCTTTGTCTGTATGTTATCTATCTACACTAACACAACCTCTCTGTCTGTATACATGTATGTTGTATTGTATGTATATATGTATGTATGTATGTATGTATGTATGTATGTATGTATGTATGTATGTATGTATGTATGTATGCATCTATCTATCTATCTATCTATCTATCTATCTATCTATCTATCTATCTATCTATCTATCTATCTATCTATCTATCTATCTATCTATCTATCTATCTATCTATCTATCTATCTATCTATGTGTGTGTGTCATGCTGTAATTATCTTCTACCAAGACGGACTCTTACTAGAAGAACAACTTTATGTTGGGTCGGGTTACATGGAAATGTTGTTATGTTTCGAAATGGCATGTCTGCATCAATAAAGTGTCTTCAACCATCTCCAATTCTCAGAGTGTGGCATCATGTATTTGTACTGGGGAATACCACCTTAAGTCACGGTATATAAACTCTGTGTGAATTAGGGCTGCTCTCCTGGCCTGGGAAGAGCATGCCGCCACAGGAGCAGCGCCACCCATTAGTTTTTTCCAGTCTCCGTGTGTATTTGTTTTCCTATCATTCTTATTTAACCCATGTCAAAAACTATATCAGTCACTGATGTAAGTATAATGTCCACACACACACAACTACCATCTTGTAGTGCTTCGAAATATTATGTTGAGATTGTATTCTTCCTCACTATGTCGGACGCTGGGGGCCTGTCAATATAACGAGCGTCGCTACCGTCTTGAAATTTCGTGCTAGAAATAACCGCTTTTCTATCCCTCTCTTTGCTTCTACCTTGTTCCTATTCTTGCATTCACCCCTTCTTGTCTATTTTCTACCTTCTTGGTCCATTCTTCTGCCTTTTTCCACCAAGAGAAGCTGAAAAGATGACAACTCTCTCCCACGCCGAAGTCGGACGTGCTGGGCCTGACTTGTCAGGCGCCTAACGGCAGCGCAACGCATTTTTCTCGTTTGACAGACAAACAATAGTTACT
>CM060322.1:55974913-55984913 GCA_030674155.1 Stramonita haemastoma | reverse complement strand
TCAGAGCACTCGCTTTCCACACGCTAGGGTTAAGTAGCATCGAGCGTGGTTACTAAGTGGATGGGTGAGTGTTTGGGCTGCATTGGCTTCAGAACAGTCCTCCAGTTCACTCAGCTGTAAATGAGTACTTCCCTCTTTAGGGTCAGGGAAGGTAAAGCAGCGAGGTAGAGGAGATGGGCGCGCCCTCAACATGCTGGCGCCTGGAGAAGCTGAGGTCTCTGATGCTTTGCTCCCTTGCGACCGCGTAGGTTGGGACACCTTTACCTTTCTTTTTGTTTATTTATCATTCTATAACCTCTCTGCTTGTTATATACCTTCCCAGTCCATTCACTTGCCTTTATTCAAGCAAGTTTTATCAAAATGTTCTCTCGTTTTCATTATGACATTTTTGCCAATAGTTTTTTGTTCTGGCCACCAAATAGCCAACAAGCAAAGCCAGGAAATGTAAAAGCAGGGATGGGCCCAGGATGTTTATTCTGCAGTATTATTGGCCTACATTGCATTTTTCTCGTGTACCCCTTTTTGCAAATAAAACTGTTATGCTTTTGAACGATGCTTTTCTAACCTGGAAATAATAAACTAAGCGGGATGGCTGGTGTCCTCAGCATAGCTTGATCGTTATGGCCTTAACGAACGACAATAATGATATGGATTTTTTTACTTAATGGGCTGCTTTTTACAGATTGACAGTTCTGAAAGTCGAGTCAAGCAAGCCATGCAAGTCAATTACAATACTCGTTTGAAAGTTTTGGAAGAAAGAAATTGGATTGTGTCAATGATGAACTTGAGGTGAATCTTATTGGGGTTGCTAAGGATTGAATTAAAATGACAGCCCTGACCTGCCCTTTGAGGTTGGTGGGGCTATGGACATCATGAGACCAAATGCAATTTTCAACACTGCTTGTGACAGACAGAAACAGAACTGCAGTCAGCCTTTTTGACAACAGTTTTACTCCTGATTATGAACTTGCTCCTCTTCAACAGCATCTGTGTGACAGAACAAAAGACATCACAAAAGGTGAAAATAATTCTCTTGTCGCATGTACGTTTAGTTTTCAGTTTTTATTCTCTGATTTTGAGTAGCATATGATCATAAATGTCTTTAATTACCAGGCGGGGATGTGAGTGGGTGTGTATGTGGTTGCTAAGTATTGAAAGCTTTGAGTTCGTGATTTGTCAGGCGCCAGTTCAAGCCATAACCAAGATGAGGGGATTTTCCCCTCGAAGTTAACATCAGTACCGACTCCACTCCCCGAAAGTGCCTCGGATGAGACTATAAACCGAAGTCCCGTATACGAGCACGCGCAGAACATCTTTCGCACACATTAAAATCGTTTAGCCTTTCGAAAGTGTAGACCACTTTGTACTGTTAGGAACGGAAGACAGTTGTTTTTATTTTAAATTGCATGCGCATAGTAACAGATAGGACAACATCAGCGACTAGACAGGCCTAGGACTCAACAAAGTTCGAGAAGGCAGAACAGAGAGAGGAATGGAGGGAACTGGTTGTCAAGTCTTCACGGGTGCCCCCACGGTCGCCAGACAACGGGATAGATAGATAGATAGATAGATAGATAGATAGATAGATAGATAGATAGATAGATAGATAGATAGATAGATAGATAGATAGATAGATAGATAGATAGATAGATAAATGGATAGATAGATAGATAATGGATAGATAGATAGATAGATAGATAGATAGATAGATAGATAGATAGAGATAGATAGATAGATAGATAGATAGATAGATAGATAGATAGATTAAAAAGAAAGAGAGAGAGAGAAAGAAAGAAAGAAAGAAAGATAGATAGATAGATAGATAGATAGATAGATAGATAGATAGATAGATAGATAGATAGATAGATAGATAGATAGATAGATAGATAGATAGATAGATAGATAGATAGATAGATAGGTAGGTAGATAGATAGTAGATAGAGTAGATAGTAGATAGATAGATTTGATAGAATAGATATAGATAGTAGCAGATAGATAGATAGATAGATAGATAGATAGTGGATAGATAGATAGATAGATAGAAGTGGATAGATGAGATAGATGAGATAGATAGGAAGTAGATAGATAGATAGATAGATAGATAGATAGATAGATAGATAGATAGATAGATAGATAGATAGATAGATAGATAGATAGATAGATAGATAGATAGATAGAAAGAAAGAATGATAGAAAGATAGATAGATAGATAGATAGATAGATAGATAGATAGATAGATAGATAGATAGATAGATAGATAGATAGATAGATAGATAGATAGAAAGATAGATAGATAGATAGAAAGAAAGAAAGAAAGAAAGAAAGAAAGATAGATAGATAGATAGATAGATAGATAGATAGATAGATAGATAGATAGATAGATAGATAGATAGATAGATAGATAGATAGATAGATAGATAGATAGATAGACAGCACAGAGGTGTCATGTTCAGCTACCATCCCCGAAGAGGGAGTATGGCTACCATGATAGTGCCAAAAGGGCTGCATACATCCCAGCTCACAATTAACGCACAGCAGAGCTGTATCAGAGGGGCGGAAAAAGAAAAAGTGCTAGGTCACCTTAATGAGGACAAGAACAGCAAAAAATGAACAACACGCCACTGTTTATGAGACGTCGGAACACACGTACTTGAGCAGCCCATAAACGCCAGCACACACACACACACACACACACACACACACACCGCACACACGCACGCACGCACGCACGCATGCACGCAAGCACACACACGCACACACACACACACAGCGCGCGTGCACACACTCGAACGCACGCACACACCCATACACACACAGACACAGACAAAAACACAGAAACAAACACACATACACACACAAACACAGACACAAAGACACACACACAGACACAGATACACACAAACGTACACACTGACAGACTCACAGACACACAGACAGACACACGCACACACAGACACAGACACACACAGATGCACATAGACACACACACACACACACATATACACACACTGTCTGCCTGTCTGAATGTGTGTCTCTGTCTCTTTCTATCTATATCTGTCTGTTCATCTCTGTCTGTCTGTCTGTCTGTCTGTCTGTCTGTCTGTCTGTCTGTCTGTGTCTCTCTCTCTGTCTGTGTCTCTCTCTCTGTCTGTGTCTCTCTCTCTCTCTCTCTCCTCTCTCTCTCTCTCTCTCTCTCTCTCTCTCTCTCCTCTCTCTCTCTCTCTCTCTCTCCTCTCTCTCTCTCTCTCTCTCAAACAGATGCAAGGGAGAGCTTCACCAAGTAAATGTGGTATGTTCATGCACACGGAATTCAGAATGCATGCATGCAAACAACAAAAAATTAAATGCAGGAAGAAAGAAGCCTCATCATCTACAGATTTGCCCGTTCAGACACTGATAACAATGGTTCTAATGTGACAGGGAAAAAGAAACCCATGATCTTGCCGGGTCAATAAAGATGCTTCTCAAATTAATGGCAGCATCTGCTAGCAGTGGTTGAAAATTGCAGATGAAAGGGCTGTTTCCATAGTGGGTTTTTTCTCGCATCGATTTTAAGCAGGTGTTCATAATTTGCGGTATACCATTTCTGTTTGGTTTCTTATTTTTACACGGAGGTTTCAGTGCCTTCAAGATAAAGTTTTGGTTCAGTGATTGATTGATTATTTATTTATTTATTCATTTTTTTCATTTATTTATTCATTCAATCATTCATTTATTAATTCATTTATATAGTTATCGATGTATATATATTATGTATGTATGTATGTATGTATGTATGTATGTATGTATGTATGTATGTATGTATGTATGTATGTATGTATGTATGTATGTATGTATGTATGTATGCATGTGTGTATGTGTGTACATGTGTGTATGTGCGTGCTTGCTTGCTTGCTTGCGTTGTAATGTGGTGTTGTATGTGTGTGTGTGTGTGTGGTGTGTGTGTGTGTGTGTGTGTGTGTGTGTGTGTGTGTGTGTGTGTGTGTGTGTGTGTGTGTGTGTTGAAAAGACATGTACAGTTGATATGGCAGAGGAGCTTTTTTTCTTGTGGCTTTGGTTGCATCCTCTTTCAGTGCTTCTCAAATTAATGGCAACATCTGCTAGCAGTGTTTGCAGATGAAAGGGCTGTTTCCACGGTGTGATTTTTTCGCATCGATTTTAAGCAGGTGTTCATAATTTGCGGTATACCATTCCTGTTTGTTGTTTTTTGTTGTTGTTTTTTTTACACAGAGGTTTCAGTGCCTACAAGATGAAGTTCTTGATTGATTGATTGATTGATTATATTTATTTAGTTAGTTATTAATGTATGTATGTATGTATGTATGTATGTATGTATGTATGTATGTATGTATGTATGTATGTATGTATGTATGTATGTATGTATGTATGTATGTATGTATGTATGTATGTATGTATGTTGTTTGTTTGTTTGTTGTTGTTTGTTTGTACTTTGTACGTTTGTACGTTTGTATGTATGTATGTATGTATGTATGTATGTATGTATGTATCCATGTATGCATGTATGCATGTATGCATGTATGTATGTATGTATGTATGTATGTATGTATGTATGTATGTATGTATGTATGTATGTATGTATGCATGTATGTATGCGTGTGCGTGTGCGTGTGCGTGCGTGTGTATGTACGTGTGTGCGTGCGCGCACGTGTGTGTGTTGTGAGTGTATGTGCGTGCCTGCGTGCGCGCGCGCGTGTGTGCACACGTGTGTCTGTGTGTCTGTGTGTGTGAGTGTGTGTGAAAAGGAATGTACAGTTGATAGAACAGATGTTTTTTTCTTCTTGTTGATTTGGTAGCATCCTATTACAGTCTATCATGCTACTTTGTTTATGTTGTGTTATGTCGAAAATAAATGAAAAAGTTAGTTACCAAAGAAAGTAGAAGAACAAGAAAAGGCACAAGGTTCACAGAAGCTTGCCAACAATGATACAGATTATTGTTATTTGTATTGTATTGCGTCAAAAAACTTTAAAAACTTATCAACAACAACAATGAAATAAAGACAAGTGGAAGAGCAGGGGAATAGGCGGAGGATATATGTATGAACCTTGCCAGAAATGTTTTATGTTTTTATGTTATTTAGTTTATATTGGGTTCAGTCCAAAATGAATGGAAAAGTTACTAACAAAAAACGAAAGAAAATTTGAAGAAGGGGAAAGGCAGGAGAACATAAAGCCTTTAAAAAAAATTTCCATGTTATTATGCTAAGTTATTTTGTATCAAGTAAAAAATTAGTGAAAAAGCTAGTAACAAAAACACCAAGAAAAAAGAAAAGTGGGAAAATTGCATAAGGATCACAAACGCTTGCCAAAAAATTGTCCATGTTATTTTGGTTATATTGCACCATGTTAAAAATGAACTCAAGAGTTTTTTTTACCACCATCACCACCACCACCAACAACAAAAGAGAAATAGAAGAACCGGAAAAAAAAGCAAAGGAAAGATGCCTAAAGCTTGTCAAGCAATGGTATATGTTGTTATGCTCTTTTGTTTATACTGATTTAGTTTGAAATTGAATTTAAAAAAGGAATGAACTCAAAAGCTTTTAACAAGAAAAAAATAAAGAAAAGAAGAAGAAGAACACGGTAAGAAGGAAGACAGAATAAAGATGTACGTATGAAGCCAGACTCTAATCTGTACCAGTCTCTCAGTAACTCTGAATCAATTGTTAGGCAGGACCTTATAACTAAGAAATAAATATTTTGGTACACTTTCTTATTCTGAGAGGTTCAAATGTTACTTTCTGCTGGGTTTCATTTCACTGTGTTACCTATTGAAATGAAACAAGTTGACATAGCAGCCAAAACAGCGGCCAATCATTCTAGTTGTTTAACTGTCTTCATATGCCTGTTTCTCTTCAAGAGGGTTATGCTTTGCTTCAAAATGTCTGCTTGGAACATTACAAAAAGAAACTGAAAGAGGCTGGCTATCTCCAACATAATTGTTCAGTTCTGGATATTGAGGACATTCTGTGTACACAGTATGACTTTCAAAAATATTGTACAAGAAAAAGTGTTCCTATGCTTCATAGAGTAATTAAATGCCTTTCGAGCAGAATTTGCAAAAAGAAATATACAATGTAAATGCAGTGACAAACTTTCAAGTATCCCTATTTCGTACCAATTTCAGGGCTCAAAACGGTTCCTACCAGCCTTTCAAGATAAATCTGTGAACGAGGTTCTAACCAATGGAAACTTATTATGCGAGGTATCTCTGTCGCTGATACGATCTCCAATAATTTCTATTTTTTGTAAAACATGACCGTGAGACTAACAGTTTTACTGTCAGAATGATTTGCAATTATACAGGTTCCACTTTTAACTTAGTGTTCGGTTGTTTTTTGTCATTGTTGTATTTCTGTTTCTTTGCCCTGTTTTTTTTTTTTATAAAAATGTTTGTATTGTTTAGACTCAGAATTTTGACACACACAAAATCTTTTAATACCAACATTTATCTCTACACTTCAAAGTCCCCATCTAATCATCCCCCTCCCCCTCTCGTCTAATAGCAATTTAAGTAAACATACATAAAATTGAAAACACACGTATGAAGCTTGCCAAACAATGGTCAGGATGTTGTCTATGGACCTTGGCCCATAACTCTGGCACTATCAGGATCGTATGTATCCTGATTAAGACTTTGGTCACCACCCTGCAATACAGACTGTATTCCTGATGAGGCTTCAGAAGAGGCAGGGCTGTGCTTGTTGTGTAACACTACAGGATTAGGAGGACAACGACTCTCTCTGTCTTGGCCATCATCACAATCATTTAGTATGTTTGGGGGTTGAGAAGTCCTCTAGGAGTTGAGTGAAGGAAGCTGGTTGCAAAATCTCCAGGGGTGCCTCAACAGTTTGCTAGACGACGGGATAGGTGAAGGTGAAGGTGAAGTCCTCTAGACTGTTATCTATGCACATATTCTTTTGCCAGCAGGGTTTCTGTAGACAATATACACACGTGCGTGTTTGCATACGCACACATATACACAAGCACACACGCGCGCATTCACAGACACATAGACGTGTATATATATATGCACACAGGCACACACACACGCTCGAGAGAGAGAGAGAGAGAGAGAGAGAGAAGAGAGAGAGAGAGAGAGAGAGAGAGAGAGAGAGAGAGAGAAGAGAGAGAGAGAGAGAGAGAGAGAGAGAGAGAGAGAGAGAGAGAGAGAGAGAGAGAGAGAGAGAGAGAACACTGAACACTGAAATGATTTAATGTACATTGGCCTTGGACCACAATACATTTGTTGGGCTTGGGGTTCGGCAATGGATTCATTCATATTATTAGCAATGCAAATGCATAAACAAGTAACTATTATCAACGATTAAAGAGAAAAAAAAGAGAAAAAAACACAATTATTCCATTTCATGACTGAAACCTGAAATCAACCATGATACAGCTACAAAAGAACAAAAATGATGTCTAATAAAGCATGCAATATTAAGTATATATCTTGAACGTAACAGCTAGTCAAGAAAGTATTTGCGTTAACAATATTTTCCTTTTGTTAATAGAATGAAAAATAATCTAGACAAACTGTGCTGACTGTATTTGTGTTGAGAGATGAGAGAGAGAGAGAGAGAGAGAGAGAGAGAGAGAGAGAGAGAGAGAGAGAGAAGAGACGAGACAGAGACAGAGACAGAGACAGAAGACAGACAGAGACAGACAGACAGAGACAGAAGAGAAAGGACGGAGAGAGAGAGAGAGACGAGAGAGACAAAAGAGACAGAGAAGAAAAACAGAGAGAGAGGAGAGAGAGAAGTGAGAGAGAGAGAAGAGAAGAGAGAGAGAGAGAGAGAGAGAGAAGAGAGAGGAGAGAGAGAGAGGAAAGAGAGAGAGAGAGAGAAGAAGAGAGAGAGAAGAGAGAGAGAGAGAGAGAGAGAGAGAGAGGAGAGAGAGAGAGAGAGAGACAGAGAGAGAGAGAGAGAGAGAAGAGAGAGAGAGAGAGAGAGAGAGGAGAGAGAGAGAAGAGAGAGAGAGAGAGAGGAGAGAGAGAGAGATGAGAGGGGAGAGAGAGAGAGAAGAGAGCCATGTGACGAAACCAACCTATGTTTGTTCAATCGAATTGTTCAATATTGTTGGAGAAATCGAAAGTGAAGCGCACACCGAATGACAAGTTTGTATTTGTATACCACTTCTAAGTCACGGCAGATTTTCTTGCATGAAATTCGCGCTCGCACTCACCCCGAAAAGAACGCGTCGCCACAAGAGCAGCGCCATCCCCTTTTCCTGTCTGCATGTGTATTTAGTTCCCTATCAGAGTAGCTTTTTTGTACGTAGTTTTGCCAGGGAGAACTCCCTTGTTGACGTTTTATTTTTTTTTAAGTGCGCAAGGGAATCTGTTTATAGTCTCATCCGAAATACTAGCATCCAGACCACGACTCATGGTTTAGGGATCGAAGGGAAAAGTTTCTGGCACAAAAAAGAACAAACCCGGACTTCTCGCTTTTTAGGCAGGTGCAGTACTTCGCCTGGGCTTTATCACAGTTCTTGATTAAACCATTCATGCTGGGGGCAACAACAAAGTGAGAGGCTGTGTGATCAGTGGCTTTCTTTCCCACTCATGGAATTCCACTTTACAGCTTAGTCTTTATGGTTGGCTATGACTCTCTGACTAGGAGGCCTGACTTGCACAGTCCTTATGTGCTGCAGTCCTCGGGGCTAGTTGGCCTTTGGAGAACATCTCCAACGCTGACTGTCCTTAGGCCCTCTTAGTCTAGAGAGAGGAGATTGCGGTGGGCAAGGCATCACATCACATCGAAAATCAAATTTCTCCCCAATTTAAAAAAAAACAGTAGCTGCCTCCTCTGCTGTTTTGAAAGTCATCGTCGGACACAACGGACAGATATATTATTATAAAAAGGTACCTCTAGTTTCCTATTGGGGTATGCCTTTTTCCAATACCTTATCATTTCTAACCAAGATCTGATATTTTTCATTCATCAGCTAGAGCTCCGAGGTTCACAATGGTTAAATGTTGCGTATGCAGACTGTTTTTGCCCACCATGAAGGTAGCTACATTCAGTATTCTGGGACATAAGCTGGGCACGTTCGTGTTTCCGCAACCAACCGAACGCTGACATGAACTACTGGTATCTTTAACGTGCATGTTTGGATCTTCTATAATGTATATTCACGAGTGAATTAGGGAACTGGCAGGTCTGCATTTGATTTGACTGGGGGACGTAAACATCCCCATCTTAAATTCAGTAAGACGCCGCCGAGATTCAAACCCATGACTTCAATGACCCATATGGCATGAAGTCGAACGATCTTAACCATTCGATATTGTGTCTGTCTAACAACATTGTAATGTAGATCTTGGCACTCTGCTTACATCAATAACGACAAAGCTGACTCAGGAGATAGTAAAATTCCATATCCTTCATTCACTTAGACGACGCTGCCTAGATTCGAACCCACGACTTCATGGACCCACGGGATGGACCTTTACTGCTCTACCCACTCTGTTTAAACATCTTTCTTTAGCTATTACTTACTGTGTGTTTTCCTTGTTTCCTGCTAGTGTGTAGAACAAACGAACCCACGGCAACAAGAGAGTTGTTTCTGGCAAAATTCTGTACAAAAAAGCCACTCTGATAGGGAAACAAATACAGTTGAAAAGAAAAGAAAAAAATGGGTGGCGCTGCTCTTATGGTGACGTGCTCTCCTGGGGGAGAGCAACCCGAATTTTACGCCGAGAAATCTGCGCTGACTTATAGTGGTATAAAATATAGGATGTAAATAAATGAAAAGGGGGCGAAGGTTTAGCTGATGGAAGTTAGTTTTGTTTATTGTCATTAATGTCGTCTGGATGCTGAATTTAGTGTCTATCTCTGATTCACTCTTTCCTAGCAAGAAGACCAGTTTGATGAAACTGCGGGCTGTTTAAGTTACTTTGCGGGATAGCTCAGTAGTCAGAGCATTCGCTCTCCCCAAACCAAGGATAAAGCAGTATTGAGCGTGGCTACCAAGTA
>CM060322.1:55969913-55972413 GCA_030674155.1 Stramonita haemastoma | reverse complement strand
TGTGTGTGCGCCTGCGTGTGTGTATGTGTGTGTGTGTATGTGTGCCTGCGTCTGTAGGTGTATTTGTGTACGCGTGCATGCTTTCTTCTTCGTGGTGTGTGTGACTGTGTTTGTGTGTGGTGTGTGTGTGTGTGTGTGTGTGTGTGGTGTGTGTGTGTGTGTGTGTGTGTTGTGTGTGTGTGTGTGTGTGTGTGTGTGTGTGTGTGTGTGTGTTCGTGTGGGTGCATGTGCATGTCGGTCTGTGTGTTTGTGCCTACGTCTGTATAAACATGCGTGTGCACATGCATGTTATGTGTGTATGTGTGTGTGTTTGCGCGTGCGTGCGTGTGTATGTGTGTATGCACGCATGTGTGTATATCTGTGTCTGTGTGCGTGTGCGTCTTCGTATGTATGTCTGTTGCCCACAGATGAGCATGCATACGAGCTACGTGTATATATACACATGCCTGTCCTGCGCATACATACATGCATGTATGCATGCGTGCACGAGCGAACACGCCTGCTTGTGTGCTCTTTGAAAGTCTTTGAATGCTAAGGCTGCAAATCCATTCTCTATCACCTGATCTAGAAAGAAAGCCGAAATCTATGAGAAAATCAGGAAGAGAGGCCTAAAGCGGGTTTCATGTAAAAGGAAAGGATGCAAAACAGAAAGGGGGAGGAGGGGGGAGGGGGGAAGTTGGGGGGAGGGGGGAAGGGGTTTAAAGAATGAAGTATATAATCTGAAGAAAAGAGACATCTCCTGCATCTTCTCTAAGGGAAGATGAGCGAGTGGTTAGAGTGTTGCACTTTTGTGATGTGTGACTGTAACTGTAGGCGAGGTTTTGAGCCTCTGATGAACTTTTCGTTCTGATGGGATTTTTTTCTGTACTGTGTTGTGTGGTGGTGTGTGTTGATGTGTGTGTATGTGTGTGTGTGTGTTGTGTGTGTTGTGTGTGTGTTTTGTGTGTGTGTGTGTGTTGTGTGTGTGTGTGTTGTGTGTGTGTGTGTGTGTGTGTGTGTGTGTGTGTGTTGTGTGTGTGTGTTTGTGTGTATGTGTGTGTGTGTGTGTGTGTGTGTGTGTAGTGTGTGTGTTGTGTGTGTGTGTATGTTTGGTGTGTGTGTAGTGTTAGTGTGTGTGTGTGTTGTGTGTGGTGTGTGTGGTGTGTTGTGCTGTGTGTGTATATATTCTATGTGCGTGTTTGCTTGTGTTTTTTAAAAAAAAAATATTTAGAGGATAATGGAATAAGCAGTTATGTTCTTTTGTTACATCCAGTCCCCGTGTGTATGCAGTTTGTAAATTTGTCTTCCGTTCCCACTGGCACACAATGGCCTTCGTTGGTGTGTGTGTGTGTGCGTGTGTGTGTGTGTGTGTGTGTGTATGTGTGTGTGTGTATGTGTGTGTTGTGTGTGTTTGTGTGTGTGTATATGTGTGTGTATTGTGTTTGTGTATGTGTGACTGTGTGTCTGTGTGTATATCCCGGTGGATCGGGTAGGTCTAGAAGTAACGCACCTGCCTCGAAAGCGAAAAATTGGAAGTGTGAGGTGGTTTGTTGTTCTTCGTCCAACGCTCAGTCAGCAACATTCTTGTCTGTCACATGAGCGGGAATGCACTGCTTGCCGTTAAGCACCTGATAAGTCAGGCACAGTGCATCTGACTTTGGCGCAAGAAAAAAAAGTTATCTTTTTAAGTCTTCCTAGAACCCCCCCCCAGAAGAATAAACTAACAAGGCTGAACATTGACAAAAAAGAAGTGACAGGAACAAAAGAAACAAGGCAGAAACAGAGAGAGAGATAGAAAAAAGGGAATTTCCGAAAGTAGGACAATCATTTATTCTGACAGGCCCTCCTTGCATCTCAACCGGGGAGCAATGTCACTCGAAAACTTGCAGCTATTGAAATGACGAATACATTATTTAGAAAAAAAGATAGTTCTACCATGTCACTTGGAAAAAAGCTCACTTAAGCGTGTGTCGAAAGAATAAATAAAACAGCGAGTTTAAAGTACAGAGACACGCACACACCGAGTCACAGACACACACAGACACACAGACACACATAGAAACACACACAGACACACAGAGACAACACAGACAACATACACACACCAAAGTATGCATGTGTAAGTGGGCGCAGACACAGAGACACAGAGACACACAGACACACACACAGACACACAAAGACACACACACACTACACACATTACCATACCAAACACAAACACACACACACCCCACACACACACACACACACACACCCCACACACACACCCACACAAACACTACACTACCCCCCCACCCCCACCCCATCACACCCTCCCTCACACACACCCCCTCACACACCCCACTACCACCCACCCCTCACACACAGACACACACACCACACACACACCACACCACCCACACACACACACACACACACACACACACCATCCAAACACAAACACAAACACGTACTATAAACATACACGTACGTACACGTGTGTTTTGCGTGCGCATACGTACATACGCGTAGACTGGTGTGT
>CM060322.1:55954913-55962413 GCA_030674155.1 Stramonita haemastoma | reverse complement strand
GGACAGCTCTCTTGTTGCCGTGAGTTCTTTCACGTGTGTTACATACATGTTGCACAGGAGACCTCAATTCATCGTCTCACCCAAAAAGACTAGCACCCAGACTGCCACTCGGGGTCTAATGGATGGGGAGAAAGTTTTGAGCAAAACGGGGGTTCAAATCATCACACACTTGAAACCCAGACTTATCGATTTTTTGGCAGGTGCATGACCTCTAGACCACTGAAACATCTTTCTTCTTTCTCTGAAATGGCTGATTATTCACAACTTGAGTTTGAACTAGATCGGAAAGGGTAAAATGGTCAACTGCATCAACAATATAAAGAAAACTATATTATGTTAGGCTGAGGAGAAAATCTCCCTTGAACGGGTGTCTCGGAGGTGGCTCAAACCTAGGCCATCAGATCAGGAGCGCAACACTCTAACCACCAGGCTATCCCATCCCTCTGGTGCGCGCGCGTATGTGCGCATTGGTGTGTGTGTTGTTGTGTGTGTGTTGTGCACGCAGGTGCACGCGCGTGCATGTGTATGTGTGTGTGTGTGTGTGAATTAACGTCAGATCTCAGCATGGCTAAATAAATATACGGATTGCTAGTTTGATACAGTGGTTTATTGGTGATATGCTCAGTGTATCTGAATTAATGTAGCTTGCGATGATAGCTCCCTTTCATGGTCAAAGTAAACTTTCTGGACCCTCTGTTCGGGTCTGTACCACCTATACAAACAAGAAGTTCGAATATACTCAGCACACACAATGGTCTTAGGTTGTGGTTCATTCAGACTGTCTTTTCGACAGGGTTTTAGCCTAGACAATGCAGTTGTTATCTTTTGCTGCCCTTAAGAAGATTTCCTGGTCACATCTTGTATTCATCAGGGTAGATCCCAGGCGAGTGAACTGTTTATTGCTTTCTAGATGGACACTTCTGTCAATAAGTGATGGGGGAGGTTTGGTTCACAATCAGCTTGGTCTTCTCCGTGCTGACTTCTATGTAATATTTTATATGCTTTCGTCACTCTGTTATACTGTTTGCTATATTCTTACTCAATGCCCTGCTTAAGTATCAATGTCGTCATCTGATTAAGCAGGATTAGAGATGAGTCTTCCTCTAATACTAACTGCGCTTACATTATACTCAAGCGCATAAATCATGATGAATTATCAGAATATTATGTTAAAGTGCGGAAGGTAGAATGCCACCCTGACAAACTCCAGCCAAAGGTGGAAATAATTCTCAAAAGTGCATTGTTTTTAGTACCTCGTTATCTAATTTTAAGAAGAATGACGAAAGGCGTTGAATATTTTCTGTCTAATGCTCACTGTCTTCCCAAAGGTTCACCATCTCCTCCTACTCGACTCTGTCAAACGCTTTCTTGAAGTCTACGACCATTAATGTGGTTGGAGGTGTTTTTCACTAAGACTGCGTAGGTTGAAGATTTGCTGAATAGCATGTCTCCTTGGGTTTTTTTTTTGCTGCAGTATTTAGCTGGTTCTTGTATCTAAGTAACAGAGCTCCGATTAAGTGCTTTGCTTTTTTTTTTTTTTTTTTTTTATACTTCATCTCTGTAACGCGTTCTCTATCTCTGTCTCTGTCTCTGTCCTGTCCCTCCTGTCTCTGTCTGTCTCTCTGTTTGTCTGTCTGTCTGTCTGTCTGTCTGTCAGTATATCTCGTTTTCTCCATCTCTTTCTCTCTTATTCTCTCTGTGCATCTCCATCTCCCTCACTCTCTGTGCCATTATTTTTGCATTGTTTGTCTTTATCTATTTCTCTATTCAGTCATCAGTCAGTCAGTCAGTCAGTCAGTCAGTCAGTCAGTCAGTCAGTCAGTCAGTCAGTCAGTCAGTCAGTCAGTCTGCTGTCTGACTTTTGTCTGCCTGCCGTCTCTCCGTCTGTCTCTCTGTCTGTATGTCTCTCTAACTGTTTGTCTTCCTGCCTATCTGTCTGCTTGTTTGTCAGTCTGTCTGTCAGTCAGTCAATCTGCATGTCTGCTGTCTGTCTGTCTGTCTCTCTCTCTCTCTGACTGTCTTCTTGCCCATCTGTCTGTTAGTCAATCTGCATGTCTGTCTATCTATCTGTCTGTCTGTATGTCTGCCTGCCTGTCTATCTGTCTGTCTGTCTGTCTGTCTGTCTGTCTATATGTCTGTCTGCATGTCTGTCTGCCATTCTGTCTGTCTACCGTGCTGGCGCGTTCAGCTCTTTCCCTCATATTGTCAGTCTTTCCTCAGTAAACTCAGTTTTTTGTTATTGTCTCTGGTGGTTTAGAGGACTGCTTTCTTGTTTCTGTTGCATTTTTGCTTCATGCTTAGCAATGCTTGTTTCATGAAGACAGTTCTTTTCCCTTATAGATAACACTCCATGCCTGTTATCGATTTTAACTAAAATCCTAATAAACTTAAATTTTGTTTATGATTATTCGTCGTTACATTCATTTATACGAAAAAGCATTTTCTAATCGAAGGATAGGATATTTCGTTTTTAGTTTTTTACAATGTAAACAGTGTACAGAAAATGTTCACTAACCCCACTCCCTTCCCTTTCCAAAAAAGAAAAGAAAATAGAAGTAGAAGAAAACAAGTGCAGGTAACCAGTTACAACTTCTTCATCATTTTGAAAATGTTCTAACAAATACCTAATCTGAAAAACCCCCACCAAATCTAGAAAAAAAGTATCTTTCGATGACTGCATTTAAGTAACTTTTTAAGTAAAGACTATGCCTTTGGCCTGACCTGACCCAAGCTTCCGCTCCTGGATAAATTTAACAATAAATCAAGGAATTTCCTTACAGTATAAAGAAGAAGGCCGGGGGGGGGGGGGGGGGGGAGGGGAAGGGGGGAGGAACAGGACAGCAGAGGGTCTAGTAGTAGGCACTCATCAGTCTCGGAAGACTATGGAATTGCGCTCTAGTCTTTAGAGAGCAAAGCCTGGGCAAGTATGTATGGAGGGCAAGCTGTTACCCATGCAGCAGAGCCCCCCTCTCCACGGCACTGGAATGATCCATTGGAAGGGCATTGACCGATACGAATGGTTCCAGTACCGTCGCAGGAGCCACCAGAACGTTGCCATATACCTACAGCCCCGAGCCGCTCTGGGACTCCAACTCCCCGATTTTTCCTCAGGGATGGTGTCTAAACACGACACCTGTGTGCATGCTGGTTTGTTATAATTTTGTCATCCGCTCCTACCGGCACACGATGGCGCCATGGCCTACTCTTGCGAAAGGTGGAACGGGGTTTTAACGTGTGCGCAAGATGTTCTGCGTGCATTCGCACATGGGGCCTCGGTTTCGAGTCTCATCCGAATGACTTTGACATTCAGTTCGATTTTTTCGTCAAACTGGGAAGAAAGGGCGAGGCTGGGTACGAACCCAGAAACTCACGATTTATATATTGGCAGGCGAACGTCTTAACCATCCTGCCACCGTCCTTCCTAGAGGGTCTAGAGAAACTAAAAAAGACAAAAAACCCTGTTCCGTGCGGCAGGTGTTTCGTCCCCTAATTTCTGTCAATAAATCAAGGAAACAACCTTCACAATAAAAAAAAACCTCAAAACTTTCTCATGGACGCTATGGTCAAGTGGTTAAGGCCGTTCCACTTCAATCTTTTGGGTTCATGAAGTCGTGGGTTCCAATCTAGGCGACTTCTGGTGAATAAAGGGTAGGGAAAACCATTCTCTCCCATGCTAAAGTCGGATGCACTGGGCCTGACTTGTCAGCCTCTTTAAGGGCAGCACAATTCATTTTCGTTTATATGACAGACACCAGTGGTTGCTGTGTGAGCATTCGACGTTGACGGAGAAGAATCCAGTGTGTATTTCATAGTAAATCCTAGGTGGGATGCGTGAGACAGAGCGCACATTTTGGGTGACCCCTAGAGCACTAAACTGTGGAACGTCCAACAACAACAACAACAATAGCAACTAGCTTCCAGTCTCACTTCACTTTTTCGTCCTTCTTCTGGCGGTCCGAAGTAAGGTCATAGCTGACCGATCCTGCTGGTTTGAACTTTTTTTTCTCTTATTGAATAAGAACTGCACAGCGCTAAGACATGAAGTGAGTACAACAGGTATTGTTTATAAGAATACTCTAGCGTTTATATTATGCAAAAATGAGTACCACAAGCACTGTTTAATGAATAATGTAGCGTTTATATGCAAAAATGAGTACAAATGAATACTCTTGAGTTTGAAAGGTAACGGTAAAGGTGTCCCATAACCTGTGTGGTCGTAGGGGAGCGAGGCGTCAGAGACCTCAGCTTTTCTAGGTGCCAGTATTGAGGTTGGCGCCCATCTCCTCTCCCTCGCTGCTTTACCTTCCCTGACCCTGAAGAGGGCAGGTATGCATTTACAGCTAGGGGAACTTGGGGAACTGTACTGTAGCCAAGGCGCACAAACGGTCCCCAATCTAATTGGCAACCACGCTCGACGCTGCTTAACTTGACTGGAGGAAAGCGAGCGCTCTGACCACTGAGCTATCCCGTCCCACTCTTGAGTTAATTTTATGAAGAAAATTAGTACAACAACCGATGTTTATATGAATACTCTGGCGTTCATATTATGCAAAAATGAGTACAAGAAGCATTGTTTATATGCATATTCTAACGTTTATACGAATAAATGAGTACAACAAACATTGTTTATACAAATACTCTAACGTTTATATGCAAAGATGAGTACAACAAACAATGTTTATATAAACAATCTAGCGTTTGTATGCAAAAATGGGTTACGGTTGAACAAAGTTGCGTCAAATAGATCTTCGTCGAACACACATACATCAACTACTGCTGTCTGTTATATGAGCGATCATATGTTGCGCTGTTGTTAACCATCTGACAAGTCAGGCTCAGCACATCCCACTTCAGCATGGAAGAGAATTTCTTTTAAATCTTTCTGGGAAAAAAAACACCTAGGCTGGAGAATGGACCAAGGAGGCAGAAAATTGACAAGAATGAGGTGAAATAGAGAAAATAAACAAAGCAGAAACAAAGAGAGGTATGGCAAAAAGAGGGAGTTCCTAGCATAGATATTCTAGGAAGTGGGGATGCTGTTTATACTGACAGGCCCCCTCCATCCTCACGGGGGGATCAGCTGACTGATTCTGCATTTGAGTTTAGAACAACGCAGCCCTAATGCATAAAAAGAGCACAACAAGCAATGTTTATCATTTATGTGTGTTTTTTTTTCTTTTCTTTTTTGTCAAGAATAATCGAATAAGCACTCATGTGCTTTTTTGTATCTAGTCCCCGTGTGTATGCAGTTTTGTGAATGTTGTCATCTGTCCCCACCGGCACACAATGGCCTACTCTTTTGAACAGCGGAACAGGATTTAACGCGCACGTAAGATGTTCTGCATGCATTTGCACACGGGGCCTCGGTTTATAGTCTCATCTATGTGCATGATTGGACTGCAGCTGAACAAAATTGTGTAAAGTAGATGAAAAAAAGATATTGCACTGTAACTGTGTAAAACAAATTCAGGTAAAAGACACAACAAAAAGACAACAACGATAGACAAGTTGTGGTAGATGTATCATGGCACACGATACAAGGCACACCTATCACAGGACGGGCTGTGGCATGTTTTTATAGCAGAAAACAGGTAGAACACTATGAATTATTCAACATAAGTATCAGAACATGAGGCTGCATCTCTGTGTCTCTGTCTCTCTCTGTCTCTGTCTGTCTATCTGTCTGTCTGTTTGTGTCTCTCTCTGTCTCTCTGTCTCTGTGTCTCTTTTTCTCTCTTTCTCTCACCGCTCTCTCTCTCTCTGTCTCTCCCCCCTCTCTATCTTTCTCCTCACCCCTCTCTATTGTCCATTTACTCTGCATATAATGTCAGTAGATATGTCTGTGTGTCTGTGGGCATCGTCCATTATGTATAATTATGTAGGCTTTGTGGTGTGTGTTGTGTGGTTGTGTGTGTGTGTGTGTGTGTGTGTGTGTGTTGTGCGTGGTGTGTTGTGTGTGTGTGTGTGTGTGTGTTGTTGTTTTTTTGCGCGCACGTGTTTGTGCGTTTTTGTGTGTGTGTCAAGTCATTTTTTTATTTCCAGATGGTACATTGAATAAGCGTGATTTGCTTTTTTAATCAAGCCATCTATCTAACAATAAAATAAGAAAATAAACATTTCCCATATTGTTTAATAACATGATTAAAACCTCAAAATTAAGATAATCTAAGATAAAAACAAATTTAAAGAGGGAAAAATAAAGAGAAGCTGTGTGATTTAACGTCTACTAAAAAGTAATTTTAGACACCATGCGAGCAAGTGTGTGTGTGTGTGTGTGTGTGTGTGTTGTGTGTGTGTGTGTGTGTGTGTGTGTGTGTGTGTGTGTGTGTGTGTGTGTGTGTGTGTGTGTGTGTGTGGTGTTGGATTTAACGTCTATCCACTATAAATGATTTTAAACAGCATTTGGGCATGCGTGTGGATGTGTGCTTATTGGTATGTGTGTGCATGTGTGCGTGCGCGCGTGCGTGCGTATATGTGTGTGTCAATATAGTGCGTGTATGTGAGCATATGCATGTGTATGTGTGTGTGTGCGCGCGCGCGCGCATGCAAGTGCGTGTGCGCGTGTGTGTGTCTCCTGCTGATGACAGATGACCGATTTATACTTCAGGATGGCCCAGGGCAGAAGCTGGGTCAGTTATTGATCAAACTAAGTGTCAAGTCAAGTGAGGTCAAGGAGGTCAAGTGAAGGTCAAGTCAAATCAAACACACTTTGATCCTCCTATGAAGGCGTGCATTAAAATGCCGTTATGCTCTGAAACGTTAACATCGTCTTCATCCCTGACTAGTTTTCCTCCTAGTAACATGCACGGCTCTTTTAAAGCAGAAACAGATCCTCTGAAGTCCGATTACAGCTGCCTAGATGGGGATGAGATAGCTCAGTGGTCAGAGCACTCGCTTTCCCCAAGCTAAGGTTAAGCAGCATCAAGCGTGGTTACCAACTGGGTGGGTGACCGTTTGCGCGTCTTGGCTTCAGTACAGTCCCTCAGTTCACCCAGCTGTAAAATTTGTTTGGTACCCGTCTTCTTCAGGGTCAGGGAAGGTAAAGCAGCGAGGAAGAGGAGATGGACGCCGCCCTCAACATGCTGGCCCCTAGAGAAGCTGAGGTCTCTGATGCCTCGCTCCCCTACAACCACAGAGGTTATGGGACACCTTTACCATACCTTTTTTAACTATACCTTATGCTCTGAATCGTTGAAATCGTCTTCAGCTGTGACAACTTTTCCCCTTAGCAATCTGAGCGGTCTTTTAGAGGAAACAAAATCCTCTGAAGTCCGATTACCGCTGCCTACATGGTGAGATTTAGTTTTTCGATCCTTGCCTAGAGCTCCAAGGTTTCCTCAAAAGGTGATATGTTTACGTATGGGACTGGATTTTTGTTGGTGTTGTTGTTGTTGTTGTTGTTGTTGTTGTTTTTTGGGGGGTTGTATTGAATTGTATTGTAATGTACACTGTACCAACTTAGTCACGGCAGAGCTATCTGCATAAGATTCGGAGTGCTCT
>CM060322.1:55937413-55939913 GCA_030674155.1 Stramonita haemastoma | reverse complement strand
GTGTATGTGTCTGTGTGTGTATCTATGTGTAGGTGTGTTTTTCAGTCTGTAAGTACATGAGTTCGTGTATGTGCGTTCCTAAGTGTGCATTAATGTATGTGTAAATGCGAGTTTAAAACATGTTTAGCCTGTAGATGCGTGCATGCGTACGTGAGGATATGCATGTATGTGGGCATGTGAAGGAATGTGTGTATGTGTTTGTGTGTGCATGCATACATGTGTGTGTTTGTATGTGCCAGCATGCGCGCATAATTGGTCTGTGAGCGTGCATGTTTCTTTACATGTGGCGAAGACATTGAACAGCACAGTTCACCGGGTAGGCACGTACATTATTGCATGCTTCCAACTGAGAGAGGAGAGAGAGAGAAGAGAGAAGAGAGAGAGAGAGAGAGAGAGAGAGAGAGAGAGAGAGAGAGAGAGAGAGAGAGAGAGAGAGAGAGAGAGAGAGAGAGAGAGAGAGAGAGAGAGAGAGAAACAAAAAGAACAGGAACGAAAAAGAGCTGAGAGGACATGGAAAGGACTAGAAGAAAAAGAAATTAATGGAAGATGAAAAGAATGGCAGGCAAGACCAAAAAAAAAGAAAGAAAAAGAAGGTCGAGATAGACATGGAAAAAAGTGTGCAGTGCAGAATAAAACCCCTCACAGATGAAAGCGGAAATGAAAAAGACAGAAATAAAAGAAAGCGAACGAAAGCAGGAATACTAAAAAGGGAAAAGACACGTACCGAAAAAGAAGAACAGGAAAGAAGAAAAGATAGAAAGAGAAAAAAAAAGAAAACGAAAGAAGAAAAGATTTTTAAAAAAGAAAGAAAAAAAAAGAAAAGGAAGAAAACAGAAAGAAAAAAAAAGAACCAAAATAAAGAGAACAAAAAATCTATAGAAAGCAGAAACTGAAAGTAAGAAAGAAAAAAGGAAAGAAAAAAAGAAAAGAAAAAGAGAAAGAAAGAAGGAGAGAAAAAAGACGAAAAAAGAAAGAAAAAAAAAACAAAAATCAGAACACAAAAAAGAAAGAAAGAAATAATACAAGTCTGAAGAAAAAAACAAAAAAACACTAGATTTATAGAACTGACCCACAAAAAAGACAAATGATTTGCATTCTTCTACCAAACAGAAAAGTAATGAAAAGGGAAAAAACAGAAAAGGAAACCGACCTCCCCCAAGAAAACAACAACAACAACAATAAACAAACGAACCCAAACAAAATAGCAAGACAACAAAAATAATGACATCACTTGACGTCCTCCTCAACCCCTTGCATGAACAAGTTTTGGAGGGGATGCTACATTGAAGAGTTCAGTCAGTGTGTCATTGACTTCTTTGGAACCGGGTGGAGTCCATTCTCTCCTAGTTACAAAATGCATGCTGGGTTTGTGTGTGTGTGTGTGTTCATGCCTCTCACCGGTCATAGCTGGGCTATGTCTTCTATACAAAGACGTTGGGATTTTAACATGAGAAAAAGATGATCCACTTACAAGTGTTCGAATATGGTGAGAATTTCTACAGGGAAACTGCCAGTAAGTTTCTTTTCTTTTTGGGGGGGTGGGGGTGGGGAGCAAAACATTCATTTATTGTCCAATATCACTTAAAATGGAAGGATGTTAAAGTGGAAAAAGTTGATCTGAAATTGAGAAGTAAGTTTCTGTCGATATCTGCATGCACTGTACACAGCCGGAATGTTCAGTTAAAGGGAAGAGGCAGCAGCTGTCTTGTTCGAGGAGGAGAGGGAGTGGGCTTGATAGTCTCTGCTTTAATTTTATGGTTGATGCAGTGATTTGCTGGATTGTTGTTCGTTGCACATACATGATCATACTTGAATTGCAGACTAGATTGTTTTTGATTAACTGCAAAAGTATCCTACTTAAGAGATTTGAAGCTAATGTTATTCCAATAGTTTTATTGGCACAGACAGACAGACAGACAGACAGACAGACAGACAGACAGACAGACACACACACACACACAACACACACAACACACACACACACATATAACACACACGCACACACACGCACACACACACACAACACACACATACACACGCGCACACACACGCACACACACACGCGCACATACACACACACACACACACACACACACACACACACACACACACACACACACACACACACACACACACACACAACACACAACACACACACACACACAGACTCACACACTCAGGCACAGTGTTACAGAGACGAAAGAAACCAACTTCAAGGAAGGAAGGGTAGACGTAAAGAACTACAGACCTAAAATAAAACCCTTGAACATCTCAGTTTCGGCCACTTTCACTTTTATCGTTGCCTTCTTCTTCTCTGTAGTGTTCAGTCAATAGTCTCCCTTTCCACTTTATAGTTGGCACCATACGCTGGTCTATCAATGGAGAGAATGAATGAATGAACCAATTTGATTGCTTTTTCTAAGTCTTAGAACTTATATATCCTAGCGTTGCACTTTGCAAGTACAATAAGTTGGATGAGTAAACGTACACGTTTAAAAGT
>CM060322.1:55924913-55932413 GCA_030674155.1 Stramonita haemastoma | reverse complement strand
CTGGAAATAAGTCAGAGCATAAGAGTTATGAGCTCTCTGCCTCTGCCTGTGTTCTGTGGTGTTTCTCTCTGTTTCTCTCTGTTTCTCTCTCTCTGTCTCTCTTGTCTCTTTTCTCTCTCTCTCCTCTCTCCTCTCTCTCTCTCTCTCTCTCTCTCTCTCTCTCTCTCTCTCTCTCTCTCTCTCTCTCTCTCTCTTCTCTCTCTCTATCTCTCTCCCTCTCTCCCCCCTTTCAACTTGATGTATCCCTGAAAAGGGCGGGGACTGGATGTAAAAAAGCACACGAGTGCTTATCTATTATCCTCGAATAAAAGACTTTGCCTTACCTTGTCTCTCTCTCTCTCCTCTCTCTCTCTCTCTCTCTCTCTCCTCTCTCTCTCTCCTCTCTCTCTCTCTCCTCTCTCTCTCTCCTCTCTCCTCTCTCTCTCTCATCTCTCTCTCTCTCCTCTCTTCTCCTCTCCACTTTCGGTTCGGAGGAGTAGGCCTTGTGTGCCGGTGAAAACGGATGACAAAATTTACAGAACTGCATATACACGGGGACTGGATGTGAAAAAAAGCACACGACTACTTCCCATTATCTTCAAAATAAAGGAATATCTAATTTTTAAACATCTATCTGTGTGTCTTTCTCTCTGTCTCTGTTTCTGTCTCTTCTCTGTCTCTCTTTATCTATCTCTCTGTCTCTGTGACTTTATGTCTGTCCGTCTATCTCTCTGTTTGTCTGTCTGTGTGTCTGTCTGTGTCTCTGTTTGTCTCTCTCTGTGACTTTTAATTTGACGACCGGGATTCGATTCCCGTTCGAGGGGATTTTTCCCCTGGAGTTAACATCAGTGCTGACTCCACTCTCCCCAAAAGTCATTCGGATGAGACTATAAACCGAGGCCTCGTGGCCGAACGCACGCAGAACATCTTTGCGCACACGTTAAATCCTGTTGCGGTTTTCGTAAGAGTAGGCCATTGTGTGCCGGTGGGAGCAAATGACAATATTTACAAAACTGCATATACACGGGGACTCAATGTAAAAAAAATGCATTGTGTGCTTATTCCATCATTCTTGATATAAAAGAATAAATAAATCAATCAATAGATCAATAAATAAACTTTATTTCTTTCTGTCGGTATGTTTGTCTATCCCTCTGTTTGTCTATCCGTCTTTCTGTATGTCTGTCTGTCTCTGTCTGTCTGTCTCTCTCTGTGTCTGTGTTCAGTGTTCTCTCTTAGTCTCAGTCTCAGTCTCAGTCTCAGTCTTCTATCTCTCTCTCTCTCTCCTCTCTCTCTCCTTCTCCTCTCCTCTCTCTCCTCTCTCTCTCTCTCTCTCTCTCTCTCTCTCTGTCTCTCTGTGTCTCTGTGTTCTGTTTCAGCATATACATTTCAGATGTATTTGATATAATGCCCTTATTTACATGATCATTTTGGCACACCATTTCCTCTGTATGTTGATAGTAATATTATGTTTATAAGACTTATGTCATATGCCTCCTCCATGTGCCCACCATTTTTTTTGTTTTGTTGTAAAAGGCCAAGGTACAGTAAAAGTCTGGTCAGAAGTATTTGTCTTTGATTGTTTTAGACGTCAATTTTCTTGATTTTTTTGTGAGGGCAGGATGAATAAAATTTGTGTAAACTTAATCATTTACCCTGAATAAAGATTATTTCGACTTGACTTGACTTTAGTGGCATCAGTATCTGACACAGCATTTGACTTAGTCAGACTTGATTTCATGGATTGTCAGCCCTCGTCTGTCTGTGGAAGTCAAGTTAGGCAATACATAATATACATCGAAAAGAGATTTGGAACTAATTGAAGTGAAAATATTAAAAAAATGAAAAGATAGTCTCAAAAGCATGTTACCTTAATTTGAACTTAGAGCAGAGGAGAGGATAGCTCAGTGGTCAGAGCACTCGCTTTCCCACAGCCAATGTTAAGCAGCGTCTAGCGTGGTTACCAACTGGACGGGTGACCGTTTGCGCGCCTTGGCTACAGTACAGTTCCCCCAGTTCCCCCAGCTTTAAATGAATACCTGCCCTCTTTAGGGTCAGGGAAGGTAAAGCAGCAAGGGAGAGGAGATGGGTGCCTCCCTCAACATGCTGGCCCCTAGAGAAGCTGAGGTCTCTGACGCCTCGCTCCCCTAAGACCGCCTAGGTTATGGGACACCTTTACCTTTACTTTATAATAATTATAGAAGATGGGTTTGCTTCGTGGATCCCATTAACCTGAGCTTGGGAAAAGCGAGTGATCTGACCGCTGAGCTATCCCCTCACGTCACTCTCTAACCACATTAGACTGGGTAATATAATTATTTTGCAAGGATATGATTATATTTTCGACTAATGTCAGTAAAGATATAACAACATTAAAACCTTTTGTGCTTTCTCCTCAGTTATTTCATTGTATAAAGGACAAGTGATATCAGATTCACTCTACGCTCTGCGTGTAAGTCTATACATTTCTATTTCGCACACACCTGTTCTGATTTTAGCCGCCGCTGTAGTGTAGTGGTTAGGGCGTTGGACTCGTAATCTAAAGGTTGCGGGTTCGATCCCAGCTTTCGGCTATGGCATTGTGCCCTTGGAAAAGGCACTTTACGGCTATTTTCTCACCCCACCCAAGTGTAAAAGGGGTACCAACCTTGTGTTGGGGGTTAGCCCTGCGATAGACTGGCGTCCTATCCAGGGGGGAGTCTATGACTCTCAGTCGCTTAATGCCGCAAAAACCGGGATAAGCACCGGCCTGAAGAGCCTTAGGCTCGGGACAGACTTTAACTAACTGTTCTGATTTTAGCCGTAATTCTTTTTTTTAAAATGCATATATATTTGTCGAAATTGTAGATAGTTTTGGATGGTATGTAAGTTTATGAATTGCTTGTAGATTCTTTACCTGTTAATTGACTTTATGAACGTTGAGAGAGAGAAAGAGAGAGGAGAGAGAGAAGAGAGAGGGAGAGAGAGAGAGAGAGAGAGAGAGAGAGAGAGAGAGAGAGAGAGAGAGAGAGAGAGAGAGAGAGAGAGAGGAGAGAGAGAGAGAGAGAGAGAGAGAGAGAGAGAGAGAGCAAAGACAGCACACATGATACACATATGCACAAGTATGTACAGACAACCACACACATGCGTGCGCGGGAGTGCGGGCGCGCATGCACACGCACACACACACATCACACACATAGACACACACACACACGCACGCACGCACACACACACACACACACACACAAAAGCTGCCCCCCCCCCCAACACATACACACACACAACCCCCCCCCCCCCACACACACACACACAGACTCACACAAACACCCACAAAAACCCACCACACACAGACACACAGACACACAGACACACACAACACACACACACAAACACCCACAACCCCCACCCCACCCACCCCCAACACACACATACACACACTCTCGTTGCTTTGTTGCAGTAATTAATCTACGCCTTCTTTCCCTGGGTAAAACAAAAAAAGGGTTTCTAGATAAAAGCCGGCGTTTGTCCCATTCTCAAAGCAGCTGAACATGGGAAAGGTTTCCCAGGGGACAACACTTGATGAGTGTAGACAGGCAACGGATCGATTTCTTGTCGGCTGCTGAGGCTGGATAATTAGAAACGCTGGTCTGAATAAAATAGTAAAAAAAAATGGGGGGGGGGAGGGGGGGAGGAAATATATAAAGGGGTGGGGTTGGGTGGGGTTGGATGGTGGTGGCAATTACAAACATGAATCATTTTATTTGTAAATAAGATGTGTAAGACAGAGAGGGGGGGCAGAGAGAGAGGGGGGGGCAGAACGAGAGGGAGAGAGAGAGAGAGAGAGAGAGAGAGAGAGAGAGAGAGAGAGAGAGAGAGAGAGAGAGAGAGAGAGAGAGAGAGAGAGAGAGAGAGAGAGAGAGAGAGAGAGAGAGAGAGAGAGAGATTTGATTTGATTTGATTTGATTTGATTTATTCTTTTATATCAAGGATAATGGGAATCAGCACTCTTGTGCTTTTTTACATCCATTCCCCGTGTGTATGCAGTTTTTGTAAATGTCATCTGTTCCCACCGGCACACGATGGCCTACTCTTACGAAAAGTGCAACAAGATTTAACGTGTGCGCAAGATGTTCTGCGTGCGTTTGCACACGGGGTCTCGGTTTAAAGTCTCACCCGAAGGACTTGTTGGGAGAGTGGAGTCAGGACTGATGTTAACTCCAGGAGAAAAATCTCCTCGACCGGAATCAAACCCAGGTCGTCAAATTGCCAGCGCAATGTTCTGACCACTAGGTTATCCGAGAGATGGAGAGAGAGAGCGCACGAGAGAGAGTTGGGGAGAAAAAGGAAGATCCAGAGAGAGGGAGAGAGAAATAGAGAGAGGGGGAAAGATACGTAGAGAAATACAGATAGAGAGAGAAAGAGAAAATATATATATATATATAATATATATATATTATATATGGACATATAAATCATATATATATATATTATATATATTATATATATATATATATATATAATTATCCTCGATATAAAAGAATAAAAATTAAATTAAAACTAAAATCAAATTACACATACACACACGCGCACGTGCGCGCGCACACACGCACACACAGACACACACAGACACACTGACACACAGAGATATAAGCGCACACACACACACACACACACACACGCACGCACGCACGCACGCACGCACGCACGCACACACACACACCACACACACACGCACACACACACACACAGGGAAACCGATTAAGCAGCATTGAGCGTGGTTACCAAGTGAATGGGTGACCGTTTGCGCGCCTTGGCTTCAGCAGAGTCCCCCAGTTCACCCAGCTGTAAATGGGTACCTGCCCTCTTTAGGGACAGGGAAGGTAAAGCAGCGAGGGAGAAGAGATGGGCGCCGCCCTCAATATGCTGGCCCCTAGAGAAGCTGAGGTCTCTGCTGCCTTGCTCTTCTAAAAGCACATAAATTATGGGACACCTTTACCTTTACCTAAATGTAGTTAAACACTGTTTACTCCTAGGATGTAGTAAGTGCAATATTATTAACTATTAGCTTTGTACTTGATATGTGTGTGTCTGTGTTTGTGTGTCTGTTTGTGTGTCTATGTGTGTGTCGGTGTGTGTGTGTGTGTGTGTGTGTGTGTGTGTGTGTGTGTGTGTGTGTGTGTGTGTGGTGTGTGTGTGTTTTTGTGTGTATGTGTGTGTATGTGTGTGTTTGTGTGTGTTTGTGTGTGTTTGTGTATGTGTATGTATGTGTGTGTAGGTGTGTAGGTGTGTGTTGTGTGTATTTGCGTGTGCTTTCCAGTAGTGATTAGTTTTTTTTCCATCACTGTTGATTTCTTTCCATGTGTTTGTCACAAGTAAGGGTTTTTTTTGTTGTTGTGTTTGTTTTTTACTGGGTATTCTTATCAAATTTGTTGATTTAATAAGCAACCCTTTCATGTTTGGGCCTATGGCCTTACTTTGAATACATCTTTCAGAGGTAAACTTCTCTCTCTATGACATTTACAAAACTGCATACACTCGGGGACTGGATGTAAAAAAAAAGCACAAGAGTGCTTATTCCATTATCCTTAATATAAAGAATCAATCAATCAATCAATCAATCAATCAATTAATCTCTCTCTCTGTATCTATCTCTCTATTTCTCTCTCTTTTTCTGTCTCTGTCTGTCTCTCTCTGTCTCTCTCTCTCCCTCTCTGTCTCTGTCTCTCTCTGTCTCTCTGTCTCTCTGTCTCCCTGTCTCTCTCTCTCTCTCTCTCTCTCTCTCTCTCTCTCTTAATATATATATATATATATATCCCCCCTCTCTCTATCTCTCCCCCCCCTCTCTCTCTCTAAAACCTACTTGCAAATGATTCAGTTTATGCTCGTAATTTGACCCCTCCCTCCCTCCCTCTTTCTCCTTTTTTATTTTCCATTTTATTCAGGCCAGCGTTTCTAATTATCCAGCCTGGGTTTGCGACAAGAAATCGATCTGTTGCCTGTTTACACATATCAGCATTTCCCTCTGAGAATCCTTCCCTCTCTTCTGTGGTTTTATAATGGGACAAGCCTCTGCTTTTATTTTCTGGAAAAAAACAACAACCAACAACTTTTTTTTCTCCCAGGGAAAGAATGCTGAGATTGATTACAACAACAAAGCACAGAGAGAGAGAGAGAGAGAGAGAGAGAGAGAGAGAGGAGAGAGAGAGAGAGAGAGAGAGAGAGAGAGAGAGAGAGAGAGAGAGAGAGAGAGAGAGAGAGGGAGAGAGAAGAGAGAGAGAGAGAGAGAGAGAGAGAGAGAGAGAGAGAGAGAGAGAGAGAGAGAGAGAGAGATTATGTGATTGTGTGTGTGTGTGTGTGTGTGTGTGTGTGTGTGTGTGTGTGTGTGTGTGTGTGTGTGTGTGTGTGTGCGTGTGTGTGCGTGCGTGTGTGCGTGTGAATGTTTATATTTTATTTTATTTTATTTATTTATTCGTTTGTATTGACGATAATGGAATAAGCACTCATGTGTTTTTTACATCCAGTCACTGTGAGCATGTAGTTGTGTAAATCTTGTCATCTGTTCCCACCAGCACACAATGGACTACACTTACGAAAAGCGAAACAGGATTTAACATGTGCGCGAGATGTTTTGCATGCGTTCACACACGGGGCCTCGGCTTATAGTCTTATCCGAGTGTGTGTGTATGTGCGCGCGCACTCATGTATTTCTCTTGTTGATTACATTATAACTATAATTATGATGAGATGATGGAGATGACAAGTGGGTCAATGATGATAGAGATGGTGATGCTACGTATGTGCACTATTATTTATATCTGTAAATGTTGACAGTTATTATGAGGATATGTGTCACCCCCATTCCACCACCCACTCTCTTTAGTTTTGTTGCTTGTATTGTGGCCTATGGTCGAAGTACATTAAATCATTTCAGAGTTCTCTCTGTGTCTCTGTGTCTCTGTCTCTGTCTCTGACTCTCTCTCTCTCTCTCTCACTCTCTCTCTCTCTCTCTCTCTCTCTCTCTCTCTCTCTCTCTCTCTCTCTCTCTCTCTCTCTCTCTCTCTCTCTCTCTCTTCTCTCTCTCTCTCTCTCTCTCTCTCTCTCTCTCTCTCTTCTTTCTTTCTTTCTTTCTTTCTTTCTTTCTTCTCCCTTCCCCCTCTCTCTCTCATCTCTCTATTTCCGGTAGATTTTAGCAAAGGATTTAATTCATGTTCATGACTCACTACGCTCCCTTTCCCCACACCCCTTTTTCTCTGTTTTTATTTTTCTTGGTTTTAATCTGAACCAACAGTTGCAATCATCCAACCTGGGCTTTGTGACCAGAAATCGACCCGTTGCCTGTCTACACTTATCAGGGATTGTCCCCTGGGAAACCTTCCCCATGCTTCCATGCTATTATAATGGGACAAACCTCTACCTTTATCTACAGCTATTTCCTCAGAAAAAGATTGCTATAGATAAACTAGGTAAAAGAAAAAAAAGGTAAACGTGTCTCATAACCAATGTGGTCGTTGGGGCGTCAGGCATCAGAGACCTCAGCTT